>JAQHUG010000017.1:4571153-4628398 GCA_028555095.1 Dicrostonyx torquatus | reverse complement strand
CATCCCTGGGTTTGCAGATGTGTGTGTTCTGCCTGTCTCTGCATACCATCCCTGGGTTTGCAGATGTGTGTGTTTTGTCTGTCTCTGCACACCATACCCGGGTTTGCAAAAATGCAGCTACTCTAAACTTCTACATGGGTGCTGGGGATGTGAATTCAGTTCTTTATGTTTCTGCACTGAGCACCTTATGCACTGATCCATCTCCTTGGCACCAAGATCCTTTGTATAAATTCTTGATTTTGTAAAGATACTAATTCTTCTTGATCCAGATTTACTAAACACATTTTATACTTTATTATTTGTCATATCTTTTTGTTTATCACATTTCCATTTTCCATCTCTCTTTTTCTCCTTGTCTACAAGTCTTCCCATATCATAAAAAATAATGGTATTATATACTTTTGGCCTTTAATAATAATCAATTTTGAGTTGTTTTACCTCTGAAATTTCATTGGTATTCTCATCCTTCCTTGACAAGAATGACATAATTTGTCAGTTCCTCAACAACTGCACAGTACAAGTGTGACCACATTCTGAACTCTTACTATTGATGAAGTCTGTGTCTGATATTTCATCCCATTTATCAGCCGATTCTTATTCTAGAATCTCCTACATTAATTACCTGAGTTCTTAAGCTATCTTCTAGTGTCTATGTCTGCCTTGCTGTTCTTCTTGAGTCTTAATATTTTTGAGCTCTCTTCTTCCATTTATTATTCAAGATGAACTTTAGAATGCTTGGTGAAGTTTCCAGAAAACAACAGGGGCAACATGATTTCAATGAGAATTTCATTAAAGATGCACATTCATTTGGGAAGTATTAAAGTGTTGACAGCATGCCCTGCTCCTCTCTAGGAAGCTGACACCTATTTCTCTGCATCCAACACTTCTTTCTTACCTCCTGCTAAAGTTTTACCGTATTCTTCATACAGAGTCAGCATAATTACTCAATATGCTTATTCCTGGATATTTTATATGTCAGTGCTATTCTGAGTGACTTTTACCTTCATATTTTGTAACTAATTATGACTACTAAACCAGAAAGTTATTACTTTCCAAATGTTTATTTTATGTTGCATCAACTAATTCAATTCTCATTGTTTCTCATGGTCTTTTTCATTGTTCTAAGTGTCCTTCTTTGTTGTGAAAATGGTTACTTTTGATAATACAGTAATGTCCATCTCCTCATTTCTACAATATTCTTACATCATGTAGTAGCAAACTGGCATTGGTAGACCTATAGATAACATTGTCATGACCACAGTCAATGCAAACAACTCTGCAACAAGAACGACAATTGCTCTTTTTGCAATAAGGAATTCCTTAATGTTGGTCACTTTGCCAGGGGATATAGGATATTGGACTCCAGAGCCAATGCTGGCCGCTAATATATTTTAGTATTTTAAGAAGTCCTATAAATTGGTCCAAGGTGTATGGAAGGATGCCTACAAGCAGAGGCTGAGATGATGGCTCAGTCAGTCAGTATGGTGTGCAAGCATGTGGCCCTGAATTCAGATCCCTAGCACCCACATCATAAGCCAGTACTGCAGCAGGCACCTGCATCCCAGCAGGAGGGGCATAGAGACAAGAGAATCCCTGAGTTTCACTGATCAGCCAGTTCAGCTGAATCGGCAATCTTCAAGTTCAGGAAGGGAATTTGTTTCAAAAGATAAGGCAGAGCGAGAGGTTACAGAGGACACCAAATGTCCTCACCTGACTTCTACAGGCATATAAAGAAACACACACATACACACACAAGTATGAAGCTTTTGTGTATGCTTGGTATTTGTTTTGCTTCTTTGCTTGATTGTTTGGATTCAGAGAGGATATGCAACAGAGGAGAGAAGGTTGATGCTAGGCAAACGCCATATAGACACAATGATATTAGGATGGAAGCAAAGCAGTGTAAGATGTGTTCCTATAGCTCGAGATCAATTAGCAAGGAAAAGACTTTACTTCAAAGGCCAAAACAAAATGCAACTAAAAATTTGCACCTTACTACCACATTTTACTTTCCAAATGTCAGTGTCCAGGTTTTCTGCGAAAAGCCCTTAGGTCTCATTAGCTCCGATCTAAGTCACTGCGTATCTGTGTGAAAGGTGCTGCTGTGGGGGCTTGGGCTGGGTCAGCCTCATCTGGGCAAGCAGCTGAGTTGGATGAGATGGCATTCCTCCTTTTCTAGTGGAAAAAGAAAAAGGAATCAATCCAACAATGCTAAAAATAAAGTCTCTTAGAGTGTTACACGAAATTATGTATTTCTGCAGCATATGCCCAGATTACTGACTGTGTAATAGCCCTGCTGGACTCCCACCGCTGTAAGCAGCCCATGCCCCGAGCATCATGATCAGGTCAGGAAGCGTGAACATTCTGCCTTTCCACCAATAATTTTATTGTTGAGATTGGTAGGAGAAGCTCTCGCTTAGAAATGATCACATAAAGATTTAGCCCAATTTATTTCTCCTCTCTCTCTCTCTTCCCCATCAAAACCCAGAAATCTGCCCGTCTCTGTCTACCCGGTACTTGTTTTGGATAGATACCATCGTGCTTGGTGATTTTGGTTTTGTTTTTAAAATGTGGTTTAGAGATTGAACTCAATTTCCTGTGTTTGTAAGGCAAGCACTTACTGAGTTGTTGCTCCGGTCTAAGTACAGCTAAACATGCCAGTCTCCTTTAGAAAGGGACAATGAAGTAAAGCTAATTAGGGACTGGGGCAGGAATAGTGACACATGCCTATAATTTCAGCAATCAGGAGGCAGAGTCAGGATATCTGAGTTTGAGACCAATCAGGGCTATATAGCAAGTTTCAGGCAGGCCTAGGAGATACAGTGACTCCTGGCTTCCAAACAACAAGCACAGAACACATTTTAAAACCTAGGAAAACGGCCCTTTGCCTTGTGAACAGAGAGGCAGCTCAGTCTGAACCCAAAGCACAGCCTTGCACTTGAGCTGCTTGTCTGGCTGGGCAAGGCTCTCATCCTGTAACCCTCTGGGTATTCACTTGACGACTGGTGCTAAGAGCAGAGGTGCCAGTTCCCTGCTAGGGCTTCCCTGAGTTTGGAAGAGGATTCTAAGTGGAAAAGGGCCTTTGAAAACCGCGCTTGACATGTGTAAGGAAAGATCCAACAGTTCTCGGCTGGCTCTCCCTAAAGAGCAGTCATATTTATTGCTCAGCCGAACTCCCCTGAAAAAGACAAACAGTCATCAACAGTAATGGAGTTCTGGCGAGAGCCAGCCGATTCCATTTCAATTCAAAGCCCTGGAGGCAGCAAACTTTCAATCCAGGCGCTGCCCCTGATTCTAGAGTACATGAGTCTGTTTCCCCAACGCAGGCAGTGAGCATTTTACAAGATCCTATTCTCCGATCAGGCGGTGATGCTCAGAATTCAGAGGCTGAAGGAGAAATGACCTATTTTACATGAACTTGATGAGAGGCCTCGGAGAGTGATGCCATGGGGTCCCGGGGCAGCTTGATAACTTAAGCTTTGGGTCAGCACGTGGCTTCTGCTTCCCTCAGTCCCCTCGGCCAGTCATTTCTTTAGAGTCGTACAGTGGCTCTGTGTACTGGGGACTGAGCTTAAATTGAGCTTGAGACAGGGGCCAAGAAATGATTGAGTAGTGAATTAGATAGAAAATTGTGCCTTTTGTGCCCTAAGTAAGAGAATTGCAGCATTCAAGCAGCTGCTACGACTCGAGTATTTCTCACTGTTTTTGACATCTTTCCTAACAGGGAGGATTTGATGCAGAGTGTAGCAGCCTTCTTAGAAGCGAAGAAATGCCTCTCCTCCTCAACCTCTCTGAGAATCTGCGTTCCTTGACTGGAATGGTCCTCAGTTAGCATGATGGCTAATCGTTATCAACTTGACTGGAACTAGAAGCTACCTAGGAAAAGTATCTTGCGGGATTATGTTGTTTCCAGAGATTTAATGGGTAAGGGGAGGCCCACCCCCAATGTGGGCGGCTCCCTCCCATGGCCCAGCACCTTGGACTGAATAGAGAGGGAACATGGCAGAGGAGCACCAACATCCATCAACCTCTGGGTCTGGACTATGGATACAGTGTGAACAGCTATCTCAGGCTCCTGCAAACATGTAGTCCCAAAAGCTGATCTCACACAAGTCCTTCCTTCCTTAAGTTGTTTCTTATCAAGTAGTTAGTCATTACAGCGAGAAAAGTAGTCAATACTACTGCCTTAAGCGTGGATGGTAGCCTGTAGGGATATGGGCTGTGAAGTCTTTGGAGGAGAGAAACGTCTGAGTTATCATTCTACACAAGGTCATTGGACCCTCATCAGAGAGAACAAGAGTACAAGCAATTGGACGTGAAAGTGCTAAGAACATTAAAGGAGAAGTAAATGCACATTTCAGCCTCTTGGATTTTATTTGATGGTTCCTATCCCCAGCAGCATTTTACATCAAAGTAGAAAGCTAAATGCATAGCCTCATTTATCTGTGTATATCCTCTTGTGTATGAGCACAATTGGTTGTGCCTGGAAATGGGGGCATTGATTAGGCATGAACTTGATCTCAGCACAGGTGAAGACTGAAGTTGACACCTATGGATGCTATGCTTGGCTCTTATGAAGCCAACAACTAAATGAGAATCCACTATTGACAGCTCTGATCTCACACAGAGGAAGAGAACCACTACAGGCTGCACATCTTTATTGGAAATGTTTGGGAGCCAAGACGTTTGGAATTTTGTGTTATTTTCCGATCTCTTAGTATTTTAATATCTATAATAAGATATCTTAGATATGGGGCCCATACCAAAATAAAATTCATTTGTTTTTCATAACTCTTCATACAACCTAGGCTGGAGGTAATTTTGTAGAGTATTTTAAATAATTCTCTACATTAAGGGGCTAGAGGAGGAATGGCTCTGCAGTTAAGAACACATGCATCTCTGGCAAGAAATCCAGATTTGGTTCTCAGTACTATAATAACTATCCACAATCACCTGTAAGTCCAGCTCTCAGGGGACTTGATGCCTCCTTCTAGCATCCATGAGCATCTGCTTACATTCATTACATTCACACCTGTACACACACACACAGAGAGAGAGAGAGAGACAGAGAGAGACAGAGAGACAGAGAGACAGAGACAGAGAGAGAGAGAAAGATGAATATAAAGAAACAAAGTTTCATGATGGCAGAGGCAAAGAGGAGAAGGGAGGAGAGTAGGAAAATGTATAGCTCAATAAAATTATAATTTTAAAAAAGTTTCATGATGGGGAATTTTCTACTGAGGAGTTTCATGCTGATGCTTAAATGGATTTCGATTTCAAAACATTTTGTATTGTGTATTTTCAAATCAGGGATGCTCGCCCTGTAGAAGAGAAGAACCACACACGTTGGCAGCCTTTCCACTTGATCCTCGGCATTTGGGGATAGGTATAAAGCACAATAAGTATGAATCAGCTTAAGGGCAAAGGGATGGTCCAACAAGGCTCCAGCTCCCGTTATGATCCAACACACTGTATGCCCTGCTCACACAGGACCACCAGCATCTGTCTCCACTCAGTGTTCTTCAAACATCTGCTCCCATTCTCTCCTCCAAATAATTGTTCACCAGGCTTCTCTGCCTGGGATTTTTTTTTCTACCATCTTCACAAACCTAGATAGCCCTTACTCTTCTCAACTGGCCCAACTCAGGAATCTTCACGGTAAAAATGTGCAATCATGGCTCCTGGTAGGTCAACCCAGAAGCATATGGATAGCATAAAATAAACCCCAAAGATTATTAAATTTATCTTTAAAAAGAGGGCACAAAGTTGGGGTGGGTGGGCCTGGGAAGAGTTAGGGAGGAGGAGTTGGGTGGGTATGATCAGAATAAATTACATAAAATTCTCAAATAATCAATAAAATAAAAATATCTATCAAAAATGTACAATACACAAATGGCACATGAGCTAAGAAACACACTAAGCATGTCATCTTCCTGACGCTTGATACTCTTCTTGCCTTTAGTCACGTGTCTCTCCAGCGCCTGAGCATTCCCTCCCCCTGGAGCCTTGTCATGCTGAGCGATTAACTGCTAGTTCACCCTAAATTCAAGCTTAGTGGATGTAACCACAATCAGAGCTCAGTATCTTAGGCCACTCTTCTTACAAAACATGGCTGTAACAAGGCACTAACCCCTCCCCAAGCTCATTATGAATATTTTTCTTTTACTCCTAACTATAACTGTGCAGGAGAGGTGCTGGCACCCCAATGTTCATGAGAGACTGAGTCAGAGGTTAAAGTAAGACATTCCCCGTCATCTGACTGGGGAATGAGCTATGACAGCCACCTGAACAGTGTTACCTTTGACATTGTATTACCTTTCACTCATCTGGTTCTTGCTCCCCGGGCTTGGCTGCAAATTTTACTCTTTGTCATAAGGAGACAGTAACTGTGTAATAACTAAGTGCATGAATGATTAGATCGTTAGCCAGGTTAGCACTGCCTAGATCCTCCTGAAAAGTTCTTGGTTGTAGAGTTAAGGGGAAGGAACAGATCTGGAGACGGTTGAGAGAGAGTCGGGAAGATGGAAATGAAGAATGATACCTAAGGATGGAGGTTGCTCAGCCTTGAGAAGCAAGGACTGAAGACTGCTTTCATAATGAACTTCAAGGCCAGGAAAGCTGATGCCTGAGGACATTGACTGAACTGTTTTTCTCCACCTCCAGGGAGGATGAAGCAGCAGAACCAGGCCTCTGCAGCTATGGGCACAGTTTAAAGAATTTCCTTAGCCTAAACATCGTTTGTTAGACCCAGGAATGAGTTATGGAGGGAGGCGATATTAGGTTATCCATCTTTAACCATTTGGACTTTCCTCCACACAGAGTGAGAAACATGTAGGGGAAAACAAACAATCCCAAGGTCTCCCCCAGTCTTTTGAATCTATAATATTTGAATCTAAGAAATACATCAAATACTTTCCCTTCCCTGATCCCATAAATGAATAAATAAATAAATGATATATCCCCCACCTAAATACAACAATAAAAATAATAACAAGACATAAACAATGGAAGCTCCTCATAGTACCTCACTGAGCCAGAAATTTGATAATTGATAACAAATATGAAGTCTCAGAGCTCCTATATTCAATCCATTTCTTTCTAGGTGCCATCAGTCCTTGATGTATCGGCTCATGTCCTCACATGCTAATTTGAGCCAACCATCACCATCTACTCACTTAAGGGATGAGAGAAAAATTTTGAAGCAGGTTCTAAACATAAACTAAACTCAAAATATGAACCATGGTTAATGCCAGGTACTGGGACAAATCCTCCCAGCAGCAAGAAGCCACACCAAACCAATGTGTTTGCTTCCTTGCCTCCGCAAAGACTGAAACACAAAATAGTGATTGAAATAAAATCTGAGTATACAGGAGACTATTTTATCCATGCTATTTTTAACAACGTAATTGTGTTTAATTTTTGGTTAGTAGAAGTTAAACCTCACACAGTGAGCGAGGTTGCTTCAATCATAAATTACTTGAATAAACCTTTTACTAGTAAACAGATGTTTTTCTTCTCAATTTTTTACTACCAGATTTTTGAGAATTTAATACAATGTATTGTTATCATTTTTCTCTTTTTAAGATTTATTTATGTTTATTTTGTGTTTTGTCTCCATGTATTTATATACACCTGTATGTGCCTCATACTCACAGAGGCCAGAAGAGGGCGTCAGATCCACTGGAACAGCAGTTCCCAACCTGCTAAATCGTCATCGATATTAACTCCTTCCCATTTTTGTATCTTCACTAGGTTGGCTTATCTTCTTAGGATCACATACTATGTAGGAGTTGGAGTGATCTTTCTAAAAGACTTTCTGAGATCCAGAACCTATCATCTCTGCCTCTCTGTTCACTGAAGATGCTGATCCTAGCTCTTTAGGACTTTTCTCCTGCCTGGCTACTTAGACTTCACCCCTGTCTCTTGCTTGTACCATACAACAACTGGCTGTTTCTTCCACACACGTTTTAGCATTCATCTCCTTCCTCTGTCTCTCTCTCCCTCCGTTTTCTCTCTCTTGACCTTAAGAGTCTTCCAAGTTCTTCTTCTGGCTTACTTCTTTTTTGAGTAATTAGTATAATCTGCTTCGTGCAACACTCAAGGTTGGTCTGCAGGTAGCTCCTCCACTCACCTATGGTCCCAGGCTCACTGGAGCTCCCCCAGTGTTATAAAGACCTGCCTATGCTCTCGCTACCAGAATCTTGAGCTTTAAGGTAACACGTCTAGTAATTCTTTTCAACTACATACCTAAACATGCTCCCCACATAGTAGGTATTCAAACAGTATTGAGTGGATATTCTTAAAGCAATAATGTGTAAGTAATAGCCACCACAGACTATGAACCAAATGAGTCGCTAAACAATTGTTAAAATGCTCTAAACATTCTCCCTAAATTACTTCATTTAATCCTCACATAGTAGCTGCTATAATTATCCCCACTTCACACATCAGAAAACTAAAGCAGAGAGAGGTACTTTAAATGTTACCAGTGTTACACAGTTAGTAACTTGGGCCGCCAAATTTAGATGGGACTCAAGAGTTTAGCTTGGAATTGCTGTTTTTATTAGTATATATTAATTAGACACAGCAAATTTAACTATAAGTTTAATGCATGCTTGCACTGTATTTTGGTCACAGGTACCCTCTGGTTCCTTGATTGGTCCTTATGTTCTAACGTCATACAGAGAAGGGTATCCTCATAAAGAAAGATGTCTGCGAAGGCTTATATCACATTCTTTCTGTGAATGTGAAGGGCTAGGAAGGAGTCGTATCAAAAGAGCATAGGAGAAATGAAAGAGGGCCCGGGAGATGGCAAATTCTGCTGCTCACTGAGAGCCCTGCAGCTTAGGGCATTCACTTCCCATTCCTTTTTGAGTGTAAAATCAAGGCCTTGGAGCTAGATCATGTCTTTACTTCCTTACAGATCAAATATGCAATTCCATTCAGCTCAGCAAACATTCATCCTGGGTTTATTGTGTGGCAGGTTCTGTGATACACCTCTGCCCTTGAGGAATTCATCTTTGTGTGGAAGACAGACACAGATAGACAATATTGATAGATGGGTTCAAAATGGCCACACAGCAGCTAGGTGGGTCATTTTAAAGGGAACCACCAAGATAGTGAGTGTGTCATGCACCTGGAATACCAGTTACATGGGAAGCTGAAGCATAAGAACAAAGATCTCAGGATTTCAAGGCTAATGTGAGCAACGTAGCAAAAAGCTTGCCTCAAAAAACTTTAAATAAAATACATTAACCAAACAAATAAAACACCCCCGAATACAACATTATCCAAAAATGAGTCCCTTGCCTTTCAGTATCTTCTGACAATTGCCCAGGCACATAAAAAGTTTTCAAGGCATCATCCAAGTATCAGTGCCTTGATTGACAAGAGGAGAAGTGAGACACCAGTTCAAGTTATTCTGTCCTTGGTGCCTAGGTTCTCTGAAGGCTCTATTCCTCTCAAAACTGGCAGAGCTCCCAAGAGACGGGAAGAGTGACTTTGACACAGCTGTTGTTGGGTTTCCAGTAGGGGCTATATGCTTAAATGGATTTTCAGATTTACAGTTGACTTTAGAAATTGCACCCAGCTCACTTTCAACTCCACGGGTAAGCCAGTTCACTTGAGGCAAACGGCATCCAATTAAAACACATTCTGAAGAAGTAAGTACATGAGGCATTTTGCCCAACTCTTATTTATGTTCAAAAGAAACTATTGGGGGGACTTCTCAAGCACCAAGTCCATTACATCATTGTGAGGGCAACGAATTCAGATTTTTTAACAGTTCAGGAAGCAAACAGAATTTAGGAACACACTCTAACAGACATCCCATTAATAAGCATTAAAGACTCAGGGACAGGTCAAATATGTCCACTTCTGGCTTCAGCATCCCAGTGGCTACATGACCTTGAGTATGTCCCATGCATGTGGGGCCCCAACATAGCAAGACAGATGACCTGCGTCACAGCAGCAGACAAAAGCTATGGATGGTTGAGATAGAGACAGAAGCAGATGAAATGGTAAGCGGTGCTCTTTGAGCCTCAGTTTCCCCTTCCATGTAACAGGAACGAATTCTGTCAGAGCACTTCTAATAATTTTCAGCCTAGCTGGATGCCCAGTCTAGAGAAAGGGTTTAAAAACTAAACGATTAAAAACACTTTATTAGTGTCTTAATGATTCAGAGATTGATTATTCCATTAGATGATCATCATGCTGCTCCCCTCTCTTCCTCTCGCTTCCTGCCTGCCCACACCACAGCTGCCTACAAGCTCTCATCTCATGAGATTAAAAATGAGAAGAAAGTCAGCTCACACGGCACGGCAAGTTAACGGGAAAACCCAAGCCCCAGAGGGAAACATGCCTGAACTAGACCGTGGGTGGCTTTGGTAGGGACTATGTCACTTTCCCACACCTCCATTTCTTCATCAATAAAATTAGAACGACATGTAAACATAGGCGCGCGCACACACACACAACACACACACACACACACACACATACCTTGTAGCACAGTGGCTTGTAAATCTTAGGGCCTTGCTGGGCGGTGGTGGCGCACGCCTTTAATCCCAGCACTCAGGAGGCAGAGGCAGGCGGATCTCTGTGAGTTCAAGACCAGCCTGGGCTACAAGAGCTAGTTCCAGGAATAGGCTCCAAAGCTACAGAGAAACCCTGTTTCGAAAAAAAAAAAAAAAAAAAATCTTAGGGCCTTCAATGTTTGTCTAAACTAAACTTTAACATCCATCATAATTTAAGGCTCTTTTAAAAATAATAACTTCAACCTTTAATCTTATTCCAGTGCTTCCATTGTTAGAGTGGACAGGACAAAGGACTCACTCTTTCAACAAAAGCCACCGTCGAGTATAGCATGAGCACGGCTAAAGGGGGGTGGCTACGACATAGCGCTGTAGGCAACCTGAGAGTGAAAATAGCAGGCAGCATCAAGGAATACTGGGAGAGAGCAGGAGCAGATGAGATGGGAGGCCACCCCCAGTGCCAGTCTTTCTGGGAGTGATGGATCAGGACCAAGGCAGAGACAGGATGCTTTGTCTCCAACGACTGAATCCACCAGCTCTTTGGAAGAGTTCCCGTTATTATGAGAAAAAGATTGCAGGACCAACCAGCTGTAGGAGAGGGCATCTTCAGAGGCCAAGGGCAGCAAGAACATTTTTGTTGTCTCTGTTTGTGACGGTTTACTAAGCTGCAGATTCGTGGATGCTCACAGGAACGGGACACACACATCAACATAAACATTTGGACGCTGTGGTTTTCATGTAAATCTCTTGCCCACAGAACCCTCTGAGTCATCTCTCCACATCCTTCCTCCACTCTCCTTTGAAATGGAGACTATATATAAAACGGCAATTTTCTTAAGGAAAGCATAAGCAAAAGGCAAAAAACAAAATCTAGGTCTTGCTAGGGCTAGCATACCATAAAATATCTGAATATTTGCTAGGGCTCCTAATGTCTTTCTACATGTCACCCTCAAAGCATCAGGACGAGATTTGTTTTGTGCCTCCCTGCTTTCTAAATAACACCCCAGTCAAATCAGAAGGATGCCAATTACAGAGCAGGCTAGAAGAGGAATTCCTGAAATGCCTTATTTAACATCTTGCTGCATAGAATGAAGCTCACCTGTCAGGGCCAGTAGCACAGCTCACTAAAATAGCTTTTGGCAAGGAGGGAGAAGAGATCTTATTTTAAATGGGAGGCTCGTTTTGATTCTTTTTTCTAAATGGATGGTGGAAATCAACTCATCCCGAATCATCATCCTCACATGAAACGTTCTGTTATGGATAAAATGGATGAAAATCAGTTTGACTTTGGCCAACACCAGCCCTAAGGATTTGTGCTTGGAAGGGTCCTTTTCCATGAGGCAGTGGCATTATGGGAAGAAAACCTCAGGTGTTGCTCCTTAATGCTATTGTCTAACTAGCTTGCCATGGAGTGGATGTGTAACAATGTGCATTAGAGGTACGTACGGAACAGACGAAGAAGGGAGTGTGCACAGCCATTCACCAAGGTCCAGGAAAGGATTTCTGTTGGCAGCTCAACGAGACGGGAGTGTATCATTCTGCTAATTTGAAGTAGGTATTATAACGTCTAAACATCACCACTTTGCATATTTTAATGAAAACTTCCTCTGTGCCAAAATGAATCCTGTAGCTGGAACTCTCCATGTGCCACAGCTTTTTACCTCTGATGTGTTCAGCACAAATAAAGAGGGCACACAGCCGCGTTAAGAGAATGGCCACCTCATTAAAATAGGTCAAAACCAAGCCCTTCCTTCCAGACTACTCGAAAGTCATAACGTGGGTCTTGTGACAGGTGTTGTATTAAATTTTTATATTGCAACAAACCTGTACTCACACAAACCAAATCTGCATGTTTCCTTTGATATGCACCTGCAACTTGTTAACTCAAGGGCCTTTATTAAGAAAGTATAAATTTAGCAGCATCTATATAGATTTGTAAAACCCTATTAACTTGCTTGAGAATCTAAAGTTAATTCATTTTTGCAGTTTGTAAAGAAGTGGAAACTGATGATGGCTTGTCCCAAGCAGACGTGCCTGAAGATAACACAGCTCTGCAAATACATTCATGTGTATTATCAAGACAAGGGGCTAAAAAAAAATAGGAGCAATTTGGATCCCCTCTGAGGTTGAGGACATTGCTTACCTGCCAATTCACTTCTTTCTGAAATCCTTTTCTTCGGTATTCTTCCAGGGCTGAGGAGGTGTCATCCATTGCTGAGGTTGCTGGACAAACAGGAATCACCGTGGCAGTTTCTCTCTTTTCTTGCAAGCTTTTACCAGAGCAGTAGTGAGGGAAGTTCAGGGACAGACTGTCATGGACAAAATGCCATGCTAGAGGATGAGGGATAGAGCAGAAGGAAGCCACTTGGGGATGCATGTAGGCTACACAGAGCTACCCAGAAAGTTGCCAGCAGACCAGCCTGAAAGGAATGTCCAGAGACGAGGAACCAAGCTCTGGGGCCAGTGGGTCATTCTTATGCTTCTGATGTAAAGGTCAGGGGAGGGTAGAGGCAAGCTCTACTCTCTGGAAATAGGCATTTCTTCCTGCCCTCTTCAAAGTAGCATGTACACACACACACACACACACACACACACACACACACACACCACATGCACAAGAATTTGTATTGTTCTGTAGGATTCTGTCAGTGGGCCACTGAACTCTTGAATAAATAATCTCCTTTAAAGAGTACAAATGTGTTTCATTCGAAGGTATCTCCCCAAAAATGTCAAAGGCCAACAACTGACTGCCCTATTTCATGCCCATTCCTTAAGCAGAGACCCCTCTGCTCTTTGGAACCAAGGCCCACTTCCAAAAGGTTCACATTTAATTGGGATATAATGGATCCCAAAGCACTAGGAATGTTTTTTAAGATAAAGTTATATTATGTAATCCAGGCTGACCTGGAATTCGTGATCCTCCTGCATCAGCTTTTCAAACATTGGAATTACAATTGTATTACAGCATATGTGATTCAACACTGATATTTTTATTTAAAAAAAAACAAGCTGTATCTTTCTATTGAGCTTCCAGAATTAATTAGAATCACAGAAGTCATATATGAACATATATAAACACATGTATGTACACATCACACACACAAACACACACATACATAAACACACACTTACAGAGAGAGAGAGAGAGAGAGAGAGAGAGAGAGAGAGAGAGAGAGAATCACAGAATCACAGAAGTCACTACTTTACTACATTAAGGAGTCACCTAAGGTTTCCTTACTCTAATCATTCATCAGATGCTGGATTCCCCTCAGCCCTGACAACCCTGTCCTGTGTTTGGTCATTTGTGATCTGATACCATCTTGCACACTCTATCTGTTGATGCAGTACTTCTTAATCATGTAAGAAATACGACTGGAGCCTAACATGTGATAAGCCCCTCCAGAGTCTCCAAAGATCATAGCAACCCACGCCGTCAAGTTTCTACTGACTAGTCTGCTTCCAGGGTGAACGGTTATTATTGGTTTCCTTAGAAAACCACAAAAGACAGCTTCATGCCATTTCTCCATCCTGGTAGCCAGCCTCAAATATTTATTACAATCTTTAGGACCCCAAGAAAGACTATAATATTTCCAATGATCTACCAGTGAAAATAGAAGCAAACAATTGCATGCCTCCTCAGAAAGATCTCATGCAAAACCAACCACAAAGTGATAAAAGCAACCAGCATTTATGGTTCATGGACTTAAACGTCCAGTACTGTAACTTTCTTTATTTAAGCTCATCCAATTCTCCTTTGCAGTCTCCGA
Organism: Dicrostonyx torquatus; assembly: GCA_028555095.1. Classification (NCBI taxonomy): domain Eukaryota; kingdom Metazoa; phylum Chordata; class Mammalia; order Rodentia; family Cricetidae; genus Dicrostonyx; species Dicrostonyx torquatus. Next base: position 4,614,099 of record JAQHUG010000017.1, on the reverse strand, counting down.
AGTCATCATTATGCTTCTGATTACAGAGAAATAATTCAGTAAGGATAAAGGCATTGGGCTAGGTGATAGAACCAGCAGTTATCCCAGCCCTGACTCAAATGCCTACTTTAGGCTAGTGACAGCCCTTACAATAATGCCACCTCAACTGCCAACATCTCTCTAGACACTCAACATCCCTGATATGGAAACACACGTACTCTTATTGGAACAAGGACGAGTAAGAAAAATCACGACTATTTTACAGGTGTAGGTCTCTATATCTAGCACTTTTCACTGCAGTGGCTGGGGAACCACACCGATTCTATGTATGCTGACATCAAAGCAGACGAGAATGCTGAGCCAGCTCATTGAGATGAGTCACCTTGAGAGTCACAGCCAGTATTTTATAAACAAGAAATAAATACCCTTTGTTCCATTATCACAACATAGCCCAGGCTGACCAATACACTGCCCTTAATATACAGATCTCTAAGGCACAACGTGAAATCTACCATAGCTACAGCACAAACCACAAGCATTGGCTCAACATGCAACGTTCCATGAAACAGGTTTAATTTGCCGCCCGGTCTGTTCTGCCCATTCTTCACACTCCACTAGTGCCTCCTTGTTGGACAGTCTTGGTTTTCCCTGCTGTAGACTGGTAGAAATAATTGTGGACATTTATATAGCTGTCTCAGAAATATGACTTCAAAAAAGGAAGAATATGTGTTCAACAACAGTGCCCCTCTGTCTCTGAAGGCAAATTCAGAATGCTGTCATTTTTAGTTCTACTTAACACATAGCAAGAAAATTAACGGAAGCAAAATGAAGCCTCTCGTCATAAGCGGAGCCTAGTATGAATCCATGGGTGTTAAACAGAAGTATGTGGTTCCCAGTGTAAACATAACAAAAGTATATGTGAACACAGAAATTTCTTAATAGCTGGGCCTAGCAGCAAAAAAAAAAAAAAGTCAGCTTTGCTTCTGTCTCTGATAAGTGTTCTCACTCAATTGAAGGACCAGCTATGAAAATAATGGGTAAGAAATCCAGAGCAACACCTCTAACAGGTCACACGCTGAGCTTCAAGAACCTAGAGTCATACATTTCAAATTCCCACACCTCTTAATTCCTCACTCTTGAGACATCACTCTGAGAGTCTTCTTGTTTGTAGGGTTTTCAGAGGCAAGTCAAGTACTTACACCGTTCCCAGTTCCACAGGTGGCATCATATTAAGCTCTAAGTGGGAGTCCTCATCCTCAGTACTCAGAACATGACCATATTTGGAGACAAGGGTTTTGCAAAGATAGTCAAAGCTAATGAGGTCATAGGCGTAAGCTCTGATGCAATGTCGTTGGCATCCTTACAAAAAGGGGCGCTTTGGGCACAGAGACGGACGCATTTGAGAAGAGCATCCTGGGCAGAAGGGGCTGAGGTCAAAATGACGCATCCGCTAGTCTGTATTGTACAGAACACTGATATATACTGGGCATCTGGAGGCAGGGTGAAACAGATTCTTCCTTTAGAACCCACACGAGGACCCAACCTGGCTTACTTACATCCGGGTCTTGGGTTCCAGCCTCCAGGAACAATGGAGACAATGAGTTGCTGGTGTTTAAGCCATCTTAACTGTAGACCCCTCTCTAGCATCCTGAGCAGACCAATGTACCCTGTTTTCAAAATATATGCTTGAATGTAATCTTTAAGTAGAGGGATCCAGGCACAGTATAAATGCCTTCCTTCCACACTTCCTTGTAATAAACAATACATGCTTATTACATCAGGAGATGGACCCTCAGTGAGGTGATTCAGCTGGCGGTACCATCGAGAAAATAATATCAAATTGATGTCAAAAAGTAATGGAAAACCCTCACGATTTTTCCCCCAAGATAAAGCAGCGTATTACAAATGTGCTGACTAATAAGAAATGGAAAGACTTCTGGAATTTGTAACACTTCCCTTATGAAAAAAGTTGCATATAAAAACTTATAAAAGGAAAATTCTATACTAAGTGAATCAGTCAATCCTCCCTTGATTTTATGGAAAATTCTTTTAACTTACAGAATAAATGTGGGTGAATACTTCATTTAATGGCTAAAACCATCAAGTGATTTCCGGGAGGATTAGCCACCCTCTTTGGTGCTGGATTCTGCTGGGAAAGGGCACTCTTCGCTCTGACAGAAAAACTGTAAAGAAACTCCTATGGAGTGCGCCAGAGGACCTTGAGTAAAAGGAGCAGGAAGCCAAGGCGTCCCCAGGCGTGGGAGCAGTGTGTGGGTCCTCTTCTCACATTGACTGTCGCGCACATTTGTACTTGCATTGTGCCAGACTACAGAAGTCTGCACCGCCTGTTTATTACATGTCCCACTTCAAGCCCACTTTAGTGAAGTCTTCCAATCATGAAGACGGGAACAGCACACATTCCCCGTAAACCTTGGAGCTTTCATTCTGTTTTTGTTGCATTTTGCTAGACAATAGCAGTGACAAAAAGTCTAATAATCTATTGAAGCCACACTCTCAAAGGTATCTGTAGATTGAGTCAAAAAAGAAAAAAGAAAGAAAGGAAAGAAAACTGAAAGAGAGAGAAAGCCAGCTGTCATTGAGAGCTGTGGATCTGAAACACATCCCTGGCTTCACAAACATTGTATCTCAGCAGAAAACTCAAGTGCAGTGCTCAGGTTCATGTTTCACAGGGATAATAATGCAGCCATTTTCTCTCTACAATATCTAAATGGAGCTGCAAACACTCACAGCCGCGTGGCCGATATGAGACCTGTGATTGGCAGAAGGATCTCCCAGCCTTCGTCTTTCGCTGAATTAGTGCCAGGAGTCATCTGTATTTGTTCCCAATCCTGTTTATGGCAGTAGTGCTGCTAATGTAATTACATAATTTAATCAAATAATTATATCTATAAAATATGAGTGTGCATGAAATGGGACTTGTTGCTTTTTGAAAAACAAGCCCAGTGGTTTCTTCGTTTTGGAATGACTCCATAAGAAAGCTTGCTATCTAAGAGTCACTCTGGGGAAGCAGGGATCATAGGAACCGCCCAGACTCCATAGACAGCTTGTTGGTTAGCAGCTGAGGACTTTTAATTCACTCCACCTCAAGCTGACATTGTAAAGGCTCCACTAGTGATACAGATTAGATGGGAGAATCATAAGAGTACCACTCTGCAGGCTCACACTCAGAGCAAAAGCCATGACTCCGTAGCAACTCAGTGGTCAATGAATGTGCATCTGTGTGCCTGACGCAAAAGCGGAAAGGTCGGTATTGATTTAGGATTCTCCAGCTTCATCAGTTTGCAGTATTAACTGGTCATCTGGCACCTTCAGTTATATGGAATAAGAAGACATTTTTTAATTAAGGAAAAAAAAAGGTATACTTAGACTAGTTTCCTAGCCTACATGCAATGAGCAGAGGCAAAAAGGAATAGAATTAAATATTCAAACTGAGAAGCAGGCCCATTTCAGCCCTTCCATGAGAAGCAAGCTAGCTGAAGCTGTAACTGTGTGAATCTATGCCATATATACACATCAGCACATGGCGTGACTGTGCTTTTTGGTAACTGTAACAATAATGCCAACCGCCGCTAATCAGAGGGATTTAGGAGATATGAATTGGGAGAAGTCAGATGACTTTCCCAGTATCTGAATTACCTTGATATGTCTGAGCACAAAGCAAAACATTATGAAAGACATCAAACAGATGGAGACCTCAGTTTTTTCCTCTCCAGATGAATCTGTCCCTCATTCAGAAAGAATCAAAGGCAACTCCAGCCAAGGGGAGACATTCCATGCTTCCCAATTCAGTGTAAAAATAGCTTTGGCCTTCTAGTATGTTTATGTCCTGCTCCTGACTCTATGGTGTTCTGGACATTAAAAAGCCGCAGACAGTAGAAAATAGACCTGGCAAATACTAAGCACGGCAGAGATGATGTCCCGAATACGCTCTTTCAAGAATTTGCATTAAACAACATCGCCAGTCATATGACCCTCCAAGAAAAATTAGCAATAAACTAATGAGCAAGCGCAATGAGGAGTGGCTAAGGACGGATGTGAAAGCAGCTGGAAGCCTCTCCCTCTAGCCCTAATGTCCTCCAGCTGTCTAAGAACTCGACTGCATTGTCTGCTTTAGACACTTTGGTGATTGGCTATGAAACTATGAACACTCCTGAGGATGATATCAAGAAGCATGCTTGCCTGACACTAAAGGAGAGGTCTTTCCAATTCTTCCTGGAGACTAAGACTATTAGCAGCCAGTCCTGGAAAAGGTGTAACAAACGTGTCGCAAGAGCCTGGATCAGAGGTGACAGGTGCCACAACTTCCCCAGGCACAAGTTAATTTTTACAAAAAGAATCCAAAGCCTCGTGAAAACTAACTTTGTAAACCTCTGGATTCTTTTGGTTGCTGATTATTAAAAGAAATCCCCTAGGGTTACTTACTAGGTCCTCAGGATTGCTCCAAAATGTTTGCTGGAGTTGGGTGAGGGAAGCCCTTCTTTCTTCTCTAGCCCACCCTACTAATAGCCCAGTGTCACAGGACATGTCAAAATAAGAGTGACTTAAGATGACGATATGCACAGAAGATGGGCTAAGTGCCTCCTTACTCAAAGTTACAGGCCAGCACCAGAAAGAAAGTGATTAGAAATACAGATCTTGGGAGGCGATTCTCCTATAGAACTCCGTGTGCATTTTAACAAGGTTGATGGCTTAAGTTTAAGAGGCAGTGAGTTGGGGAGGGGGGCAGGCTGCCTTTACTGTCTACTTTTGCACTTTACTGTCTTTCTGTCTTTGTAAAACAAGGGCACAGGTTTAAAGTGGCTTCGAAGAGAAAGACTGGCAAGCATGAAGGTAGGGACATAACTGGAGAACCTTCTCCATGATCTCTGTTTCAGCATTCTGTAAGGATTTCTCTACAAATTACACAGTTGATGTGAAGGGCAGGGCTTGGGACCTTAAATCAGTCAACACCCTGGACGGACATGGCCATCCCACTTATTAGTTCAGAAAAACAGCTGATGACAAGCAAATGACACTTCCTCTGGACATTCAGATGACTGATTTTTGTATAAATCAATACTGAGTGCCACAAAATGTCAGAAAATACCAAATGAGGAAAAAAAGAATCGATAGATAACCTTGGAATTAAATGAGTGATGAATAATCTTTACCAACTAAAATAAATTAAACTGTGCAAACTGAGTTAAAGTAACATCAAGGGCCTGGCTTAAAACCACAGGAAAACAATATAATTCAGAGGTAAGGGCATTTGTGACAAACACCGCTGTTCATTTCTCCCCTCAGGCATGCATCATGACAGGAACTACACAATAAGACCTGAATTCATACTTTGCAGTCTCTGTCTGAACAGCCATAATTTTTTTAGCTTCTACAACAAATAAACTACAATTTACTGATGCCAACTGTGTATTAACCTGGCATCTGTAAAATTCAGCCTACATTTTCTTTTTTTTTTAACAATTTCAGAGAGCAGGTGGTAAGAGCAATGAGACAAATTCTACAATTTATTTAATCTACTTTATTTTAGATTGTAAATGTGCCTCCCAGAGTTATCAGACAAACTATAAATTTATAGGTAGACCAAACTAGATTTCAGCATTCAAATTTAGATATTCTCAAGCCCTAACAGGGTACTACACTGCAGATATATGACACCCTGCACCAGAAATCAAGATGGTTTTCTCATGGATAAACATGTGCAAGGCCAAGCTTGTATATCTTTAAACTATCCTGGAATACTTTTATATATTCAAAAGGCATATATTAAATGCGTACTATGTGCTATGCATAGTGTTAGGATATAATGATTGACAGACAAGGAAATGCTTTTTTTTTTTTTTTGCTTTCACTGTACTATAAAATAGCCAGGCAAGACAACTGTTGCATCTGCAAATGATATCTTGTTTACCCAGAATCAAACCTGCCCAACCTGCTCTAGGAATGCACCCCAGCCCAGCTCTCTGGCTTGGCTCATTCCCCAGAGTCCTCAAACACACTGCATAGCCAACATGAAGAAGAGCATGGTGGATACCATGCTCTCTGTTAGCATAAAAACTCAACAGACTCAGTCCTGTATCTAAACATCCATGGATGTCAAAACAGCAATCCTATACAGGTCAAGAGGGTCTCCTGTGTTGGAGTTCAGTAAGGATTTGTATGAACAGGGAAACATGGGAACAGGGCCCCTTCTGATGGTCCCCTCGGTCCTATTTCCCCTAAGGTTCCCTTCAGAGGCAGGCCAGCCCCCAAACCAGCAAAGATATGAGTAGTCTTTAAAACTGAATAGCAGAGACTGAAAAGCTTGCCTTCTTTGAAGAAGATTAAGAGTAGGAGAGACTAACTCTCAAAGGCTTGGATATAAAGGGGATACCTGAGTGAGACCTTCTGATTTCTGCCTCATTGGAAGAAGCCATGCTGTGTTTCCAGTTAAGATTCCATCTTTTGGGAAGGAGTTGTCGGCTTCTCTTATTTACTGAGGAGCTACAAGGGAGGCAGAAAGTGGGATATCTCCTGGAATGGGGTTGGATGCAGCTTTTCTGCACACAAATATTCATTTAAATTCAAGGTTGAGGCCGGGCGGTGGTGGCACATGCCTTTAATCCCAGCACTCGGGAGGCAGAGGCAGGTGGATCTCTGTGAGTTCGAGGCCAGCCTGGTCTACAAGAGCTAGTTCCAGGACAGGCACCAATAACTACAGAGAAACCCTGTCTCAAAAAATCCAGAATAAATAAATAAATAAATAAATTCAAGGTTGTCATCTGTTTCAAACAACACTGGGAATCGAGACTGAACACTTGGGAGCAAAATTAAATCAAGACTTTGCCCTAGGATGCAACTAAAATAGCAAATACGTTTATTTCTAGGGATCCTTGGAGGACTGGTTCTCTTGTTCCTCAAATAACAAAATCAGAAGACGCTAAAGTCCCCACACATAAAACATTGAATTTACATTTGTCCGTAAACCTTAGATCATTCCTGGATTACTTATACATAATGTGATAGAAATCCTGTGTCAATAGCACATTGTCTTGTATAGGGAATAATTACTAAGAAAACAATCACCCTTGCCTAGTACAAATGCGTAGTTTCTAAGGTCTTTGTTTTGTGCTTGGTTGGATCCCTGGATATGGAGCCCATGGATACAGAAATCCAACTGCATATGAAGCCAGGATCTTGATGTCATGTCTAGAAACGAATAGAAAGCTGAGAGTCACTGACCACACCTCCTGTTGAGGTGATGAAACTGGATACGTAAACACAGCCACCACTCACTACATGCTGTGTACTTGAATCTCTAAAACAGTTCTGTAAAATGCTCCCAACATCCCCATTTCAAAGATGAGGTAACTGATGCATGGAGAAGTTGAATAATTCCCTCCAGAGTTCCCCTGTCCTTAAAGGAGCAGCCAAATGCCTCGAGATCCCAGCGACCTTGGAAGCCTCATGTCCCACTGCTTTCTCTGTGGAGTCAGCCATTGCAACAACAGACCAAGGGAAGGACGGCCCCTATACCACGTTCAGGATGCGTTTCTCAGGAACTTTTCCAACCCTCATTACGAATTCTGAGGACATAGGAGTCCCCTCAAAACAGGTATAACGGCTGGAGCCTGAGAGCATGTGGCACATCCAAAGGCATAAAGGTAATTAGAGGACAGAGCATGGAGCACCTCGGCACAGAGCCTGGGGTACCAGCTGCTGAAGGAAGTGTGCATCTGCCCCGCTGGCCCAATGAGTACTCACAAAGTTGTTTGCTTTTAAGATATGTTTAATGCCTTCTTTAAAAAAAAAAAGTGGAGGGAAAAGAAAGAAAAAGCCTTGTCAGTATAAAACGAACCAGAATTATCCCTGCAGCTTTGATGCTGTGTGTTATTTTTGGCTGAGTACCCTGCTCCTCTGGATTCCATTGGTAGGGACTGAGGCTCACTCTAGTAACACAGGCTGACTGCTGTCCCTAAAGGACCCCAAGCAAAACAAGAGGGACTACCTTGAAGCCTTCAGCACACTGGGAAGGTTTAACATAAATAAACTCCCACTTAGCATTTTTTTTTCCTCTCCAAAAAGAATCCATTCATTATCTTTCTTTCCGACAGCGTATTTATGAATCTTCCTCTCGCCGGGACTCATCAGGGCAAACGTCACAGCTGCTCGGGGTGAAGCCTGTCTGACGTTTTCCTCTTCTCCGAGGAAGATTAAGGCCAATGAATAAAAGAAAGGGGGATGTGACCCCTATATTTAGCTCCCCTTACAACAGTATGTCTCACGGGTATTAAAAATAGACCTAAATCTCTTAAAGACATTCTAAAAAATCAGAGCTAGGACAGCTTTCCAGGAGGAAGTTTGAAACGTTCTGTCTTCTTTCTTACTGAGTCTTGCTAGTGAGACTCTTAAGTAACTAGCACTATTTTTCCTTTTCTTTTCTTTTCTTTTTCAGATTTCCCCTTGGCCAGAGTGACTGCTAAATGATTCCCCTATTACATCTCTAATTTGCCCCCAACATTGCTTCTCAAGGCGTCGTCTGTATTATAAGAGAAGTCTGGGCTGGTCCTGGTTTGAAATTGCAGCCTACTTCCCCTGTGCAGATACTCCTCTATCAACTGCCTTCCCCCACCTCTGGCCTCTGACTCTCCCAAGGTCTCTATTAGAGAAAAATCAGCTGAGATTCAATTCACTGAGCAAATATGTGTGTTATTTGTGATGGGCAGGCACAAAGCCAGACAGGGGGAAGTGAGCAGAGGATACGGTGACCTTGTTGGCATGGGTGCCAGGTAATTCTATGAGTAAGCGAATCACCAAAGACCAGAGACAAGAGCTGAAAGGAGAGAGGTACAACCTTGTCCGTTGGGATCAGAGTGGACAGGAAGCTGGAGACAGCATCTGAAGTAGGATATGGAATCAAGGGTAGGGATGGAGGTCTCAACACACCTGAACCCAGGTGCAGAAGGTCAGGAATTAACTGTGATGCCTCTCCTCCAGATCATGCACTTGGTAAGCCCAGTCAGAAGAGCTGTTTGATACTAAAGAATAGGACCGACCGCCAACCCTTGACAGGACACTTAATGATGTAGCTCTTACCAAGTACAGTTTACTGCCTATACTTGAAATTTGAGTGGTTTTTTTGTTAATCTTTCGAGACAGGGTTTCTCTGCGGCTTTGGAGCCTGTCCTGGAACTAGCTCTGTAGACCAGGCTGGCCTCGAACTCACAGAGATCCACCTGCCTCTGCCTCCCAAGTGCTAGGATTAAAGGCATGCACCACCACCGCCCGGCTGAAATTTGAGTGTTTAACATCTCTTCCCTGAGCTCCAGTTTTCTTTACCTGTAAAATGGGGATCACACTTCATGGGACTGATCTATCTTGTCATGGACATTTGTGGTGAGTACTCAATGAGGACATGCCACTCTCGTGACAACATCTACACAGATTCCCCGGGTTTACATGCCTGAACCTGGGCACACAGGTCCTCTTTTTGCAGAAAGATCTGGATAAAATTAGAATCCAGTGAGAGTAAGGTAAGAAGCACTTTCCTTCTGGCATTGCCTGCTTTTCAGATGCTTTGTGGCTCCCACCACTTGGCCAAGTAAGAAACTCACACGGCCATCACCGCCCTTCAACCAGCAACGTAAATACACAGCCTTGAAAACATGGTTTCTCTTTTAATAGAACTTCATTTCAATCCATGTCATAGAGAGCTGTCACTTCTGAATCATGGAAATAGTAAGTGAAAAGTGAGGGGACACTGTCTAACCTAAAACCCAGGGTGAAAGCAGCTCCAGGATGTAAACAATGCTAAAATAAAATGAACGGTAAGTAAAAGGTATTGTGTATTTATTGGTAAAACGCTTGCCCCATAACCGTGGGGATTTGAGTTCCCATCCCCAGCACCACACAAAGAGCTGGGCATGCTAATGCATGCTTGTAATCCTAGATCATGGGGGTCACCAGAGATAGGTAGATCTCTGGGGCTTAGTCAATCTGGATAATGAGTGAGCTTTCAGTTCAGAGAGAGATCTTTTATCAAGAGATACTATCTTTGTTAGGGTTTTATTGCTGTGAAGAGACACCATGACCAGGATAACTCTTATAAAGGAAAATGTTTAACTGAGGCTAGCATGCAGTTTCAGAGGTTTAGTCCATTATCATCATGGCAAGAAACAGCAGCATGCAGGCAGACATGGTGCTAGGGAAGGAGCTGAGAGTTCTGCATCTTGATCTGCAAGCAGCAGAAGGAGACTATGACACCAGGTGTAGCTTGAGCATGTAAGACCTCAAAGCCCACCTCCACAGTGACACACTTCCTCCAACAAGGCCACACCTACTCCAACAAAGCCACAGCTCTTAATAGTGCCATTCCCTGTGGGCCAATCATTCAAACACATGAGTCTATGGGGGCCATTGATATTCAAACCACCATAGAGACTGAAGAAGACAGCCAGCTTTGACTACTAACCTATACACATATACACATAGATGTACATGGGTACGCAAACATGTCCACAAACATACACCACATTTACACAAAAGAAAAATCAGTCTTAGCAGACAAGCGGTCCATTTCTCAAACTAACCCGTATCCCTGAGCTTCTCGGCATGTTGTTAGAATGTATGATCTCTTCCTCAGGTTTGAAGCAAGGTCTTAGTCTCCTACAGACCCAGGTAATTCCCAACTCTCGGGATAGAGACTACATTAGAAAGTAATGAGCTCAACAAGAAAGTTAAATGTCCATAACTTTAGCCTAAGAAAGAGTTGAGTGGGCAGATGTCGAACACCTCAATTAACAAAGGACAGTGAGTCAAATGCATGGGCTAGGGGCCCACACGCAGCAGACTAACCCACAGGGACAGGGAGTCCAGAGGACAGGTTTTCAGAGACACTCCAGCTCACGACGTTCCAGGCATTACTCATGGCAGCTCTGACTCATTCCCAACCTTTTGGAATTGTCGATGGCAAACATTTTGGAGAGGACCGAGATGAAGAGAATGTGCTCCAAGCTAATAACTATGAAGCACTAAGTCATTTCAGCAGCCTGTGACACAAATTATGCTCTGCACTTGAAAAACAGCTATTGATCAGGCCCTTCCTTCTCACACCCTCCATAACCCCTGATCAGCACTTCTCCTTACTCCCTCCTCCACACACTCCCTCACTCATCGAGTTAGATGCTTCTCAGACCAGGAAACATAGTCCTAGAGGTTCCTCTCCCTTATAGACTTTGCCTCCACAAAACACGTCAAGGAAGAGCCAACCCCGAAGTTTCTCTACACGCCTGTCTCCTATGAACTTCCCCGTGTCTTTTCTCTATTCATTACAGACACTAAGGCAACAAATCAAGTGATCTATCTATCATTTCCTGTGCAGGAAGATAAGAAACTAAGAGAGCATGAAAAGAACAGGATGTAGAATTAGCTTTAAAAGATTAACTTCTATTTCAGGGACAGGTCAAACAGTACTGTTCAGCATCTTTCACTAGCAACTTAAGTCTCAAGCCAGAAAGAGGAATGCCCTAATCCTTCAAACATCTCCCTCGATTTGTTAATCTTTTTTTTTTTTAAAGACAAGCAACAGACCTCTAGTAGAGACCTATACCAGTGCTGTTTATCTGCCCCTGTCCACACCCACGCCTTTGGCCGTGGTGCAGCTTTGCACCACAAGCAGCTTCTCCCAAGCAATGGGATGGTGGTTCTAAGCCTCACTTCTTGAATATTTGTTACTTCGTGGCTTGCAGTTCATTGCATTCGAATATAGTGATCTAGACTCAGCGGTCTTACCCGTTCTGTATTCTTTCTTCTACTTTCACCAGGAGAACAAGCCTGAGCTCACATGAACTCACCTGACTGTCTGACCAGGTAATTATCTCAAACACAAAACAATGGGCCCAGCTGAAATCCATTGAGCCCGACTAAGATTCTCACATTCATGAGAACGAACAAATGGTGGTTACTTTAAGCCACCCAGTTTGGGTTTTTTTTTTTTTTTGAGTGCTTTGTGATGTGGCTTTATTTGGAGGAAAAATAAAAACTGGCATAGCTTTCTTGGAAAAGCCACAATAAAATAAATAAATAAAAAAGATCAAGTACGTACTCAATTCCAACAGGACGCTGGCTTTCCTCTGGCAAATTATTAATGAACACAAATATATTGTAATAGCATAAGTACATCATTTATAAAAACTAAAAAGAACACATTAGGGAATGAGATAATAAAAACTCATTTCTATATTAGTTTTCATTTTTCAAATGGTTTAATCTATTAATTAGTAGACTATATTAGCTCATATCATTTTTTTTAACTTGACTAGACTTCAAATTCAAGTGGACCTTCCTTCTTCCATGTCTTCATTTATTGAGGCTTAGGTTAAACAGAATTGTACATACTCTAGGGGCTTCTAAAGATAAATAACATTTTCCTTACTCTCAAATAACTCCTATCTAGTAGGGTTGACAAAGGACATGCTCACATACTCTCTCAATTCATTACAAAATGGAATACAAAGGGAATGCCATGGATATTGTTGCCATCACTACCATTTAGATCTTCCTCATCTTACCAGCTGCAGATAGCGAGGACCTCAGAGTAGCACTAGCGTTTGGTTTTTGTTTTGTTTTTCTTCTTTGGTCATGCATAAACATTGTCAACGTTAAATGCACAGGTTGAAAGATCTAGAACAAGTTGAAAAGATAATCTAGAACATTCATGAAACTTAATTATCTAAAAAATTTAATTTCATATAGATCACATGTATGTTCTCAACTCTGCAGGTATAAATCAATCATAGAGAACTTATGAACATGGGAGTGTGGCATCAAAGCTATCGTTTAGGAAAGATTATTGGGATGCCTCAGGCCCCTACTGTGGACTTAGCGAGTCCTGAGGTGAGGGAACTTCAGCAAGGATGAGATTGCCAGTTTTATGTATTGAAGATGATGGGAACATCCTTGGCTTAGTAGGTAGCTACTGTGACCCTAGAAAGTGAGATTTAACAGAACACATGAGAGAAAGAAAATAAAGTGGGTTGCTTGAGATAATTCTCCACCCAGAAGTTTTCTGGGAAGAAAGCAAGGCATAATTGCTTACGAAGAGAATTTGGGGATGCTCATACAGCATCTGAGCAATAATTAGAATCAGCCCTCCTGACCAGGCAGTGATGGCACACGCCTTAAATCTCAGCTCTCAGGAGGCAGAGGCAGACAGATCTCTGTGAGTTTGAGATTAGTCTGATCTACAGAGTGAGTTCCAGGACAGCCAAAGCTACACAGAAAATCAAACCGCAACAAAAAAAATCAGCCCTGCTGTAATGCATTGCTCTGATGTTCTAAAGTCCCTGAGAAGCTCTGTTGTTTTCTTTGGGTCTTGGGGGTTGATGCTAGAGAAAAACAAAAAAGGACTGGTATCTGAAAAAGCATAGGGTGGACAGACTGCAGCCTTCTTCTTCCCTCAGCAATAAGATGAATCTTATCCTTCCCTTGTACACAGAAGTTATCTGTTGGATTTCACTTAGAAGAAGGAGGAAGAGGCGAAGGAAAGGAGAAGATGAAGAAGGAGGAGGAGGAGGAGGAAGAGGAGGAGGAGGAGGAGAATGAGAAGAAGAAGACAGCTGAGATATCTTCCCTAGGTTAAGAAATAATTTGAGAACTATAAACCAGATGATTCCATGGTCCATTCTACTTGTAACCTAACAATGCTTACTTGAAAAACATTGTCCTTCAAAACTGTGAGTGAAGCAAATAATCAAAAACTGAGCAACTAAACCCTCCTATGACAAGCTGGGTGATGGGCTGCATATACTGAAAGCTTTCTACAGATCACTCTTGGATTTACACCAAGGGCTTCCAGGAAAGGAGTCATCTGCCCATTCTGTAGATAAGGAAACTATGTCCCTAAAAGAGGAGATAACTTCCAGGAAGCCTCAGAAATGGTAAACGAGTCTGGACTCTTGACTTTTATGTGACATCTTTGTATACCTGACGATATCCCTGCAGGCTGAGCTTCTTCTAACAAGTCCCAAGGATCTCAGAACATGGCATTCTAGAGGGCCCATGGCTTTCAAAGCAGGCCCAAGATGCTACTCAACTCAGGGACTAGAAGAAACAGGTTGAGAGGAAAACATGGGAGAAAGAAGGCTATAAACATGGAAATGGTATTGGTAGATTTGCGGAACTTGAAAGTAATTTGGGGGTCAAAAGGGAAAGCTCTGTCTCTAGAGGTATAAAAAATTTATATGCATATATACACATGGGAATATACTCGTACACACATGCCTGTGCCATAGCCCCCTACACACACACACACACACACACACACACACACACACACTAAAAATCTAGTTCAGAAAAGGCACATCTAAATAGCATAAAGGATATTGGATATTCTCTAATATGTGTTAAAATAGATCTTATTTTGAAACATGTAAACACCATGGTCAAGCTTTAAAATCATATGTTCCAACAAGGTTTTATCTAATCCACTTCATTCCTAATTTCAAGTATTCCCCAACTCCTCACTGCTCTCTCTGCTTTATTTTTCCTAATGCTATATGCCATTTTGACCTTTTATACATTACCACTTAATTATTTTCCCTTGCCCCCCCCCATAAGATATATGATTTTGTCCTGGAGAGTGCTCACTCTTATTTGTGATGGCTCATTTTGTATCTCCTACACTGTCTATAATGTCTGGATAAATATTTGTTGAAAAATAAATTTGTTGGGGTTGGAGAGATGGCTCAGCAATTAAGAGTAGTGACTGCTCTTCCAGAGGACCTGAGTTCAATTCCCAGCAATCACATTGTGGCTCACATCTGCCTGTAGTGAGATCTGGTGCCCTCTACTGGCCTAAAGGCATACATGCGGGCAGAATACTATATACATAATAAATAAACAAATCTTTTAAAAAAATGATTTATTACCTTGTTGTGATACTTACAGAATGAATCTTTATATTTCTATATTCCTCATCTCACCTTATGCTACTTGGAACATTAAAATCTCCATCAATTACTCCTCTATTTAACATTTATATGGTACTTACTTAGAGCTTTCTGTTCAATTATTGATTCTCCAACAATTAACCTTGAAGACAGACATAGAGTAGTGGTATGGGTTCAGCTCACACATCTTTCCATTTCTAGGCTTCTACACAGATGTAGGAAAAATTAAGTAAGGGAAAAGAAAGCTCAAAGATGTGAAAGAAGAGGAAACAGAAAGGGATATAAGGCATGTGAACCTGGTCTTATTTTTTACATACTTAGTAGTGGTGGCACAGAGCTAGAGATCCTCTACCAGATGTTACAGGTGAGTTCAACATCCCCACAGGGGAAAAGGAAAAGAAAGAATCCCTGGAAGCCTAGATAGGAGACAGTGTGAAGGGCAAGGGTGTCTCCCCAGCAACTGTCTCCCAGTAGAAGTGACAGATTCTGCTCACAAAGTACTCCATCTGCACAGGTGATAACAGACTGTCCTTCCTTCCTCCCCACTTGCTAACCCCATCCCGTGTTTAGTTGTGTATCACAATAAGCCTCAGCTTCTTGGCTTGGATGCCAATAACCACACCTAACCATCTGGTCTACCCTACTCAGTTTGACTGTATAAGTAGAAAGACCAATGATCATGTTACAGATGGTGAAGACCAAAACATAGTTAAACAAACAAAGAAACAAAAAAGACAACCCACTAGATTGTAGCCCAAGAGACTGGTAGGCTTCCCCTCACTTTGAAATATCTCAACTAATGGGTTTTAGGTTCCCCTGAACATGAAATCAGCACCAGGCTGTTAAGCACTTTGAAAAGCACATACCAAACCTCTGCAGAACTAAGTCAATGAATTGAATGCTGTGGGACTTCCAGCCTCTGCTCCATCTCTATCAAGAAGAATCACAAAATCATGAAGAAGACAAGTCAATAGCAAAGAAAACTCGGGTACCAGCTGCTACTCAGGCATTTCCAGACAATGCCATGGGTAGTAACAGTAAAATCATTTTCATGATCTCAGTGCAGTAATATTAGCTACTGTAAAAAAAAATCCTGGCATACAACATACAGAAAATGTTTTCGTTGTAAAAGTAGAGGACACTTACAAATGACAATCATAATTGGTTTCTCCAATGTGCCAAGCAATGGAAGATCACACAGATAGCAGCTGATTCCAACCCTAGGAGACACATTAGATCTGTCTTCGTTTGCAAATAGGAAGCTGACAAAGAAACCGAAATCTCTAACAATTTGCTTTTAGGACACTCAGTTTCAAAAGTGGAAGAATTAGGCCTGAAAATCAGGCCTTCCAGTCCTGTTCCTCTTGACTTTGTTTCCAGCCAGTGTCTCACTCTGTCGCCCAGCAGAGTCTGGTACCCCTTATGTAGCCCGAGCAGTCTTTGATGTTCCTTCACCCTTTACCTCCCAAGCAGTAGGTTGATAGGCATGAGCTACAGCACGAGGCTCAGGTCTTCTGATTTAAGTCAGGAGGGGCAGTCATTGTGCATAAACAATGTAAATGGTTATTTTATTTCCCACTGAGTTTAGCTTTTTTTTCATTATTCCTTATTTTTTCGAGGCTTAGGGAAGAAAGCATTTGAGGTATTTAATCTTTTCTTGTTGCTGTTTCAAGATCACATATCTTCTACTGCCCTGGGAACATACTGCAAGCATTACTTACTTAATACTGTTTGATCACTGAACATCTATCGAAAACTCATTGATTGTTAATAGGGATTCCTACTTGACAAAAGGGGTGAGCGAGCCCATTTCTTTTTGCACTGTTGCAGATATTGACTTCATTATTTGAAGCCTTCATCTTTCCCTCATGAACATTCTCCAGACACAGTCAATTCAAAAGCAGGCTCTCTCTTCTGGCATTTCCAATCTTCAGCAGGTCATTCATTATAGACACACCAGCTAGTAAATACATTTTAAAAGATAGCTTTTGACACGCATAAATTCACAATATAGGACACTTTATGCAAGAAACTTCCAAACAGCTAACTTGCAACCAGGCTGTGAATAAACATGTCGTAGAAACTGCCTTTAAAGGATAGCAATTAGCTACAATGATTAGACAAAACATGGTTCCACATTAAATTAAATTGATATTTAAATGTAATTGTTTTTAGCTCTGTGATGTCAAGGTGCTACATAAATCCATTATTACTACTATTTAACAGCAATAGTAACAACAGCAATAACTCAGGCAAATTTTCCAAGATTGTAATTTGCAGTGCCCCAAAGAAGTTAATTGCATTATTGGGAGGTGTGTTAACTCTTTCAAGACACTTAAAACCATTTAATGAGAGTTCTAGAAAGTCTTAAATGCTTTACAATTACCTCCCAGTAGAGGATGTGTCCACATATATATATATATGTGTATAGCATACATAATTCATATATCATATATATAATATGAAGCAATATTAATTTATACAACCAAATTAACTGTGCTCAAATATTTTTACTCAATTTAAAACTGGCTGAAGTGGCAATGCACTGTTAAAATAATTATTAAAAAACACAAAGTTATACTTGACTTTCAACAAAGCACTCAGACAAAGCAAAATCACTTAGAAGACTGTGGTTAACCCTGCTCTGATGACTTTGAAAGATAAATAGAATGGTTTTGAAATGTGTCTGCTGTCCTTTGCCTAAATCTGAGCTAAAAAAAATCTCCAAACCAAGTAACAGAGGGGAGACAGGTACAGCCAGCAGTACACAAAAGGGCTAGTAGTGTTATGGCCAACTGAAGAGGATGCACCCTAGCAAAATAAGTTGGGGCTTCTTAGAACCAAGAAATTATTGTAAGATTGTGGACCCAGAGTTTATGCACCCTTTTATTTTATAAAGAAGAGCCATGAATCTTTTTGGGTTTATTTTGAAAGCATGTGTACACCTGATGAGATCTGAACACATGCTGAATTTGATCCATGAACTTGAAGCTTGCCCCTCTGCCCTAAATGCTTTCTGACATCAAGCATCAGTTAGCAGGTAGGTCATTTCCGGATATACATCTAAGAGTTGTTTGTGCCAGTTTGCCGTAGAAACATAGCCAGGTACAGGGCTGTCTGCTTCCAAGAGGGAGGAAAAATGAGACGCCATCAGTGTCATGATCATTCGTCACCGTTAATGTGTTTGATGACTTCTATTTCTTCTCTTGGTTTTTGCTATAGTGATCTTGCCCTGGATGCATCACTTGGAGTCATCTGTGACATAATTCCAATAGCAATCTCATCAAAAACCAGCCACCCAATTCATCCCCAAATTCAAATGCACTCATTATCAAGTGAGGTGAAAGACCGTTAAGACCCATCTCCTGCCCTAACGCCACCCCTTTCTCAACCAGAGAGACTTCACCACAGATGTGTCACCAGCAGTCACAAAAACACAGCCCCCAGGAGCTGTGAAAAACAACTCCCAAGAGAATCATGCCTTCTTTTTCCAGTGAGAAGCCTTCAGAAAGGGCTCTTGTGTTAAATACGGGTGTTATGATAGATAGGGACTACTCAAGTCACATCTTATTCTAGAAAGCTGCTCTGATCCCTCACCTTTGAACTCAAAGTTCAATGCATAATCTATATTTTTAATTATAATTGCTTGGGTGTATATAATTCCCAAAATAAGTCAGGGTTCCATGTCTAATATAGATTTCTGATCTACAAACCATTTAGTATACACAGCAAGTCTTAGTTATGCTCCAAGGACTCAGTAGGCGGGTTGATGGATTAATAAAAGAAAACAAAAGTACTGTTTTGTCTTGGCCCTAAAAGAAAGATCATAGTGACTTGTGACTAGTAGAAATTCCACAATAAAAGAACTGCTTGAAAAATGCTGTGTGGACAACAAAGCAGGCAAAAAATGTTGAGTGTCCAATGGCATAACCCTGTTACTTCTCTATTCCCTTCTTTCAGAGAACCCGAGACTGCAGACCGCAAGGACCCTTCCCCACACCTTAGTTCAATCCTGGTTATTTGACTACCGCTGTTAATCTCTTTGAGGGCTAGGGCTGCAATGACCCTATGGTGACCAGTGAAACTTTGGCACTAAGGGAAGGGCCTTCTCTCAGTGGAAGAAAATAAAAAGATCAAAATCTACAAGCTTTTTGCCCTTCCCTTCCCGTTTATAACGCCCAAGGTAGGCGGATGTGATACTTGGGAGTTATGGCAGCTCTCTTGAAAACATAGAGCCATCACAGAATAGGAAAAATGGCTGGAAGGGATGCTCAGAACCTCTATTCTCAATGGCATTGCCAAACTGATAAACTCTGGGACCACTGATTTCGCGTTAAATACATCATAGATATACTTAGATAGCAAACACCTGTGAGCTGGATTTTCTGGATTTATAGTGAAAATTAAACCTACGTGGTGCAGCCTTTCACCCAAAGACAAACGACAACAAACACCCACAGGCCAGATGGTAATGGGCAGAGGAACCGGTGACATGGGCTTGAATGAGTCCTGCCTTCCTCCCGGCAGCAAAGGAAGAAATGGTTGTCGCTATCATAACTCAAGTTCCCCAGCTGCACATCACCAGGCAGAGCGAACAAGGAGCAGCCACCACATGTGCTGAACAGATCTCCTCTGGAGATGGATAACACGGGGGCTCATTCCTTCATTGCTGGCTTCCTCCATTTTCGGTCCTCCAGCACACACCTGGGCGTGTTTACTCTGGACTAGATACATGGCCACTTAGAAAGACAGACCTTCCTAAATTGGGCAATTTGTGACTCTGTACCTCAAATTTCACTCACCTCCGATCTGAAATACACTGAAAGTACATTATTGCTGCTTAAGATGCAAACTACTGCCCTGAAAAATATTGCATTTTGTTCAAGGTGAAACAAGCTATAAATTATGGCCGGTGGAAAAAAAGGTGCCTGAGTAAATAGAAATCCTCATAACCATGTGTAGACCATGCTGCTCATACGAGGAGCCAATACTTCCCGGTGGATTAATCACTCTTTTCTTCTAACTTAATTTATTTCATACTTTAAGAAACCAAAATGTCCAGTAGCCACTATACTTGTGACAAAGAAACACAATAAAAGCAATTTCTCCAGCACAAAAAATAAAGCGTTCCCGGTAATGCATTTTTGAATCCAGCATACCTTCCCCTAATGAGGTTTCGGCATGCTATAAATAACGCTAATGAGACTTTGTCTTGCCCATGTAATATATTTCCTTGATATAGCCTCAGATTCTCTGTGTTGCATGGAAAACTAACAGCCCCAGAAAGAAATGTCGTCCAATAGCACATTAAAACGAAAAGCACAATTAAATATAAATGAATTCAGTAATTTAATTGCACAATTGTCGCTTTAAAAAATTCAGAAGAAAAGTAATGATGTCATTTTTTTAAATCGGTAAATAATAAAAGTGCATAAGGGGATGGCATGATATTTAAATAAACATTTTTCGGATGAAGGGTAGCTAGCAGAGACAATCACGTGTGCTTGGGGAAATCCTTTGACTTGAAACAAACAAAACAAAACAAAAAGCCCAAAACAATTGAGGATCGTGACATACTCCATCCCATCTGTGAGAAAACAAACATCTCAATTCCAACCTGATCTTCAAAGTTTATGTGGGCTCAGAGGGTTTTCAAATTCTGGGCATTAATTATTAGCCTCCAATACATTCCAAGGAAACTCAAATACAACCCGGCAGAGCATCTAAGATGCCTCCGTGGACGTCCAATGTCACTCCTTCCTGCTGACGAAGTTTCAAAAGATCGTTAATGGCTCATGTTCAGTTTCTTCTCCTGCAAAGGCTGACCCAGCACAGCCTCTCTCCACCATCCTCCTGATGAGATCAGAGGCATGTGACTCTGCCTGAGATCTAAAGGGAGCCTCGGGCTTTGCTGGGCATTGATTTGTATTCAATTTCAATCAAGCCCACATGCAAGAAATTTACTTACTTGATTCCAGCACTACCGTGAGGATAATGGGGAGAAGAGGCTTTTTAATTTTGAGTTAGCTATTATCTTACATCCTGGTTATCGGCTCTGACAGAGGCAGATGAGAGGACAGGCCTGGTCAGCTACCCAAGCAGGTTTGGCCGCAGCACATCTGCACGTGCAAATGACCTCGGCTTAGCATGGCTTGGCATTTGTCCTATTCTGCTCGATATTGACAATGGGTTGCCCTGCTGGGTTTTCACACCTAGACCTTGGATGAGTCTCCAACTAGATAACTCACCTATGCATTGTTGTAGTCACCGTTTCAACAGGTGCTTATCCCGTGCCTCATCTGCTGCAGGCCTGCATCTGCAATAGGATTATGTCATTAACCAGCCATGGTTCCACTTTCAAGATTTGGCACTCTGTGTGTTTTGTATTGCCGATCTTCAAGAGCTAGGCAAATATGAAGATTGTTTCAAAGAGAAATAAATGCTACAAAGGACATGATACAACACAATGGAGGCTCGCTCTTTAAGAATGTGGATACTGACCTAAGAACTCAAAGAAATCAGACACCCGATGCAAAGACCTGAGAAGCCAGTTTGGTAGAAGGAATAGAAAGATGCTCACACAATGGCTCGGAGGGAGCAACAATTCTAGGAGGGAGCCAAAGGGCACTCTTTTTTTGTTTGGTTGATTGGTTCGTTTATTTTGTTTCTAATTTTTCTTTCTTTAATTTTTTGAAAAAAAAGAAAACAAACTATTTTTTTTCATTTTACATACCAATCCCAGTTCCCACTCCGTCCCCTCCTCCCATTCTCTCCACCTTTCCCTCCACCCCCCATCCACTCACCAGAACCAAGACCCCCCCCCACGATATCCAAGCTGGTATCCAAGCTTGGTATCCATCCAGAGAAAAGGGGTGCCAAAAGGCCAGTACAAGCCCCAGGAGAATATCCTGGTGCCACTGCCAGTGGCCCCACAGTCTGCCCCAGCCATACAATTGTCACCACATTCAGAAGGTCAAGCTTGGTCCTATGCTGGTTCCTTCCCTATACGGCCAGAATTGGTGAGTTCCCATCAGCTGAGGTAAGATGTTTTAGTGAGTGTAAGGAGCCTAACAAGTCTCATGGCTCTTCTATCATTGGGGATGAAATCAAAGTCTACATGGGATTGTATAAAAAGACTGGAAAACTCGAAGTCATGCCTTTAAAGTACTAATCCTATCCCTCCGTACACCACAGCCAGCTTGTAAGTTAAAAGAATCTTCAGTGCCCTGTGGTACAGAGTCCCTGGTAGTGTGTACCTGTGGCAGGGGCCTAGACTGTGTTCCCCAACGGACTTCTCACCTGGCCTTCGCAAAGCTAAAAAAAAAAAAAGTCAATAAGATAAATAATCACAGGAATAAAAGTTTCCCATGCCTCTGAAAGGATTAGGTTTGTATTGAGCAAGGGCTTTTGGGATCTGAAAGTAACCATTTTCCCATAAACAGAAGGATTTGTACTTTTCCAAAATCAAACGGCCTACATTCAAATCCCACCAATACCGTTACCAGCTTCCAGGCCCTGTGCACATTCTATGTCTGGGTCCTGCTGGGTAGAGTGGAACTAATAGCAGTGGCTAGCTGTGACAACCCTGCACAGTGGCCTTGCCCATTTAATAAGAAAATCAAGCAATGTACCAGGAAGGACACCGCAGGTATTCCCTGGTACTACTGCTTGTCAGCACAGTCTCCCCAGACTACATCTTCATCTCTATAGAAATTTCAGTTCTAGGTGAGCATGGGCTACATGAGACACTCTCTCAAAACATCAAATTAACAACATGAAGACGAGGAGATGGGAGAGAGCAACAGAGGAAAATCCCTCTGCCTCCTTGTAATTATTCTAAGGAGTCACTTGGAAAACAGTTTCAACATATATATTAGCTTTGTAGTCTTCTTGTCTCTTTGGCCCAAGAGACAATTTTCTAACCTAATGGGTAGAAAATTCCACCTCCGTGTTAGCTGTCAGTGGTACCTAGCATGCCATAGCACTAATAAAAGCCCAGTGACTCTTCAGAAGTGAGCACTGCCTCTTCCAGAAATATCTACTGTTTGGTCAATATTGATAAGGCCAAATGACTGACACAAGAACATTGTGGAATGAAAAGGCCCTTGGCAGGGACAACATACCAAGAACATCTTTTAATAAATCAACAGTATTACTAAGGAAGATCTATGGACATGGGTGGATTTACATTATGCCCTTTTTGATTCTAGAATATTCCCCCTCAAAGTTCTAAATGCAGCCCACAGTATCCTAGGTAAAGTCTCTACTTTGTTACACAAGTTAGGCCTCTATTTTCCTTCCCAGATCACCCCAGCACAGACTCTGTGCAGTCTCTGGAGTTCTGAGGACTGGGGACACCAGCTGTGGGAGGCCGGCCTGTCATTCATCTTTCTTCTCTTAACCATAACTCAAAAAGCCGGAGATCACTACTTGGAAAGCACCTCTGAGCCTCTGATCTGGAAGCAGCAGCAGCAGACTGGATTTACAACAAAGCCCAGCCTGCAGAAATCTTCCTGTCACCTCCAGGCCACATAAGCCATTAGCATCGCAGGCATAAGTTGCACAGCCAATGAGCTGCGCAGGCATTTCCAAACAGAGCACCTTAGTGCTATTTACGGGTCAAGGCCATGGGGAAGCTTTAATGAAGAGCTGCAGAACCACGCGCCCACAGTTTGAACGTTAGAAGGAAATTCAAAGACAGATTCCCCAAACGTTCAAAGGTGCTGTTTCTCATGCCTTGGTCTCCGTGCGGGGATTTCAGCTCAACTCTCCATCAGTGCCCTCTGCCTAAGGAGAACCGGCAGAAGAATCGCATGGCTGTCTAATTGCCCTACGCACAGCTCTCACCAAAAGCAAACCACAGCGGAATATTATTATTTTTAGAACACTATCCCGTTTTAACATTTGAGCAGCCACGTGATCTCTCGAACCACAATGGTCCTTAAATGAACCATTTTCCCCTATTCTCTGAAACAGATAAATATAGACATATATATTTAATAAGCCCTTTACCCTTACACAGGCTGATAAAAATACACTCAAACTCTATATCCACATCTATTTATAAGCATAACATATACACATGGGATATTTAAAGTGTTGATTGGCCTTCTGTAATCGTTTTTTCCACTTGCATAGAAAATTAAGCAGAGGTCAACACAATGAAATATTTTCTAAGTCACTCTGTTTTGTTAGGAAGTTCAGAATAATAGGCTCCAACCTGGAGGGGGAAAAATGTCAATGCAATCTAAAAATAACAGAAGGTGCATAACAAATTTGTCCTCATTTTGTTCTTAATAGAAGGTGTTTCTAGTGCATCGGCAAGAATGACCTATCAAGCGCATCACCTTGTACAGTCAATTTATTCCCGTACAGGCAGTCATTGGAGAGGTGTTCTGCTCCGCATTGTCTCAACATAAAACAGAATGCCAAGCCTGCTCTCCTATGCAGCAAAGGCTCTCCAGAAGACTGGGATAAACCAAAGGGGATGGGGCAGGGACACTTTGTCTCTCTTTCACTGAGCGCTGGCCTCACTCTCTGTGGACTAGGCAAGTTGGAAAAAGGACAGCATCACCCCAGCAGCACAGGAAGCCCGCTCCACAGACCTTAACCATTTCCCAAGCTCTGAGGAAGGAAGGCGGGGGCCCTTCCCATTGCTCAGAAGTAAATACCAAAGGCAGAAGAGACAAAGGGCGTAGAGGTCAAACAGCAAGAGAGCTGAGAGGGTCACTTCCTCACTGGCACCTCTGCATTTTAACAAATCAAAGAAGGAAGGAGACTTGCCAACCTCACAATAAAATACCACATACATTTATCGACAAAATTTGTGACATACAGTATACAACTGGCATAAATATGCATACATAGGTGTGCACACACACATGTATATCAACTTACTGGAGGCTTTTAATTTGGATAAGTTCCATGCTCTGATAAAGAGAGGCAGCAAAGAAAAAAGTGAAAGCTTTCTTTGATTTTAGTTGTGACTGAAGGGACAAATCATCCTCTACCCCCTATGCCTGACCCAAACCCATCTCTGACTTTCAGACTCTTACATACACCCATTTTTCTATCTTAAACACATTCCTTCAGTCTTCAACCCTGTTTTAAGAACATTTCATAGGTACCAAATATCCTTGGGACGATCGATGCTCCAATAGACCTGAGAACAATGGAAGAACCAGAGCCAAAGAGTTAAAGACAGTAAGCAAGCAAAAATCCCCATAGGCAAAAATAAACAATTAAAAGCCAGTAATGTCCCAGGAACCTTTCATGAGTCACAGGTAATCTTTAAGCAACTCTGTGAGCATACACGTAGATTTTCTGAATGCATCGTGAGGAAGCTGAATGGCCTGTGCTCAGCCAGTTGGAGAACTGAAGAAACAGACACCAGACCCTCCAACAAGTTCCTCCCCATCCGAGGTATACAGAAGAGGGGTGGTAGGGCTGGCTCGGGCACAGTGAACAGACCTTACTCCGTAGACCCCTAACAGGGGCAACAGCTCTGTGTTCTCAACCAAGGTTTACTGAGCATCACCGACTTCTTCGTTCATAAGCAAAATCTCCCTTTTCCCTCTAAAGACATTGGACCATGATTGTTGTTCCTTTTATACACATGAGAAAAATCAAGACTCTGGAAAAATAAAGAACTCATGATTGGTCTCACAGCTATTAAATGGCTGCTAGGGCCTGAATACAGTCCATCAGATATTTATATAATGACTCATAGGGTTTTAAGTACTAGGAAATATATTTATTATCTTTCTCACTTTGATGAGAAAAAAAAAACCCTTCTGACCAAAGCAAGTCCAGGAAATGGGAGTTTATTGGGCTCGCAGGTTGAGGATGTAGTTTGTCCATCACAGTGGTGCAGGCATGGCAGCGGGAGTGAGGCAGCGGCCATGCTGGATCCACAGCCAGAGTGTAGGGAGAGATGAAGGATGCTGCTCAGGTCACTTCCTCAGTTTTATTCCATTGTGTACCATAGCCCATGGGATGGTGCTTTCCACAGTGAAGGTGGTCCCTCCTTTAATCTAGTCTAGAAAAATCCCTCCTAGCTGCTGTCAGGTTGTCAAGATCAACATTAAGCAACAGAGGGAGCTAGGTCTTCAGGAAGTATGCCAACTATAGAGTCCCCATGGGCAAAATTCCTCTCCTATTAAAGAGTCCTCAGAGAGATGGCTTTCCCCTTGGACCATGTAAGAACACAGCAAGAAGACGCCCTCTGTAAACTAGAAATAGAAGCCTCAGCACTGACTCTACTTTGAACTTCTCCATCTCAGAAGGTAAGGAATGAATTTTCGCTGCTCCTAAGTCTCCCAGTCTATGCCATTCTGTTACAGCTGCCAGGTTTGAACCAGGTCATCGCTCTCTTCTGTGCCCACCCCCTCACAACAGCATGCACAAAGTAACTGAGCATGGGCCATGACTCTGGCACACTAATGGACCTCTGCCTTATTCCCAAAGAGCACAGGACTAAGTTCCTGGCCAGGGGACTGCAGAAGTCAATGTCATGCCCTATTGTATCTAAAGTGCCAGGGTTTCAAGTCATGTGACAGTGGTCAACCCCTGCAGAGAGTTGGCTGTGACCAAGAAAATCTTATCCAGACAAGCAAGGGCCCTGTTTCTCCAACAAGTTAGAATAGCAGCCAACCCTGCCCCTCAAGAGCCCCTCGGGGTCACAGGTCTCCAAAGAGCCTCATCTAGACACAGCTCTGAGGGACATGGAGGAGTTCAGGAGAACCACTGAGGACTGTCCAATTGTCACTGAATAAGAGTAGGTGGTCACACCAGTTCAACCCCAATGGGCATCCTTCCAAGACAGTCACCTCTGCCCTCAGCCCAGAATGACAAGTGCGAGGAGCACACCCCAGCCAAATCCACAGCTATATATTTGAAATAGCATCTCTTCCCCACAGCCCTGTGTGGGAGGGGAACATATGGTCCTACATCCATTATACTCCTGAGTTTAGGTCTGAAACATCATATTTTCATTACAAATAAGCTTTGATGACACCACCTATTGCAATGACTGCAACGCATGGTTAATTTTATCTGCGGCAGCGGCGAGAGTGGCATACCAATTTACTGCCAGTGAGAACAATCTCATTTTAGC
This sequence comes from Dicrostonyx torquatus, assembly GCA_028555095.1. NCBI lineage: Eukaryota > Metazoa > Chordata > Mammalia > Rodentia > Cricetidae > Dicrostonyx > Dicrostonyx torquatus. Next base: position 4,587,060 of record JAQHUG010000017.1, on the reverse strand, counting down.
ATCTTAACCCTGAACTCGAGTTCCCTTTGTTCCTGAGAACTTTGTTTTAGCAAGACTCGGATTCAGAGCGCCTGGGAAGAGCGTGTAACTGATGTTGACTCAAAGTGGATGATAAGGTCACTGGGGAAAGGAAGAAGTGCGGGTGGCAGAGGCTGGGGAGAGAGGGAAGGTGGGTGCAAGTTTGGGCTCCCTGTGGGAGTGTGCTTAGAACTTGAGTTTCAACCAGCATAGCAAGTCCTCGCAGTTTGGCTGGCAGTCTGGCAAGAGCAGACCTATTTGTGAGGTTCTTCTGTTCTGCCTGACTTCAAGCCAAGCCAGGAAGCAACAAGAAAGGCCTCCCTCGTAGAGCACTTTGTTCTGGGCCAGGAAGTTTAGAGAAAAACCACAGGGTTGGAATAATGTCACCGATGGGATGGGTGGGGAGGAAGGTAATCTAAGGCACTCTCGCTGCCTAGCCGGGAACAGCCAGAGAGAAACAGACATCCACTCTTCTATACATCGACCCATTTAAAGCTCGGTTTCATTATCTGGAAAGTTTTTTGCTGCAGCCTCCCCCCTCCCCCATCCTGCACCGTCAATCTCTGCCCTTCCGATCTCTGAAACCATAAAATCTTGATTCTCACTTCTAGGGATTGCACTGAAAATGTTACAGTGTATTTTTCATATTTAATGGAAAGATTTTTTCTAAGGAATATTTATGAATTTGTGTCCAAACACAACAAAGAAGGAGAAAGAACTAAAGGTAATCACATCAAGTCTCAGTAAGCCAAATACCATGTGATTTCTCTCAGTTTGAGGCACGAGGTGTTAGGGGTAAATGTTACTGGTGCAAGTTGGTGGCTAACTGTCTGCTGAAGAGAAAAGGAGGGAAGACAGGAAAAGAAGTGCAGAGTCCGGGGACAAGGGGTAATATACTCAGAGCGCATTATGTACTTGCAGGAAACTGACCTTATGCAGCCCTGTATAATAAAACGTAAGTTCATTAAGAAGGAGAGAGAGGATAGAGTATGAGCCCCTGCTTATCGCTCTGTTTGCCACTTATTTACATTCTGCTACACTGTATCTTAATTCTTCAATCATTCAATAGATGTGTCAGAAGCATCTACTTGGTGCCACAAGGTCCCAGGAAAGAAAACAGTTAAGAATGGGTTTCTGTGCCTAAGAAACTTGGAACTAGCTTGTGACCTAAAATGGCAAGGTACCAATTTTAAAAGGTGTGTTATGCTGTACAGATGAATCAAGGATTCTGAGGAGAAATATCTGATTCTCACTGGGGTATTAGACAAGACTTCAAGAAGGTAGTTAAATGGGAAAGTGCCAATCCTAGTAGATTAAGGGAATTAACTAAAGGGAAGTCACCAGAAAGAACAGCCCTTCTAAAAGCCCAGAGCTAAATATTACTCAGCTGGAATTTGAGACACCAGTATAAGAAGAACTCAGGATAATATGTCATGAAATAATGTCAGTTCAGATATAGCAAAGAATCTAATCCAGTCCTCTGTCCAGTCCTAATTTTCAAATGGAAAAGGCTAATGTTCTTTGGTGAATGTGAGTTGTACATGACTGTGTGTGTGTGTGTGTGTGTGTGTGTGTGTGTGCGAGTGCATGTACATACATGCATGCATGGGTGTGTTCATGTACACACATACAACATTAGTGTATACAGAAGGCAGAGTGGTTGGTGGTAGGCTCCCATACAACATATATTCTCCTATTCTGACTGCTCCAGAGTAGGCCAATTAAACAGATGCTAAAAAAAATTGTTACATTCATTCTGAAAGTTGCAGCCAACCAAAAGGGTTCCTCTCCACAAGTACGCAGAGAGGACCTGCATTATCTGACGCTACCAAACTTCAAGTGTGACTCGATGCCTCTAGCTCTTGCACCAAAGAGACACTAGCTCACCAAGGGTCTCTCCAGTCACCTAATGCACCACAGCTCATGCTCCCTCCCTCCTATGTTGCTCTCCATGCTTGACTTTTTGGAAGCCACTCCTTGGATTAAATAAGATTTTTCACAGTAACTGAATCAGAGTGAACAGCATGATATAATGGTGAGGATGGAATGCAGCATGCTAGAAGATATGCACAAAAATGAAACCTCAATATGAAAAATTGTATAGCCCATAATAAAGAATCGGGACACTTTCTTGAGATGCAATGAAGAAATATGCGTAACTTTACCAATGAGTCAAAGTCAAGGCTGTATACTGACGCAATTTGTTTGGCTCAGTAAATACTGTCCAATCCTGCATTAAGCTGGGTCTCTCTCTGCCTGCCCTTGAGTAGGTGAGCTGTCTTTCCTTTGGCCAGAACAGCGTTGCTCTGGAAGGATGGGTTGAAGGGTTTTCTCCAGGTGTGTCCATAGGTACAGTCACACTTAAAAGCTTCAAGCCTTTGGGAAGCCTGACATGTGTAGAAATCTAAGTTTGCCTTAAAGAGAAGAAAAGCTCCACCAGAATCAGATTTGCATGTTAAAAAGTTCGCTGGAGCACAGTATTGTAAAAGGACAGATAGGATGGATAGGGAGAAACTAGGGGCAGGAGAATGTGCCCGAGAGTTGGACTAACCATCAAAACCGTGCATGCAGACCACAACGGAAAATGTCAGGAATGGCTACGGATACCCCTTTAAAACCCAAAGTCTAGCTGGGTGCACTCTTTCTCCTGTGAACCTGTAACCCCATAATCTAAATGCAAATGTTGAGGTGTCATAGCTGCATCACGGTTTGACAATACTGATGGGAAACACAATAAATACTGAGGCAAATACACCAGTCAGAAGTAAAGTAAATTAATAGTACAGCTTAGCTGGGCTCACAAATGAATCACTCCGAAAGCAATTTTGCCCTGTTGCAAAATGAGATAAACACCTACTTGCCAGTTATTTTAGGAATAACACAAATCAACCCATCTGTCTTCCTTCAGTGGCACTCATCATACATTTTTAAACTTATCACTTCCTGAAGAGTCACCCCATGGATGCCAGCAGACACTTTATGTTGACAGTCTATGGCATGACCCACAATCCCGGTGTCATTCCGGAGCAGCCTGGAAACCTTGAACCATTGCATGTCTGAGATGAGAGTGACTTGTTCTTTAGAGAGCAGGGGAGGGAGAACCCGGGGTTGCTGGCCAAATACGGTCTTCAAATGACATTGGCAAGGGAGCTGAAGGCAGAGGCGCCTTCTGAAAAGAGGGTATGTAAATGTTAGCACAGAGAGCAATTTACTGCAAACCAAATGACTAATCAATATCTGATCGTAGGACAGCCCGTCCAGCAGGGCTGTCAGGCTCATATTCAATGTCTGATGGGTGAGCCTTGAAAGAGAGACTGCTGGGTTTGAATTTTACTCGCTTCTTTTTTTTTTTATTCAGACATAAATAAGCTTGCTGATCGTATCACTGTCTCAGATTTATGGTAAACACATGAGAGCATAAGAATCCCAGAAAACCTCCCTGAGTTTTGTGATTTCTCGGAGCAAATATCGCCTACGTCCTCCATGAAAAGAAGGAATCGGAAGGAGCAGGAGCCCAGAAAGACCCTGCAGTCATGGGAAGGAGCAACTGAAGCTCAGGGAAGAGCAGCAAGGTTCTGTGAAGGTGCTTTATGACCAGTGCAAGCTGCCTGCAGAATAACGATCCTCTGTTATATAGTGTCCGACACGATGTATTTCACACATCTTAAATTAACCATGATGGGGACCACATAATTAACACCTACTTATTGTTATCATTCTGGGCCCTTGAGAAGTTCGCCAGACTCTTCCTCCATAAGAGCAGCAACAAAATGCCTATAAATTCGATGATGCTCACTGAGGCTGCCTTCCCATCGGTACCTCAAGGGTGATCTCCACACAAGTATTCATTAACTTTCTCATGATGTAAGCTGGAGCTGTGGGCCCCAGGCCTCTGAATCTTCCAGATGGGTCCTTATACACCCCAAAGCATCCACCCCTGGTCCTGAAAACATCAACCTGGGACCCCTTCTTCAGGCAAGGTATTTCTGCAAGGCAAGCTACTTGTCTGTTTTCAACCCTGGCTATGATGGAAATTTCTACCCCTGCCCTTCTTTCTCTTCCTCTACATCTTAACATTTATATTGGTAATTATCTGTTCAGGAAAGCTGATGATCTACAATTAACTGTATCAAAAAACTGCTGAAAAGTTACCTGAACTCTTAGAAATCCCCTTCAAAAAATCTGAGCCAGACACTAGAGACCTCATATGCTAAGGATATTAAACACCATTTTTAGTCATTCAAGGCCACTAGGTCCTTGGTTTCTTCGGGGAAGGCTGCAAGGAGTGCCCCCTGTGGTAATCATGTGGCCCTGGCACCTCACAAGCAGGGCCCCTCAAGTATCCTTGAATAAATAAGTCAATACAGACACCCCCTTGCCTCAATAACACTGAAATTTAAAAAAAAAAATGAAGGTGAGCTGAGAAATTATTTGAATGCTTTGACTGCCTAAATCAGAAATAAAGGTGGTTCTTGAATCCTCGGGATGACCTACTGAAGCAGCCACAATTGGGAAAGAGCCTCAGATCAGAAAGCTGAGGGACTTCCCAGGACACGACTAACCACTGTAACTGCCACAACCAGGTTCAAGTCCAGACTTACTGGCTTAATAACCCAATGCAGATGCCAACAGTGCACCCATAACAAGTGTAGTGCCAACTGTGTTTCATTTGACAACGGTTAACCTCTCTAACAGTAGTAAACACTGAGATAGGAATTTAAGCATTGGCTCCTCCTGGCTTCTCAACACACAGACAGAGAGGAGGGTGGAGATGGGAGAGATTTTATTTGGATAAACTGATTCAAAGTATCTGTAAGCTAACTAATCAGTAATGCCCCTTAAAGTATGAAGCTATACAAAGTGGTTAAAACCATGTCTCTAGTTTCTTACCTTTAAATGTGTTCATCACAGGAAGCAGACTGACTGGGACATGTGACCCCAAAAGGACTGAGAAGAAGCCTGGTAGCTGGATGGGCTGCCTAGTTTTCTGAACTACCCTAGAGCAAGTGAGTCTCCAACACCGGGAGGCAGGAACAAGGCGAGTCTCCCTGGCACCTTTTCTCGGCCTGCAAATGATGTCTCAAGGGCCATCTTATGATGGCAGAAAACACCAAAAGCTTGCCCAGGGCACATCGAACAATCTAGCAAGGGTGTACCAGGGGTGTCCCAGGAGTCTGACAACATCGCTGATAATTGCAGCGTCCTGAGGACTCTGTGTGTTCCCATTGCCAGTACCTGCAACTTTAATTCTGGAGTCTCAGTTCTCTGTTCCAGTAAAGTAGTCCTCACAGGAGACGGCTGCCCCACCAGTTTCTCAAATACAATTATTTTTATGATGAGGTTCAAGGAAGCTCGGGGCATCAAGAGGACTCCTCAGATCAATATCACGTTCACAGCCCTTTTCTCCAGCTCCCATCTGTTAGAGGACGAGTCAGCCTGGGTGGCCGTTTTCATCCCTGAACCACGCTGTAGGTCAGCAGCTGCCCTGCCTGCCTCTCTGTACAGCAGGTGACCTGCCGGAGTCCTGGATCACAGCTGACTAAATGAACTGGATAATTAAAAGAGGGGATGAGCCATGCCTGGAGATTCTGTTTGCCTCATCGAGAACACCGTGTCCTTTTGATCAATCTACTTGGGGTTTTGTTTTTATTTTTCTCCCTTTGAAAAATGATTAGCCTTGAGAAACTTTCTAAGCATGGCACCATCCACCATTAGCTGTCAGGGCCAAAGTCTTTAAGAAGTTTTAAATGGCTTTGCACTCAGAAAACTCTGATAAAGTCTAGGAAAGAAAGTACAGAAAACAGTAACTTTTTTTTTCATCACCAACAAAAGCACCAAAGTTTTCTAAAATTTTAATATTTATATAACAATAAAAGTAATTGTTTCAAAATGTATGATCCAGTAAGGATGAAGGTAGGAACAGAATGAATCAGACTTTGGTGACTGTTGTCCCTGTACAATTCCCAAGAATCATATGATTAACTTATGTATGTGTACATATACACATGTGTGTATGTATGCATATGTCACCATACACATACATGAGCATTGCATATCTGCATAGATACATTGTATTGTGAGAGCGAGTGGGGGCAGAGAGAGAGAGGTCATCAGTTGCACGAAAGTGTAATTTGCTAAGTTCTGTCAATTTACATTTCTTCCAGGAGAAACTTTAATAAGAGGACTCCTTGTCTCCTCATTGTACAGTGCTCCAGATGCACCAGGGATGGTTCTGGTTGGCATAAAAATGATGAACGCATCGGCAAGGTTGACATTAGACAAAGATAATACAGTCATAACAACAGAAATGCAAAGCATCCAGCCAGAAAGGACCTATAAGAACCCCCCCAAAGCCTGGGTAAGACCCTCAGAATAGAATCAATTTCAGAAAAGATTGCCAAGGTTTGCCTATGCTTATCATGGTCCTGTAACCAATGTTTACACCAAATAGAAATTTCATATCCTTCTGCAGATCTGCTTTTAACACATTTGTCTCCAGACCTTATCCAGAACACCTTAGCATCCTCCATAAACATGAATACATGGGAAAAGATAGGACCAAGAGAGAACAACACTGCTGTACTCATTAGACTGTGACCTTGAAAAGCATGCTTCTATCAATGTCATCTATAGGCTGGCATGATACCAGAGAGCCTAGTCCAAATTCCCACCAGCCATTCACAAGTTTGGGACCAGTGACTTAGGATCACTGTGAGTCAGTTTGACCTTCTACATGATGGAATGGTGATGCTTCTATATAGTGGGAAAGGTGGCACATCTCATATGGAGGACCTGAAAATCAAATAAATTGACATCTGACTATAAAATCCTGAGAAAATTGCCTTACAAATAGTTCTCCAAAAAGGACATTGAATTTACCATTATTCGATTCTTAAAAGGGTGAATTGTGTGTTCAACTCTGAATGAATGTCAGTAACAAAAGGAACTAAGGCTGATCTCAGCACCCAGTATCCAAGTTAACATTCACGTTTATCACATTGTGTACAAACAACACATGTGAGTGTGTGTATCCAATGAGAAAAAAGTGACTCATCACCAGACAAAAGATGCTAAAATCAGTGTGTGTGCACACTTGTGACAGTGGCTATCTTTTGTTCAGTTTTCCTTCATTTCATTAGACACATTTAGATGAATTCAACATAAATAATTCTGTGTCTTCTCTCTCTTAAGAGTAATGTGGGCTTGGCTCTGGTAAACATTTGCTGACCTTCCTGCAGAAGAAATAAAACTCTGAGCTTTTTAGTTAAATGAAGCAGGAAAACATAACCAACCAGCAAAGCCACCCTAAGACAACAACCACAGAAAGTAACAGAAAATCCTTCATCTTCGGAGTGGGGAACCCACATCATTTTACCAGGAAGAACAAAATGGTCTCCTAAGAAGTCATGGTGCCTCACAGAACAGAAATGCTTTGTGTGTGTCGGCGTGGGGGGAGGGGGGGTCAGCAGTTGTAAATGTGACTCCATATAAGGATACCTATTTTTACACTAAGGGAACAATAAACCTGAATGTTCTGGTCATCTGAAGCATAAATATAAATGATAAACATCCATCTAATAAATTTCAGGCATAAGATTTTATCTCTAAACATCAATTCTTGACACGGCCACTAAGGCCAGGAAGAACTGTGGTTGTCAGGGTAACCTCACATCACACTAGAATTAGAGCCAAAAGCCTCCATGAGTTGCTCAGTTGAGATCCACAGGTGATGCTATAATTCTACGGCATCAACCCTGGCAAACAAACTCTATGCCATCACCTAGCAAGCATCTCATTTTGATAACATCTATAATGTATAGTCTGATCAACTAGGTAGCCCCTGTGGCTTTGGGGCCTGGGAGAGAGTTAAAGAAAAAGCTGTGTGGTATATTGGAAAGAGTACAAGACATGTCATATTAAAAATAATATATTAATAATTAATTAATTAATTAATTTGCAAGAGCCTGAAGTGTTAAGAAGACTTTTTGCAACTGTATTATCATTTAAACTGTATTATCATTTAAAGCAAAGACAATCAATGGGATAGAAATTTTTGTTGCCAAGAAGCTAGAGTGCCAAGATCAAAGCTGCCTACTCAGTGATGTTTGGTTAAAACAGTGAGGCAACCAAAGCTGACACCGAAGCAAACTGAGAAAAAAGGCCAGGCATAACCAAACCTTGTCCGCATGTCTCCAGCTCATAACACCACCAAAGGCCTTCACAAGCATTGTCTCCTCCAAGCCCCATCATACCTATCTGTTCATCTGGGCACTGGACAAAATGGCTATCTCTATCTTAAAGATGAAGTAGCTGAGGTTAATAGGAGATGAGTGACATGTTTGATGAGGTGTTACTAGAAAGATGGCCAACTCAATTTTGGCCGTGTACCATTTTGGTAGAAGTCATCCGATTGAGTTTCCTTTGATGTGTTGCCATTACCTTCAAATGTAGGGGGTCTATCCTAAAACCATCTCCTGTTCTAGCGTCTAATGTTCCCACAAATAAAGAGTAACCCATTCCCCAAGTCACCATCCACCACTGCCTACCTTCAAGACATGCTCTAGCCTCCTTATACCAGACACAGTCCTTTCTCTCCTCTCTTTTCTCAAGCACTCACAGTGTTGTTATATCCTGTATCACAGCCCTATGTCCACTACGCCCTATGGGCTCTGATGGCTTTGTGCCTTCTGCTTAACATGTTCTCCTCTCTACCATTCTGTGCCTAGCAAAGCCTGCTGAGTTCCACTACCTACCTTACCATACCCTCCTCCCTCCACCCGCACACACATACAGACTCACACACTTCCTGGAGGAATAGTTCTCAACAGGTAAGACACAAGTGGCCTTCAAGGTTACTGCCTCCTATCTATCTCAGAGCCTGTTCTATTTGCCAGCACTTCTTTGGTGCTCTGCCTGTCTCCTTCTGCTGACCCCAGGGACCACATTCTCTTGGGCACCCAGCACACATCTGTTTTTTCATAAGTGTTCACCTAGTGAGCAAAGAAAAAGATTGCTGTCTGAAGAAGGGTTTACAAGTTCCAGTTCGAGCACTGAAGTTGTAACTAGCACCCCCTCCCCGCAAAAAAAAAGCATTAAAAGCTGAATAACTAATTCCACCATCACCCTACACAACTATTCTCAGTCAACAAAGCTTAATGTATATCCAGGAAGTGCCAGGCAGAGTTCTGAGAACATATATCCTGCAATAAGCAAGACACATTCCCCGCTCTTATAGAGCAATGATGTTAGACAGGAGGCCTATAGAGTCAGTCTATCAGTAGCTATTCTACGATGACACGTGCTAGAAGAGAGAGCTTTCACACGGTCTAGGGAAAGAGATGACGTGCATCCTTCCAATGATGTCTAATTAAACCGGATGAAGGAAAGCACTTAGAGTCTGTCTCCCCTTCTTTAATTTCCATAACTAGTCAAACAAAACCACACTTTATTAAAATGCTACAATTTAAAATACAACTAAGATGCAAGAAGGTATTCGGAAGGCACTCCTTTTTAATATTAGTTTTTGAGGAACTTAACACGCATATTAACGCTGGAGATGATGTCAGAAAGTTGATTGTCTTAAATACCTTGGAAGGATCCATTCTGCATGTGTGAGCTCTCGTGAGCATGTGTGCATGCACACACACCCCCTCACACACACATACACACATACAGAGAGCGGGGGGGGGAGAGAGAAACAGAGCAAGTTAGCTGAGGCTCTGTGAGGGGATGAGGACTCCTTAAGAGCAGCCTCTAGACTGCAGGGCATGTGAGCGCCCGCAGCAGTAATGAACCCCATTTATGTGAGTGAACTCAGCACAATGAGGCTAATCCGTCCTCTTCATCTGCTTTCAGCTTTTACTGAGTGCTGAGGACACTTTGCATGAATTATCTTAGTGAATCTTCTCAACATCCCTAGGAGGATACTTCTAGGACCATCCCCCTTTTGTGAAAGTGCAGACCGTGGCAGACACATTGACCGTGAAACAGTAGGTGTGGGTTTAGGCTCTTGAAAGTGGTAGAGTCCAGGCCACCTTCTACACATCAATTGTCCTCGTAACTTTGTGAAGCTTCATATACAGAGCAAAGGAAGGAAGGAAGGAAGGAAGGAAGGAAGGAAGGAAGGAAGGAAGAAAGAAAGAAAGAAAGAAAGAAAGAAAGAAAGAAAGAAAGAAAGAAAGAAAGAAAGAAAATTCCAGTATCAGAAATGATCATCAAATTTCATTTGGGTTTATGAAAAGACCATCATTGCGGGGAAGCCTGCTTTGATGATCTCCTGGAGACCCAGTGTCTCTGCTGGGACAATTAAAAAGCATTCCCTTCTACGTAGCTAAGCAGAACAGAACTCCCCGGGCCTGCAGTGGCTGCTAACAACGCTGTCACCCCCACTTTGTTTAGTCAGCGTTTGTTCCTCAATGACTTTCTTCTCCTGCTATGTGCTTAGGTTACCGATAGAAATCCGAGTGTCTGCGAATGCAGAGCACGGCTCATGTGAAACGCTGGCTTCCTACCTTCTGCTCTCCCAGAAGTGACCTTCGCACCAGGGTCCTGAAGGTAGAGCTTTATGCGATTTCACGCTCCATTCAAGATCTGGTGGAAGGGCTTTTCCACACCTTCCTGCATTAACATCCGAAACTCAGATTTTTTTTCTCCTAGACAAACAGCATCCTTTCAAGGGTTCCTCAGGTACCTTCCTCACTTGACCTACCTAATTTAGAGAAGTCCCCAGTGCCATCTTGGTCACAGTGTTGGTCTGTGACAGCTAATACATACGCATACATTACTGCTGACATTTAAAAACATCCCTAACAGTTTGTGTGAGGACACGGTAAACAGATGCTATGGGATTTTTTACCCATTATCAGTCATCTCTGAAGACTGCAGTCGAGTGACAGGTTTTTGAGACTTCTCGGTCTAACAGCAAGAGATTTATTTTTAATAGAATATTGATATTATGGTACAGAATGGTATTTGATGTTTACCTTCCCCCCCTCCAGCAATGCAGTTCGGTTTGGTGGGTTACTGTAGGCCCAGGTACCCTCTAGACTCTCCATAACTCTGTTGTGGCTTTTTTTCTCCTGGGGAGGGGGGAGTCGCAGACTTTTATGAACTGTCTGATTAAAGCGGCTCCATCTGAATGCAGATTAAAAGTTCCAACACCTGAGAGCTCAAATCCAATGAATATTTATACCCCAAACCAGCAGATGAATACACTCTAAATCTTCAAATGCAAGTCTAGTCATGGGTTTTATCTTATTTTAGGACTTACTTTTTATTAAAATGAACTCTTGCATATTTACACTACAGAAATAAATGTTATTTGCAGGCACAATGCAGTGGGAACCTTACAGACCTGGGGGAAAGCAACTTTGCTCCTCGAGCAAAGATTTTTATTTCTTTCTCAGGTCTTCCTCGAAGAGGAGCTTGGGTATAATTGAAGACTCAGAAAACACATTCATTTGGGAAGAGTATTTGTTTAGTGACCCGCCCCCAAATCGTACAGGACCTTCTCCGCAAGCCCAAGATCGTGTTGATTTAACATTTGCCCAGCATCATCTTAACAAGTTGATTTGTCTCTGTCAGGTGGCTTAACACATTTTGGGTTTATGTTGAATGTCCCACCTGACAGTTGCCACCTGACAGTTCTAGTACAAGGAGCAAACTTGAGATGTACCCTGAGGTGACCGTCTTCTCCTCAGTCTCCTCTCAAAGAACAGGTCCAGTTTGTACAGCCAGATCACAGTCTAAGGAGGTCCTTACCTGTCTTCTCCAGGAGCACAGTGGCGGTAAATATTGTCAGGAAATGACATCACGAGGTTAGTAAATGATCCCCAAACAGGTCTGAAGAAAAATGTTTCACCTTAGCTCAGGCTTCCCCTAGTCCCCCCACAACCTTTTGCTGTTTGCGAAGATATAAGAGGCCCCCAAACAGAAGGCCAAGTGGGCTAATCAGAATTAACTTTTGGTTGAACCCACCGGCATCTGGAGACACCCATCCCCTCGCATTCCGAGGGCTCAGAATGTGCAATTCTGCCATTCCACCCTGACTTACTCCTTCTTTTTCATAAAGTAAGCTCAAAGATGAATGTTTACAAATCCAGCTAGTCATCATTTCTTCATTTTAATGCTTAAACGCTTCATTTTGATTGCTGTCTTTTTGACATTTTACCAAGGAAATATGTTTGTGTATTTGCAGTGCCATTGAATCAGCAATTAGACCTCCATATTCCAGATGTCAGGAAACTTTTCAATGCATCTCCCAATAAAATTTATTTCTGAACTTTGAGAAATTAAAAAAAAGATGTACTTTGTATAAATTAGGCACATTATCCTCATTTTTCTAATTGCTGTATGTGCACAGTGAAGGCTTCTGAAACTACTGATTCAAGGATTTCCCATAATTCTACATAATAATTTTTCTTGCAATTTTCCATACAAGTTTTAATGGGAACAATCTATACATTTTGATTCACTAAGATTTCTTCAGGTGGAATAGGCTCCACGGCATGAATTTGTGCTGCTAGCAGCACCCTACAGTTTGCATCCACGGGAGTCTTCAAAAGCCTTGGCCCTCTGAAGAGCATGGGAAAGTGAATGTTCAAAACAAATGAGAAAAAAATGGAATTCTCGTCCCATCCATACCTGCACCGAAACAGTTAACTTCCTAAGTTGCTTTCTGCAGACCTGGTTATGACTCTTCTCTCATACACAGGCCAGCTCAGAAGCAGGATTTCTGTAACCCAGTGACTAGCATATGTCTAGATGCTTAGAGTAACACAATGCCAACGTTTTCCTCTGTCAAACTTTGGCAAATGACAGACTGCTTCTCGGCCCTTTGCAGCAGCTTCTAATGAACTCTTTACAAACCACAATAAACCCAAATGGCTGCACGACTGGCATCCTGGCAAGACTAAGGCATTTCAGTGAAGAAGCTATCTCCATAAGGCACATCTTGAGTAAACCCAGGCCTAGCTGGGTGGAAGAGAAAAGAACTGTTTCTGTATTTCTGCTTTCCTGGATCCAATCATTAATTAGATGCGTGCATCACTAAGTGAACAAGCCTTCCTGGTGGCTCTCCTGCAAAAGGCCTTAGTGTGACTCTCTCCATTTTTTCCTTTAACCTGTATTCCTGGACACATTCTTCTCTCATGAGAAAAAAATGACACAATCCATTGTTCCTCTGACGAAGGTTTTGTTTGGTATATAGCCACGCCCAGAGGATAACACCAAAGGAGTTTGATTCTCTGTTCTCTACACCATCAGTCGAAGGAGTCTGTAGATGGCTCCTTCTAGCCTAGCCCACATTCTGCAGAAAAACCCTGAGCACAAAGTCATCTGATAGAACAGAACTGCGAGCCGCCTCATTCCAGTTAGAAGTCATACGAGAGCTGCTACTGCTCTAGCAAATTTATTTTGCCTTTCAAGGGTTTAATTGCACACAACATGGTGCAGTTTTGATTAATCCTTCAGAATTTAATATATACTCTGGGGGGGTCAATATGTTGATTCTCCATGCATCGCTATCATGGGAGTAACTGAAATGCGTTTAAACACCACAGGAGGTATACTTCTCCAACTTACCTGGCCCTGCCAAGGGTAAAAAGTGCTCATTAATGACTCCATCCAGGAGGGGAGCCAGCAGAGGGAAGTGCTTCCTCCCTGACACTATTTCTGGTTTGTTTGGCAGGCACATGTCCCTTGGGGAGGTCCCAGGTGAGCCACACACTAGAATCTTCCAGGTTCATGCCCTGATCATTTTAATGAGAAAGCAGTGTCCAAATATTGGCACCTTGCATCCAGCCAACAAATGGGGATGCTGTACACGTGCTTAATTGAACTATTTAGAGACTATGAAGGGGAGAGTCAACAGGGTCAATGAGTGCTAATTCTCTGACTTGGGATAGAAAGGGATCATCCAAAGGTAATAATGAGTCCACTTGCAATTTCCACAGAGGACACTCTTAAAACTCTGGGATCCATGCTCCCAGAGTTAGACATATCATGCAGAAGAGAGACACTATGAGTGATTGAGCATTTCTAACCATGTGAACATGAGTAAGAAGAATCAGAGGAGAGGAGGTAGCAATGCACACTTGAGAAGTCAGTGTGCCAAATGGCCCCAGGAGAGAGGTGTGCTGCGTTAGAAGCAGAGAAACAGAACAGAGCATCAAAAAGGGCACGAGGCAGATACATACAGAGAACCTCATAGAGACCAAGGTCAAAGTTACCAACCTGGGAAACAGGCTTCTGAATAAAATGTAATTTGTCAACCCCTTGATCATCAACTTTGGCCTCCATAATGGTGAGGAAATAAATATATGTTGAGTGAGATACATAGCCAATAGTCTTATGTTACAGCTTCCTGACCTAACTAAGGCTGGTCCAAAGCAGTAAGACACAAGAGGGAATATAGACCCTCAAGGAATTTTGGCTCCCTTCCATTCCATTCTCCCCAACCCCATCTCATAGAGACACAAGGGAAGCAGCTGCCTCAAGATCAGTTACCTAAAGCTGCTAAGAGCAAAGAAGCGGGAAGCTACCTTCCAAAATTCAGAGACCCAGCCCAGTCTACTGGGCCACACCTAGGTTTTATACAGTTACATAAAATCATGGGTGTATGTATAGGTGGCATAAGAGCAGAAGCAAAATTACCTAGGGAACAAGGGGAAGTAAGAAGAGGACAGAGGAGTGTAGAAGAGAGGGGTAGCAGGCATAGGAACAGAAATGTACTCAATATACAATGTACATGTGTGTGAAAGGAAACTTATATAATACAGTATCATGCACAGTAAATACATGCAATGAAAAACACATTAAGACGGTAGCACAGAGAATGTAGGAAACCACACTGAAGAGCCTAGAGAATCGGAATGGCTTTTTGCTATGAGCAGATCCCTGCCTCAGCATCACTTAGATGTTACTAAAGCCACAAACAACGGTCGGCAGGAGGTCACTGCCTTTAAGCCAAAGCTCTTTTCAAGATCCTTTCCCTGAAGAACTATCCAAACAATCAAGTAATGTCTACCCCATTTTTTTCTAGCTCACACATAGGTAAAACTATCAGATCACTCTATGATAAAATTTATTCTAGCCACTAACTTCTACCCTCCTCAAAAGCCATCTTCCACAAAATTTTCTCAGAACTATTTCTATGTTGTCACACAAGCATCTACCAGGCTCCTTGCCAAAAGGAAACAGAAGCACCAGAAGGCTAGGATCATCATGGAAGCCAAGGTTCTGAGTATATAGCTGCCCACACCCTTGGGCTGTGTGCTCACTAGATTAAACCAGCTACAAAACATGCAAAAGTTAGAACAACAAACACACCACCAGGACTCTAGTTAAACTACAATCCAATGGGGCCACCAAGTCATGTGTGCCCCTCTTGATCCCCCTGAAGAATCAGGTGACTCACCCGAGACCCAAGAATTGTGTCTATCCACCCACAACCTGTTCCAATTCAGTGTCTTGAGTTGAGTCAGGTCTCTCTCAAGCTCCAATTCTTGGCAGTTTTAAGAACCACAACCTAAGGGACAACTGGACACAGTCCAAGTGGCTGCCTTAGATACACTAGGGTACACAGAATGGGCACGTGTTTACTCAACATGTAAGTTAAGGTCAACAAGGAAAGGTACACTTCCTGTTCACAGATCCTTTAGGGCTGTTTGTTTTGGGGCCTCTGGCTGTTCCTGGTTAAAAAAAAAAAAAAACCCAGAGCATGTGCCTAGGAATAACCAGCCCGGTCATGTGAAAAGCCTCCTCTGCTATGAATCACTAACATCATCCCAGTCTTGCTGAATCCTGGGCTAGGAAATCAGAGAGAATTCTCTTATCAGTCTGTCTGTCACTATCTTTCTCTCTCTCTCTCTGTCTGTCTCTCTGTCTCTCT
>JAQHUG010000017.1:4496394-4571128 GCA_028555095.1 Dicrostonyx torquatus | reverse complement strand
TCTCTCTCTCTCTCTCTCTCTCTCTCTCTCTCTCTCTCTCTCCCCTCACAGTACAGAGGCCTTTGAGCATTTGATTGCCACCCCTTTGGCCTGCAGACTCAATTCAGCCAGAGCTACCACAAGAAATCCACCCGAATGCAAAGACCCTAGTATGTGCGTGTGAATACATTTCTTCCTATGTGAAACCCCAGCAGGGACTGTCTATTAAGCAAGAGTATTGATTTGGAGACTTGTTCCTTTAACCTGCAAGACACTCAGTGGCCTCAATCCAGCACCTCTTTTAACTTCTTGTGTTTGGAGCTGTATATTGTGATCTACCAAGGGAAGGTAACTTCTATTAGCAATGTCTCCCCTTGGATGCTGTGGAGCTCTCCAGGGCAATGTTTCATCCCTTGGATCGATGGTAGATGCAGACTGCATCCACCAACTATTTTAACTGAAGCAAGTTACCAGGCAGGTTTTCTCCATTAACAGAAACTTCTGATAACTTTACAGATCATTTTCCTTTCCCCTTTCTTTCTTTGCTATAAAATTGTTATAATCAACAAACATTAATGAATCTGTAGAACACAAACTGAATACGTAAGGATTTTTTTAAAGCATAAGTAGAAAAGAAAGCAGATTTTTTAAAGATTTCTATTTTATTTATATATGTGCATATTTGTGTGTGTATTCGCACATCCTTGTAGATGCCCAAAGAGGCCAGAATAAGGTGTTGGATGCCCTGGAGCTGGAGTTACAGGGCTTTGTAGGCTACCCAATGGGGTGCTGGGGAGCAAACTAGGCTCTGCAAGAGCAATAAGGACTCTTAAGAACTGAGCCATCTCTCTAGCCACAAAACAGATATTTATATTAATTGATAAAATTTTTAAATGATGGCACTTGATGACAAACACACAAAATTCAAGGATGGTACTCATCACCTGGCTTTTCTGCCAATCTCCTGGCTCTAAGGATTATGACAGAGTACATTAGAGTCCTGTGTGTACCCTTCCATGACTGCAGACGTATTTCCCTTAGTCCCTTCGCACATAAATAAACACTTGAGCATGTGGAGCAGGTGAAGGACATACTCACTGACACCCAAGGGAAGAAACCATTTGTAAGCATAAATGACGGAACTGAATGCACCCAAGAAGAGGACTATGTGACAACCGGGGTGACTCCATGGGATTAAACAGAAGGGAAGAACCCCTAAAGCAAGTTACCTCAACACTTAGCTGAATGCATTCTTCTAAACTACCCACTCAACCTAAGCAAGCTGGCTTCTTCCCCAGAAGTAGAGCTAAGTGCTCAGGTGCTAGGAGTGCCTAGTACAGGCAGGTCTGTCCCTGTCTTACCACCCTGGAGATCATATGGACAGCATTGCTGGGTCAGGATCCAAAATCTGCCCACAATGTCTGCCTGCTTGCCATCTGGCTGCAGGAAACACCGGGACACAGGAGCACAGGTGAGAGAGGGAATTTGTCCTCAACATCGATACCAAGGGTAAACAAAGCACGGTGGAGGCCAGAGCTGGAAATAAATCCATCTTCAAACGCTGAGGACATATGCAGAGATAAAGGTAGAGACAGCTATAGATAAACTTGAGTTATATTCGGGAAGGCATCCGTCTTGGGTCACCTATCTGATCGCAGGTCCTGTAATCACACAGCCTCAAGACAAGAACAAGGGATTTCTTTTGTTCCCAGTAACGCTGAGGAGCTGTGATTTTGTGGCTGATCACTGGACATTGCTGGGTTGAAGACATTCTGAAAATAGCACTTTCCCCGAGTCCATGCGTAACCACAAGAGGATGAGAATACACTGTGCCCTCAACTTCGTCTGATTCCATCCAGGCCTCCAGAAACTCCTAAAAGGCATGCCAGCCCCTTGTTGCATGAAATGCTGGATTTTATGCCAAAGCCCTAAAAATAGGACTCTGCTTATGAGAAGGGGGAGAGAAAGAGGTGAAGCTCTTTCTTTGTGCTCACACAGCTAAGAAAGGCGTGACAGAGGAATTCTTTCAAACTCCCAGTGTCTGCCAAGCACACTTATCCTCAGAAGCACGTGAGCTATGTGTCTTTTCAAACTTGTAGGCAATGTATCTTCTGCCTCACTAGGCCCTTCCCCAAAAGAAAACAAAACTAGAGACAATCCCATCTAACAGTGATGAAGAGGGTCCTCTTGACAGGCCAGACTTCCACTCTTCTCTCTCCTCTGAACCATATTGGATAATTCTCCTAACAAAAGACTAATAAAGAGTTAAGAGAACTCCGGAGAGAAATAACCACCGTGCACGGGCTTTAAACAGCTTTTAGAGACACCAGGACCTGCTGAGCTAGGATCCTTAGAGCGGTGACTTAGGAAGCAAAATAGCAAAATGAGAGGCTGGAGAGATGGCTCAGCGGTTTGACGGTGCTTCCCACTCTTCCAGAGGACCCGAGTTCGGCTCCCGACACCCACATCTGGTCCCTCATCACCACCTACAACTCCAGTTCCTGGTGATCTGATTCCTTGTTCTGGCCTCTGAGGACACGGGCATGCACATCACAAGCCAATAAACAAAAATTAAACTACATCTTTTCCTTAGATGTGGGGCAAGAGGAGGTGTCACCCCTACAATACAATTCTGACCATGCCCTCAGTGGCTCACAAATTAGTACTGCATTGGTTGGGGGAGGCACATGTCTTGGCCAGAGGCCTCGGAGGCCGTATTAAAAGTCCTGCTGTATTGAGCTCATCCAGCCCTTGGGTTCTTAGCAGCTATGCAGCTGACACAGGAGGTGTGAAGTCTTATCACCATCTGAGTATTGATTGGGAGTCAGCCATGCTGATACAGTTCAGCTCCAGATCTGTGGTTTACTAACCAGCAACACCATTTCGTACTTCTCAAAGTAATGAGCAGGGACTGTCAGCAAAGTAGAGACAAAGAACCTGCCATGCAAGAAATTAATTCATGAAGGAAAATTGGGAACTGCAGGAAAAATGGCACAAGGGCTCCCCCTTCACATATCCCATATCAGAGGGCTAGCTACTGTCTTAGAATCCCCACTGTGGTGTCAAAAGTACAAATGAGGAAAGGGCCATGGGAGGGAGATGAGTGTCACGTGTGTCTTACCTACTTGAGAGCAAAGCCTACTGCTGGCTTGGACTCGAGAGCAAACAGGACATTCTCGCTAATCAAGACCCAGGGATGTGACTCTTGGAAAGGAAGAAACTCAGTTTCCCACAGTGAAAATGAAAAACCACCTCATGCCAACAGGTTCCAAGAACAAATGGCCAGGAAAGGGGACTAGGTTTCTAATGGAGACACAAAGTCTATTACCAGAGGTTGAAAAGCTATGGCTTTACGCTGAAACCTAGGACTCATAACACTAATTTATGAAGCTTCCCTAAGACCCTCAAAGAACTATTTATCTCTCAGGCATTAATTATAAGAGAGTCAGCAAACCATATTCCATACACTCTTTGAAATCCATGTGACGTAAATAATCTGACGTCATGCTATGGAGAAGTAACTCACTCCATACATAGGTCTTAAAACCTATGAAGCATTCCAAGTCCCGTAGTTCTGGGGTTAGAGCAAAAGAGAAAACACGGTAAAGTGTGCTGTCCTCGTGACATTTTAGGAGGGGTGGATATGAAGATCTGATGAACGAGTAAAGCATGTACTACATGAGGAGGTTCTAAATACCACGGGAAAACGTGAGAAGGAAAAGAAGAAAGTGAGCTAGGGCTGTACTACTAAGGTGACAGGAATGGCAAAGGACGATCCTGCCAAGAACTTGATGGTTAAGTGAGACCTAAAGCAGATGTAAACATCAGAGCAGAGGAAGACATTTCTAGAGCGCTGGGGTAGGCTGGAATAGGCTCCGAGTTTGGAGCATACCTGGGAGCAAAGAGCAGGGAGAACACTGGGACTGAGATTAACCATAGCAACAGTCAAATCACAACAGTCAGACCGATGTATGGGAAAAGTCAAGGGAGAAAACTGTGAGTGTGGGGTCAAAGTATTTTTATTAAAAATTTGTATATATTTAATTGGTGTCTTGGAACAGGGTCTCACTATTTACCTCTGGTTGTCCTAGAACTCACTGTGGAGACCAGGCTAGCCTCAAACTCACAGAGCTCTACCTGCCTTTGTCTCATAAGTGATGGGACTAAAGGCATGCACCACCATACTTGGCTTGCCTATATGTATGCCAAAGTATTAACTTGAAGGGGAAAATGATGACGATGGGGAGTAGCTTCTTTTATACTTTATTAATTTAATTGTTTATTTGAAAAATGTGAAGATTCTGTTGTGTACCAGCATTGGAAGCCAAATGATACACAGACTAGACAGGCCCTGGCCTCCCAGACTATAATGTTAATCTTGATTTTCATTTGATAAGATTCAGAACTGCCATTGATGCAAATCTTTAGGCACGTCTGAAGAGGTGGTCCAGATTAGGTAACCTCAATTGATAAGCCCCATCCTACTGTGAGACGGGGTATAGGGCCCAACACTAGGTGAAAAGGAAAGCAGTGCTGAGTACAAGTGTGCAGTTCTCTCTGCTTCCTGACTGTGAATGTCATATGCCCAGCTCCTTTCTGCTCCTGCCACCATCCCCACCATATCCTCCCCGTTATGTTGGACACTCTCCTATGGCGCTGCAAGCTCAAACAAAACCTTCCTTCCTTGGATTTCAACGAGAAAAGCAAGTAGTGCATAGACTGGCAATGCCGTCAAGGTCCAACAATGTCATGAACTGAGCCATGTACCACAGAGAGTCAACAACACCTGCAACAAAGAACATGGGACTGAAGAGAAAGTGGCGAAAGATAATGTCACTGAGATAGCTTGACTTGAACCCACAAGAATAAAACTTGCAGGGAGAACCTAGCAAGAGTCATGGAAAGGGCTTATAAACTAATATATGAGGTGATATAAATATGATATATACTGACAATAATACTTACAATAATGAATATGACTTGTAGCAGAGTGTAATAGTACAGCCCTGTAATCCTAGTACTCAGGAAGCTGAAGCAGAACTTGAGTTCAAAGCCAACCTGGGCTATCTAGAAAGAGCATCTCACAAAGAATTAAATGTCTTTAAAGGTAGGAAGGAAGCTAGGTTTAGTCTTGGTCATATGAGTGTTTTAAGCATTTAGGTAACGCGTTCACTAATAAGCATTTATTGAGCGTGTATCACATATCCACTACTGCGCTGGGAAGAGGGTTATAAATATCCCAGACATGGCTCCTCTTCTCAGGGAAGCTTAAGTCAAATCAGAGGCAAAACTCCCATCTCAAGAGCTGCCACTTGGCCCTTACAACAAACTGGGGAAGAGCCAGCAACTCGGAGGATCCTGCCAGCATGACTCCAAGATTGCTGTGAGTTTGAAGCAAAAAATAGCATCCACACAAGTTTTCTTTAGCACTCCCCTCGCTGAAGCCCTGTGTGCCTTTTGTGTATCCAGCCATTCATTCATCAGGGCCCTGCTGACCATGCGCCCTGCATCTCTGGAGCATGGAAAGATAAAGAACAGAGAGGGAAGAAAGTGTCCTCTGAAGGAGCTCACAGCCTATCTGATAAGATACGAAAGGAAATAAGTGCAGTCAGTATACACAGCATCCCAAGGGAGCATCTGTAGGTTTAATCTTGTAGGGGATGGTTGTCAAGGGGTTTAGCAAACAAAGTGGACAGGTGTTAACTGTTGTGTTTACTTAAACGTCATAAATGTTCAAAATGCCCCCCCCAGTGCCATGCATGATTTATGATGTTAACTTTAGGAAGGAGTGGAGTGTCGTGAAGACACTTGGCAGAACGCTCTGACAGGGTTCTATAGTGGCTGAGGAGAAATATGTAGGGGCATCTGTTTGGCAGGTTTAAGGATGATTGTCCAGACAAAGTGCTTGTAGATCCCAGTTGTAAAGGAAGTAGGAGTGATCCAGGGGCTCTCCCCCATTCCAATTTTGGCACTGGACAATACCACCTAAGCACTGGTCTGTGTCTCTGCCAGGAATGTGCTTGTATTAATTTGCAAGGATAGGGAAAGCAAAGAATGGTGTGTGTATTGTGTGGGGGGGTTCGTATTCTTCCTAGTCTTCATCTGCATCCTTAGAAACTAGTAACATTTACTACCGCATGGTCATCTATTGTTTTCTACAGTGTCAACACACCTCCTTCATGGGAGAGCGAGAGCAGGGTGGATATGTGTGGGCATGTGTGCGCACATGAATGTGGAGCACAGCCCTAAACACTTCATTTTGGCATGGAGTCCCCACAGCTCCCATCTTAGCAG
The DNA here is from genome assembly GCA_028555095.1 of Dicrostonyx torquatus. Lineage (NCBI taxonomy): Eukaryota > Metazoa > Chordata > Mammalia > Rodentia > Cricetidae > Dicrostonyx > Dicrostonyx torquatus. The sequence goes on along the minus strand of JAQHUG010000017.1, from coordinate 4,564,855 downwards.
TTCTATTTCGTGCGGAATAAAGAAAAGAAGTGGCTTTTTAAAGCCCCTGTCAGTATTAACAAAGAGCCACAACCAGCCAGTCCAAAGACAAACCTGCGCCATACTTGCCGCTCCCACGGCGTGAAGCCTTGCCACCTGCCGAGATAGATAAGGTCATTTTACCATCTCTGCCCACAGACAATGGTACAATAAGTCAATGAATGTAAAGCCTGTGCCAAGGGCCACACCCTCAAAACCTCAATCCCTTTCTCTGAATTTGTTGTTGATTATTTTCTGTAAACCCCTGGGACACTGCAAGCCTATATAACCAGAATGACAGCTGTCACCTCAGATGCACGATGACTCTCCTTCCCAGCTTTGGCTATCCCATTTATGGGAGAGTACGCACTTTTAAAAATCACCCCATTGTTCTGTGTTGGGCAGGAAAAAAAATAATATTACAGGCTAAGCTTGACGAGTATCCAGTATGAAGCAGCTAGAGACAACAGGATAATGCCAGATGCATAACGAACAAAGCAAATTTAATAATGTGGGCTTTGTTTATACTTCTGCCATCAACTTTAATGATGAGCCTATTTATGCTAAACTTCACTACATTATTGAAGTCATTAGTGCCTGTAAGTAAGTGATAATGTACTTGAAACTTCCACGTGTCCATGTGGCTTCCTCTGAGTCTTACAATTCTGTATTGGGAGATGCAGGACTAGTGACTATTTTCAAACATTCTCCTGGAATAACTATTAGGTCTTGCGCCCTGGGAAATAGACGCAGGACCAGTCAAGTTTGAGAAGGGAAGTTAAGCCATGACTTTCACTTTAAGTTTGTAGAAAAAACTCAGGGAGTAAACTGTTCATTGTACAAACACGAGGTCCTGAGTTCAGATCTCAAATACTCACATGAAAGCTGGGCATGCTGACACACATCTTTAGCTCTAATGCTGTGAAAGGAGAGACAGGAGGCTCCCTAAACAGTCACCCTAGACAAACAAATGAGTTTCTGGTTCAGTGAGAGACCCTGCCTCAAAAGAAAGGCGTGAAACATTACAGAAGATAACCAACATCAAACTCTTGCCTACATACACACACACACACACACACACACACGCACACACACACACACACATACACACACACACACACACACACACCAATGTTCATCAGCATTCATGCATGCATCCATCTCACAAAAACACCAAGGATCTTTATCCATTGACAATCCCCAACAAAGTACAAGATAATTCTGTTTTCTGGGTCTATCAGACAGAAGACGCTATGTTAGATTTTCTGCAAATATTGAAACAGCAAAAGAGGGACAAATCTTACCCTTCTGGCTATTGGTCACTAACATACAGTTTCATGGAAACTAAATAAAAGAATCACAGAAAATCCCAGTAGTAAATGAAAAACCAACTTATAAACAGAATACACTTTGGCATGTGGGTTACTATTTGCCATGTGTGTTCTTGGTTTGGGCAAAGGGCAAAAGTGCATAGTTCTACAAGTATGAAGTCCTCAATAAGAAGGACACCAGAAGGTCAGAACTAAGCAAAGAACCGCAGCCTTCTAGAGCAGTCTCCGCTCTGTCTGGGTGAGCCAGAAGTTCCACACGACCGCGGATAGTCCAACCTTGGGATTTGGAGCATCTTTGTCCACTGCCTGGAGAAGCACAGTGCTATCAGAACCTTGGTAGAAATGCACATTGGAGATCCACATCAGCATTTTCCCCAGCGATGAGCTGCAGTTAGAAAACAAGCTATGTGCCCCTGAAATGAAGCCTGAAGGAGAAAAATCAAGGCAATAGCCTCCCCAGGATCATACCAGCAGCTCAGATGGGATCTGCTTGGAATAGGCACTGGGATATTCGCTTCAGCAAACAGTACCCCTTTTGGCAGCATCCCCTCATCAGGAAAGCCTCCCTTGACCACCTTGTCTAGTGGTGCAGTCTAGTGGCTCCCCAGCCCATGAGCCTGTTTTCATTAGAATTTATTGTCTGATACTGTTTTGTTATGTTTAATTGCCAGTCTCCCCTTTCTCTAGAACACACTTCACATGGTTGGAAACAGAAGTATCATTTTCATCTCCACAGCTCCATGCCTAGAGCAGGGTTCCACTCAACAAATATCTGTTGGCTGTGAAGAAAGTCCACTGCTCAGAACTTTGATTCCAGGAAACAGATAACCTGGGACGGACAGTCTTGAATTTTTACTTGATATAATGGTCATGTTTCCTCACACCTGGGCCTCCCATTTAATCAGGGCAAGAGAAGTAAAGAAGTTAACAGTATTGCCAGGAAGAGGATAGAACATGGGTGGAGAGGCAGGGTGTGACGTATGCCCCCGGATTCATATTCAACCCCAAAGACCAGGTATTTAGACTCAGTATTGGCATGTGCCATGTAGAAGGATTGTTCCCAAGCTTCTGAACCAGAGCAGTCAAGGCCAGTCACGTGTTCTAAGCTTCAGGTATAAGCAAAGCCTTTAAATCTGCCAGAGAACTCCACCCCATGACTTCTTATTTTCCTCGTCAACTTCTCTGAGCATATTCTATGGTCTGCCTTGTGTGTCATTCATTTTAGCCTTAACCCCTCAACTCCCCTAATAAGCCTGCCTGTCTCCTTACTCAGTCTTGATGATCTAGATCAGAAACTGTCCCAAGTTCCCAACCAGCCCACCTTGAGAGAATGACAAAGATTCTCCTGAAAGGATGCCCAAGAGTCTCTGAGACTAGCATTCTGGCGGTGGATGGTAGAATTGTAAGTCATAGCAAGTAGTCAAAACTCCCAGGAGAGAGGATGAGGAAATGAATCAAACTACAGAGGGATGGGAAAAGGCAGAAAGGATGCTCTGGGTAGCTTCCAGGATTAGGGAAACTTGAAAGATCCAACTCTGTTCTCTTTGAGACAAGGCAGAAAAAGACATGCCCACTCTTCTCAGATGCCAACTGAATCACCAGAGGTCCGATTGCCTTGAATTTCTTTATCCTGTGTCAGGCTTCCACCTCACACATGCTCTCCTTGAACTAATTCATGTGGCTTTTCCTACCTTCAATCAAATGTTGACCAGACTGACTGCTTCTGAGTCTCACAAGCTCTGTAGTGCAGCCCTTCATCTGTGTTCTAAGATCTGTTCCTGTGAACATCCTCCTTTCATGGCTGAGCTGAAATCTTCCCGATGATGTGCTTGTGAGGGAGCACACATGTATGTCCAGGTGAATTCGTGCACATGTGTGTGAACGCATGCATGTAGAAGTCAGAGGACAACCTCAGGGATCATTCCTCCAACACCTTTCACTTAAGGTCTTAGACGTGGCTCTCATTAACTAGTTTAAGATAGCTGACCTAGCAGCAGCTCTGCTGTTGGAATTATAAATGGGAGCCGTCATGTTGGACTTTTTTGCAAAGGGTTCTGGAGAGTCAACTCGGGTCTCCACACTTGCAAAGCAAACCTTTACCAACTAAGCCATCTCCCAGATCTTCTTAACTATTTTTTTAAAGTCTTCACTGAGCCCAAGTAGAATGATTCCTCTACAGTCACAGAGCACTTTCTGAAGCCAGCTGTTTGTTGAGCATCTACTATGCGATCTACCAGGCTACGGATATGTAACAAAAGAGACAGTCTTCCAACACAAGGGGCTCTTAGCAGTATATGGAAGGATGATCAGCATCTCGACATGCAACGAATCACAAAGTATAAACAACTAAATTGCAACAAATGGGCTGGGAAGCCTGAGATGCCTGGAAGGGTTCAGGCAAAGAATATGCCTACCGCACTAACATGAAAATCCACGTTCAAACAGGCTGAGTCAGGGGAACAGATTACTGAATCAGTATAACTCAAAGCTAAAACTATCTGCTTGGCAGGGGGATGGCGGGGGGAGGGGGAGGGAGTGGGGTTGGAGGGTGATTCTGTAGCAAGAACATGAACGTGAAATGTGTTCCCAAGACAGATGGAAAATTCATCTCTTCATCAGTGAGGACACTCAGGAACAGTAGTCCAGACAACCCATTGCTGACATATGGATAAATGCATCTCTAAGTGCAATGTACACACACATGCTTGATTGATCTGTCAAAACACCAGCAGCCGCTCAGCATCAGAAGCTGTGTTCATATCGTGCTGTATCCAAATATTAATCTCTGGGTGGTCTTCCCCTCATTGTGCCCATTCAAATTACGACAATACTTATCCTTAAAGTGGGGTTTAAAAAAAGAACACCTATTTAAATGAATGACAATAATAAAATAGGAAAACTGCAGAGAAAAGGCTCGTAGCTACATGGGAGTAAGCAGAAAATGGGCATGATGGAGAGTTCCCTATATGAATATGACTATTATTAGTTCTATCTATCTTGCATGGTAAATCAAGAATAATGAAGACATGCCACTTATATATATTTCCATAATTCGTTATTTGCCTCCTAACGCCAATATTTCTAACAGATAAAGCCAAGGTAAGCAGTATTAATGACTTTTTGGGTGTAGCAGTTTGGGAAAGATTTTACTATCTCGCATCTTTTATGACAATATTCTAATAAAAGTAATAAATTGGCAGTCAGAAGACAGAATCTGTCTGCTCACGATTAGGCTAAGGTTAAAGCTAAAAGGCCTTGTTGGAGGGTTCTTTTTATTACTAATTTAGTTTGTTCATTTAGAGAATCAGTTTGATGCCATTAAAGGCTTGGGTTCCACATATTTTATAGTTTACACACGTTTCTCCATGTGAATTAGTGGTGCGGTTTGGAAGAACCCAGATGAGTGCTCTTCTAAGGGCCCAGCAGACACACTTGTTTTTAAATGCACAATGAAACCAAACTGACTTCCATCCTATGCCGGGGTCGAAGACAGCAGCAGCATGGAATCCTTTGCTATGTGCTTCTGTATATTTATAGATCCTCTTGCAATAAGTCAGTTATGAAATAATAAAAATTAAGAGGGGACCTTTCCTAGCCTAAACTGTTTTCATCTAAATCTAAATCTAATTTTTCTGTATGCACAGCAAACCTCAGGGCTGAAGCCAAAATGCATTGATTTGGAATAGGATGGATGAGTCTCTTTCCCAAGACCCTTTAGGAAGGTGGTGCACCTTCCAACTTTGGGAACAAAAGAGGTTTTTACAGATCATAGTGAATCAATAATTCATAGATGAGAGGACAGGCACAGAATATCCCTAACTTAAGATGAAAAACAAATTGCACATTGAGGTCTTTAATCAATAAAAAGCTAACAGATCAGCCGTGCAAACAAGACAAGACAATCTTATTTCAACCTTAGTCACGAACTGAAAGCTACACTGGACTGAGTCCTGCGATTAAAACTTGCTCCTGGGATGGCGTAGTTGTGAACTACCAAGCAAGAAGGTCAGTAGAGACCAGCTCACTATGGGATTTGCAACACAGGAAAGACAAGTGGGCGGAACACAAAAGGGCGCACTACACAAATGTCAATTAATGTATTATTCTTCTCCTGAACTTCGTTTAGCAAGCACTGTGGTGACTTTGAGGCCCCTGTGTGTCTCCTGGGAGCATGAGTAAGAACTCTTGCTTCAGCTTTTGATTAAGTAATGTTCAAAACATGAGCCCCCGTCACCCTGCACCAAGCTTTTCGCAATAAACCTGGAGGGCTGACCCTCCCCAATTAGCCTAATTCTTTTGAAAGTTTAAGGTCAACAGGTTTTCACCTTTCTTCTCCTATTTCACTGTTAAAGCTTGTTCTCATTAACTCATTGATTGCAGCATCCAATAACAGCTGTCTTTGGACTACCGAGGGCATAAGACACACGCGAACTATCCCCACTTTACAGAACAGGCTTCTGACTTCAAGAAAACTGTCAAAATGCAGAGAAAAACTGATCACAGGGTGTTCAATCCAAACAGATCCATTCACGTTGCCGCTGCTACATCTATGGCTCTAGAAACATGATAGGAAAAGGTCTGGAAAGTTTGTAAGAGCCAAGTCCATATGACAGCGAAGCTTCTCCCAGGAAACTTCAAAACTACGGTCACCTAATCAAGATCTGCATAATAACAACACCAGTTGACATGCCAAAATGGACAGAGGATGTCTCATAAGGTTCAACCCATAGATGGAGAGCCACATGCAAGTAATGGCTGCTGAGAGAGGGGGGAATCAGTCTTCCCTAGGGACAAGTTCCCTGATGAATTACCTTATCCCAAACATATATCCATGTCCCAAATGCAGGTACACATAAATGGCACTAAAAAATTCATCGCGTTTATTTATGCACAGAACAATTAAAGAAGAGGTCGTGAATTGAGGGGAAGTGGAGAAAATGGGAGGAGTTAGAGGAGAGGTGTAAATACAGGGCTTGAAATTCTGTAAAAATAAAAATTGAAATTGAAAGAAAAAGAATGAGCCCCAGTGCCATTCAGTGGCAAGAGGAAGATCTGCTCACTTGCAAGGCAATCTGATTCCAAAGTCTGTACCATGTACACTGTGTGTGGCTGGGTGCTGCTGTCAAGACCCACACGATCGCCTGTCCCAGTTGCCTGCCACCTCCTCACAATCTCTCCTCCTCTTAGTGCTCACACATCTTTCTTAGTCCACACATACCATGTGCCTTGCCACATGCAGGGCTTCCTGCACAAGCTGAATCCTGTCCTGTCCTAAAGTCTACCATTCACTAAGGCTCATGGCAACCCCACCTGCTGGGCAACCAGCCTCCTCTGCTTTTCTCTAGCAAGCACGTCACTTTCGATGGCATCTAAGGGCACTTCTTAGGGTCCCTCAGCTTTGCCCTCTTGCCCACATTATTCATTGTCCAAGGACAGAAGCTGTGTGCCTAGAGTCATAGCATAGGCTGCTATAATAGCATGGCACAGCCTACGTGGCTTAAACAACAGAAATTTATTTCCCCTAGGGCTAGAGGCTGGAAGTTCAAGACCAAAGGAGCAGAACATCTGGTTCCTGGTAAGGGCTCCCTTCATAGCCTGCAGGCAGCTTCCTTCCTGCCATGTCATCTCCTAATGGAAGTAGAGAGGGCTCTGGGAGCTTCCTCTAGAAACAGATGCTCTCCTCTTGACACAGGGGTTTACTTCCCAGTTCATCTCCCCAGGGTCCCACCTCTGGAGATCATCACATTGGTGAAGAGGCCAACCATGCCAATTTTGCAGGAACACCTAGCACCTACCAACTGCATCTATTTTCATGTCAAGCACTCCAGTTCTTTCCATTGGTTAGAAAGACAAACCCATTTAGTCACCGTAGTCACCTCCAATGAGGATCTATCCAGTGCAACACAAGAGCACACGGGAACAGCAGATCTGGCACAGAGCTAATGAAGAAACACAGACTTCGAGGTTTCAGAAGTCACCCTCTCGATCTTGACACCATCAAAGCTCCAGAGGGGTCTGTGCTTCAAAACTGCATCCAGCAGAGTGCTTTCATCTCAGGTCAAGATGAGTATGGAATGCAGAGTGTTGGAAAGAAGCAAGGGAGTAAAGGGCCAGGAAACATTCCATCAGTAAAGGCTTACGACCTAAGTGCGATCCTCAGAATGCATATTTAAAAAAAAGAAGAAGAAGAAAAGTTGGGGAAGTAGAAACAGGTAGATCCACGTGGCCCCACTGACCAGCCAGTCCAGACTGTGTGGTAAGTCCCAGAGTAGTGAGGGACACTGTGGGGGAGGTAGATGGCACCTGGGAAAAATACCCAAGATTGTCTGACCAAGACACACAAATGTAAGTGCACACGCATGTGTGTGAGTGTACATATTCTTATAAAACTCAAAAGTCTGTCTTAAGGAGTACCTGGCTTGCTTGCCTCAACAGTGTTATACAGACCTGATAAAAAGAACAGCTTTGGTTGAACAAAAAGAGCCATGACACTACTCATCTGATGGAGTTTCTGGACACCACAAGGTCATTCAAGGTCATTCTTTCTTCTTTTAAGCCACTTCCACCCAAAACACAGAGTTAGCTCAGGAAAGAGGCTTTTTTTATCAACCACAAAGCTCTTGCAACTGTCTCGCCTCCCTATCAGTACTTAGAGCCTTGAAAGGCAAGTGACTTGAAAAGCAAACTGTTTCCTCCGCTGGTATTAAAATCAATGAAACTCTGAAAATCAGCCTTCCATTCATGCAAAGGTTTGCAGAGTGCCTACGATGCTCTGAGCACTGCCGATTGGCCGTGGGGTACCTTAGTACAAGCCGACATTCCCTGACAGGGAGACGGTTTTAGGAAGCACAATGCCAATTAGCACACCATCTCCAAAACAGACCTAAAGAGTTGGGAGGAAGCAGGCAGAGATCAAGGTGGCTTTGGGGGTTGAGCATCTTCAGCAGCTGCATTTGTCCAGTCCTACAACAGAGAGCGTGAGAGAGCTTTACAAAATATGGGATCAGGTCGCCATTCTTGCTCATTATAATTGACCATATTATCTCCCAAGGACTGCAAAAGACATGAGCTAATTTGATTAGTCAGCTCTGTAGCTACCATTCTCCCAAAGTTAACCATCGAGGTGAAAAAAATCCTCCCTTTGTAACTCTAGGCCTTCAATAAATAAATGTCTATTTATGTATCACAAATAATTTGGAATTTAGCTAATCTTACCTTGTTTGCCACACGGCAACATTTCCATGTGCTAACACTTCTATTCAAGACAGAAGACATTAATTAAATAATTAGCCTTGAGCTCAGACATGTAAACAAACACAATAGATGAATTTGTTAATTGTTCTTCCCTGCTGTGGACAGGAGCTATTGTTAGCGACAGTAATAATATCAGGGATCTGATTTCCAGGAGACTGTTCAGATTCTGGAGAAGGTAACTTCGGAGGTGCAGAAAATGTTTGCTGAAAAATGCGAGTTCTGCAACTGCCCTGATTGTAAGCCGCATGGATGAGGAGCAGGGTTGCCAGGGAACTGAAAATAGCCTAGTCATTGGGTATTTGAATTTTCACCAAACACTGACAATTCAATTATTTTTGCCAGGCTTCCAGCCCTCAGAAATAAAATAATTTAAAAACATTTCAAAGAAATGGCACACTTTGAAAAAAGAATCAAGCATTAGCTGCCTCCTTTTCTTCTCACCAACAGGGCGATATGATCAGAATAAAAATGAAGCTAGATGGTACAGATTGGTGTTTTAATGTTCCTGCAGGATTTCTTTATAAATGAAGTATAAATAGCAATTATCCACAGACAAGTGTACACTGGCCATGGAAGACATATGCCTGCTGACAACAGGTTTCCAGTAGGAGATACAAGAATAAGTCGAAAGCAAGGCAAAATTTTTTTTTCTGCTGTTTATTAACATGTCAATCACTCCTTAGTCCATAAAAATTTCATAAAATGCTATAAACATTTCCCCCTGCTCTTCGCTCGCATGAAAAACTGATGTTATTTTCTGTGCTAATGGCAGTGGATGATGATGGGATGGATGAACGGTGGTGGTGTGATCTGATTTTGAGATGGAATTTCTATCACCAAGAACCTAGGAATAAGACCCAATCAAAGCCAGAGAGAGGGACACCAGGATCGCCAAACTAAAACAAACCCCTGTAAAGGACAAGTGTTATAATTTGAATCTAAAATTTCTTGAAGGATTCCATGGGTTAAAGGTTCAATTACCAGCTGATGCATTTGGGGGAAATAAAAGTTCTCCCCTTACCAATGAGTTCACCACTCAATAGGCTCACATGGGGTAAACAGTCAGAGGTGATGGGAACTGCAAAAGCTTTCTTGATTAGAAAAAGTTGGTAGTGACAGTGTAAATTTAAAGGCCTATGTATATGTTATCTGTCTATGTCATTCTCTACCTCAAGGTCTCTCACTGAACCTAGAGTTTACCATTTTGACTAGACTGGCAGAGCAATGAGGTAATAAACCTCTCTGCCCCACTGGGGTGACAGGTGTGTATTACCATGCCTAGCTTTTATGTGAACTCACAGCTTCATGCTTGCACATTTTATCCGCAAAGTCCACTCCACGGGCCTGAAAGGTTGTTCCTTTCAACTTCTCCCTGTCCCTTTCTTCTTCCTGGCTTCCATGGCCTTCAGCAAGGATGTCTCTGCCTTGCCATGGTTTTCAAAGCAATGGAATCAACCAAATGTGGAGTGAAGCCCCTGCAATGTGAGCTCAAGTAAGTATGTCCATCTTTAAAGCATTTTGCTGCAACCAATTAAAAAAAAAGAATAACAGAAAAAGAAAGGCAAAGAATGGAGAAAAGAGAGGGCAGGACAAATTGCTGCAGAAGAGTAGAGTATCACAATGAAAGATATGACCATACCCAAGAAGAAGGAAGCCACAAATCCTAACTTACATGTAACTGACAATACTCTTGCTATTATTTTTCTTTTGCTCCAAAACTAAGATCCAGTTTGAACGCCATCTCCTCCAGGTATGGACACATGAATGTTTGTTGCTTTTACCTAGGTACATGCTACAAGGCAAGGGATGTGTGCACACTGGACCTCCAACATGCCTAGGAGCTTATTGGGAGCAGGAGTTTTGCATTTCTCAATCCCGACATATCCTGGCATGATGTCCTGACTACAGGAGACACTCAGAATCATCTGTCAGGTAAGTTAAGCAGTTAAAGTGCTTTTGTCTAATAGTCATACAACCTGAACACCTTTATTGTCTAGCAGAGCTTCACAACTCCATGGAAAATAGGAGATGATAAAACAGGGGCAGAGATAAAACTGCTGCAAATCTCAGTACCCTGGCATGGGAACACAATTCAAGAAATACAGCCAGTCCACCTTATTCAAGGTCCGCTCTTTCTGGCTTAACATTTACCTACTGCCTAAGACAAGCAGAGTACGTGTCCATTTCCTTCAGTCAAATCATGGAGACTTTGATGAATAGTGAACAGCAAACCAAGCAAGCGAGCATATGGGCCCCAGGAAGTAAAAAAAAAAATGAGAACAGCAACCCCCTCTTTTCTCAAGAGACACAGTCACCCACAAAAGATAAAACAAGACACAATTATGTAAACCAATATAATAGACAAGGCAGATTAGATTCTGTCCAGGGAAAAGAGTGACACTGACCTCACAAGGACACTGGGGACAGCTCTTTGGAACAGTGGAGTCTGGCATTGAAAGGTCCACCAGCCATCCTCCACTCGCATGAGGAACAAGGGTGTTGCAGGTCCGGAAAATACCAGGTGCTATCATCAGGAGTTGAGGTTTTGCTCTACAAAGAATTAGGCTCCATTATCGTGTCACCACTAAGAAGGTTAGTGACCTTGCATCTCTGTCCCCTGAATCCCAGTTTCTTTACATACAAACAGAGAAGTCCTTTCTAACCATCAACAGATTCCTGAATTAAGTATAATAATGTAGTCAAAAATTTCCCAGCAAAAGGTCTGAATTGAAGGTAGATCCTTAAAATTTTAAAGTATAACTTAGAAACAAATCAATATGCATTTTATTGCAAGAGGTTATGCAATAAACCCAACATGTACTGTCAAAACTGCAAACATGTTTCATTTTCTGGGCCCTCTGAAAGCTGGAGATCTAGCTACCAACACACCCAAACAGCAAGATAGTAGGGCCTGAGACTCAGTGGCATCTAGAGTGGTCAGTTGTTTGTATTTGACCCAAACATTGCCAGGGTGTGGAATTTTCTGTGCTAAAACCAGGAAACCATTGCATGTCCATCTCGTTGGAGAGGTACAAGCAACAAGTCCCACTAGAGACGCAAGGCCACTCTGGAATTATGACCTGCATAATTAGGGAAAGATGTGTGTGTCCTGACCACTCTTACCCACAGCTATTTTTCTTCCTATTTCCAGGGCTCTGAACAGTTTGAACAAGCAGATCCGCTCACCTTAAAACTCAATTTGAAACAGGACCCTTAGCTTTGAATCTGAAGCCCGGCTTTCTGTTGGGTACAGGCGAATGCTGTTTTTCTCATTTTGAAGATGGATAAACTGAGCTCCTCTTACACGCTAAACAACTTGTTCAAATCAACGACACAGCTGGAAATAAAATCCAGTTTCTTTAGCTCCTGGTTCAGTGTGTATTGGGGGGATGTATAACATGAGCTTCAAACAGTGTTTCCGTTCCATCTAACCTTAGTGGGGAATATTCCAATTAACATATCCACCTCCGGGTATTTCTCCCAGTTGAAATCCTCTCCCCCTTCTGTAAAGTGCAGAAAAACACTCCCCCCACTCTCCATTTATTTTTTTCCCCTTTACTACAGCTGGCAAGTGTGAACACCTTCTCTGGTTTCTGCTCTATGCTGTGCAAGAGAAGCTCGAAACATATTCCATTTTCTGTTAGGCTCGGGTTGTACAGGGGTGGGAAAGATCAATCACGTATGAAAAATGCTAGGTGTCCCATTATAGGATGATAAGTTCGGCTGCAAAGCATATGCATTTTTTGCTCTCTGAATAAATGGCAGAAGTCAGTTCCCCATAAATTCAAAATGTATATTAGAACATGAAATCATATTTTAAGTGGATTTCACATATTACTTCTCTTCATCATTCTAAATAGCAAAGATTAAGCTTGCCACTTGGCTCTTGTGGTTCTCTCTCCCTCTCTTTCTCTCCCTCTCTTTCTCTCTCCCTCTACCCCTCACTCTTTCTTTTTCTCTCCCTCTTTCCTTTCTCTCTCTACCAAAGATTAAGTGTTGGTGACTTTTATTGTTTAAGAATACCTGGAAAAGGAAGAGAGGATATGAACTCTGCCCACTCTCCACTCTCTTCATTCAAAACCAGGCTGATGTTCATTCAGATCGTTTCTCATCATCCAAAATGGCACCATTACCAAACCAGGAAGTCAGCCAAAATATATTTTCTCAAGTCTCTGCTCCTTTAATATTGAATTGCCCCATCTCCTCCCTCCTTTTTAAATTTTTTCAAAAATCTCACACAGAGACAGCGTAGGGTGGTAGTTAAAAGCTCTAGAGCAAAGATCACTAGTTCAAGTTCCAGCTTTCTCACTTCATCACAACATTGGCCAAGTCACCTAAATTACCGGTTTCTGTTGCTGTGGAATAGAAGGTGGCAGTTCCTCTACACAGCATCTGCTGCTGGGCTGGTCCATCCCCGCGTTCACACCAGTCAACCACTCTGCAGTTATGACCTAGCTCCAGGAATGCTGATTCTTCTCCTCCATCTCCTGTTTGTTCCATAAAGTCCTTTCTCTTCTGTAGTGACCCACTGCGGGTTCTTCCAGAAACTCCTTGGTGGGTCGTCTTTTCCTCTAAACAGCTTCTCAACTCTATTTCTAAGTCTCTTCCTAGAAAATTGTCTGTGGGCATTAAATGATATCCTAGTCACCATATCTTTTCCTCCTAAATCATGACTTGAACACATGAGGCCTCTCTATCACTATTCATATGACTGCCAGAGATCTCAATGGTCCCTGGAATACAGACAATTCCCTGAATATATTCTTTCCTGACTTTTTCCTACCTCAGTAAATGGCAATTGCTCCATCACATTTACTGGGAAGGTATCTTTATTTTACTCCCTCTGCCACTCATCCAAATCCATACCTAAGAGTTCTGACTCAAAAATTCACAACACTCACTGAGGTCATTATGAACTTCAGATGCAGGGCTAGAGTCCCTGAGTTGGAACTGATCAAGAAACCTCCTCCCTGACAATTAACTCTTATGGTACAGAAGGCACCATGCAAGCTTCCAAAGGAGGGGAAGCAACCAACAACCCAGCTACGGTGTACATGAACCATTCCAAAGACCAGCATAGCACAATAACTTTAAGAGTATAGTGTGACACACAAACTTGGTAGCAACCAATAGCTGTCTAATTGAATTTACAAGACCCACTTAACAGAAGGGAAATTGTTCCTGGTACTGGAAACTGAGCCAACTACACAGGGCTAGTGAAGCCATGGATCTCAGTGGAGAACCTCCAGTTACCTCTTCACGAAGCCAGAAATCCTAACTACAGTCAGAATATTTGTCATTATACCCACAGATAGGTGTGGTTCTCCATCCTCATCAAGAAAACTTCTCTTTGAAACATATGGAGACCATTACAGAGAATCACAACCAACCACAACACAGAGTTATGGAGTCCAGCTCCAAGGAATACATCAGCTAAACATCCCCCACACCCAAGGCTCAAGGATCACTGTAGAAGAGGAAAATGTAAGAGCCAACAGTTCAGGAAGTTTGCTGTAAGATGTGTCTCCTGAGAATATCAGAAGCTCCACCCATAAAGTCTCACCAACATGACTACCTACCTAAACATGACCTGAATACGGACAAGAACAATAGACATGCCCAAGAGATTGGGGGAAAGACCACACGGCCTCAACTCTACACAAAAACCACAGGCAACTAAGGAATGATGAAAACAGAAGAAATAGTCTTCTCTAGGGAAGAGTAACCAACCAATAGGTTGTCCAATACAAAATGGTCAGCCTTGAAAACACACATACAAATAATATTGTAGAGACAGTTGTGATTACTCACATATTTAAGTATATATGTATAGACATATATGTATTTAACAACAATTAATGAAAAAAGAGGCTATGAATTTGAAAAAGAGCAGGGAGGGGTACATGAAAGAGTTTGAAGGAAGGGAAGAGGGAAATGGTGTAATTATATGAGAATCTCAAAAGTAAAAGAGATAACTTTTAACTTCTTTGTCAAATATGAGGTGTTCATAGGTTTGTGGACTAATATCTGGATCTTCAATTCGATTCCATTGGTCAGTGTCTCTGTTTTTATGCCAATACCAAGCTGTTTTCAATACTGTAGCTTTGTAATAGAGTTTGAAATAAGGGATGGTAATGCCTCCAGAAGTTCCTTTAAAAAAAAAAAGAGATAACTTTTGAAATCTGTGTTACTCAGACCATCTCTCTGCCCTGCTATGACACTTTGGACTGGTCTGTATATGTGTAGGACCATTCCAGGTGATCTGCTTGTTTTGATGGCAGTCCTCCATCCCCCACTCTACAGTTGTCTTTATTATGCAGCAAGACACATTGTTTTTAACTTAAAACCAAAAAGACAAAGTAGATATTATCCCCTCTGGGTTTGTCTCCACAGTCCACTCCTCACTGGCGACCTTCATGCCTCGCATATAGAGCAAACTCTTGTTATCGCAGCCTTATCAAGGGCCATCACAATCCAGCCCTTCCTGGTCCTCCTCTTCCTTTCTGTCCTCCACATTTGCTATGTGCCCCACACAACGCCGCCTCCCCATCACTCCGGCAGTTGCTCTTCCTCTTCTCCCATTACTCTAGTCTCTGGCCTCTCCAGCGCTCTCTCTTGCCATTCTACAATAGCCTCAAAATCAGTCCCTTTCTTTCTATCTTGCTTTATTTTTGTCACACACTTCAAGACCATCATCTGAAATGTTGTTGATCAGTCATTGATTATCTATCCCCTCCAAATTCCATAAAAGGAGGGACCTGATTCAGTTCAGTGTTCCCTTCCATTCTCAACAATGTAAAAGGCTGGGCATACGTTAGGCTCACCATTAATATCTCGAGTAGATGGATGGCCAGCTTTTAAAATCTCTTAATGCCCTAAATTCATCCACATTACTTTGGTGAGATGTTCTGCAGGCCTAGATAATTACATTGTAATTAGTCCAAGGGAAAGGATTTTAAGTTCTAAGTTAACAAGCAGATGAATGGCCGCTCTGAGGACACTGACCGCTTGCTCATTACCTCCAGAGTGGAATAAATATGCAGGGGCTGGTTGGAAATGTTGGGGGACAGCTTGACTCAATGTAAGAAAATTGGGTTGATTTTGAAGGTCATGAATAATTGAGAGAGGCTGTAGAGAAAGGTGCCAGTCCTCAGTTCCGACACTATCTGACACAGACTATCCAATTATTTGCTTTAGATGCTTCGATAATTTATTGTCGTTATTAATGGGCTACAGAATATGTAATGTTCACAATATTTCAATCATTCTAGAACGTGCATTTTCTCATCTTGGATATCAGAATGCTTGTTTGCGCATAGAGTTAAATTGACAGCATGCTCTCTTAGTGCTATGTAAAATAATGGTCCTTAATACATTGCATCTTAGACTCTCTAAAGCATAACAATTCTGATAAGTTATATTTATTGAATGCTGGCTTCAGGCAAGCATGTAGAAATGTTTTCCTATTTTATTAATCTCACAATCAGCATCTGGGATAAATTGCATTAGTTCTATTTTTTAAGTAACTAGGGAATAGGATGATTAAGTAATTTTCTAAAGTTGTCGAGTTTATAAATGCTAAAACTAATCTTTTAATCTAGCTCTATCTGGACCCAGACCAGTTCCCATTTCCCTGTTCTTGCTGTAATTACTGTTAAATTGGGTTGTATACCTAAAACACAAAATATCCACCACAGTGAGCCACCTAGTCGGCATTCAGTTCCTTGAATTCTCCCTGCCTGTGTGCATTTGGCAGAACCGAAGCAAACGAACCTTATTGCTTCTACAATTCATGTGAAGCCTCTTGGAAGGCAAACTTTGGCAGGCAGAGTTTGAGGTCTGGCCTTTGAAAAGATCTGAACCCATATCAAAGGCAGCATGTTAGCTCAGAAACCAGTGGGACCCTCTAATGACGGAGCCCCAAAGGGACCACTCTCTGAGGAATGAAAAAAGAACAAAACAGCCAAATTAACTCCCTGTCTTGATCTGAACTCGAGGGGTACTCATAAAAGTAGACTCTGGAAGCAGGAGGGGTCCTATGCACTTGCTCAAAATGGGAAGAGGTGGGGATGCCTTAGTTTTAAAGAATGCTTGTCTAGGGTTCAAATCCTAGTTCTCTTCTCTGTGATTCAGCCCAATTAACCTCTCTAAACCTTAGTCTTTTAACCTGAAAGAGTTTGACAAGGACTCACCGAGCAATTTCTAAGCCAGGAAGGATACATCGCTGAATAAAACTGCTAAGTGGGTCTGCCTTTAGTCAGCTTTCATCTCGATGACTAGTGCCGATATAGGTAGAGTATTTAGAATATGATTTGTTGATCTGTTAACATGTGAGATACATATAGTCACATAAAATACTAAAACCAGAGTCTGTGTCCACTTGAAAATCATGCGGAAGTTCTGAGTACAGCACCAGAATGCTGTCTCTTGCCTGGGTTTCCACCCCAAGACCTTTCTAGCTTCTTCATCAGACACTGGACGACTGCATCTTCTCCATGAGGAAGAGAAAAGAGCTTTTCTCGCTTTTGCGCTGCCATAGCTCCTCCCCAACATGGTTATGTTTCACCACTCTGTCCATGTTCTGAAATTCCCGTTGTTACGTGTGTTGGATTGGTTACTTTGCCGTCCCTTACCATGGAACCCCCTGATCTTTACACCTTGCATTAGTCTTGGCATTTAATATTTGCATGAATGAGCTAAGGGAAAAATGAAACTGCAATTTATAAATAGGGTTTTAGTTCAAGAACAAAACTGGGGGCCTCCCACACAGAACATTCAGACTGTTGCTACCAATTACAAATATATGGTGCGAGATTGGCAAAGGCTTTTAGAGACAGACTCCCAGATCGGGGGAAGACAAATCACTTTGCTTAGTTCTGAGTCCTGAAAACTCTCAGAATCAAGGTTTGCAGATCACTGCACAGTGGAGATAACAATCCCACAAAGAGATCTGGGGTATGGCTGAGGGTGGAGGCAATGAACTTAGGCCTGCTTGATCAGGTAACTCCTCTGAGAGGACAAGCGTGGGAATGGGGAGAAAAGAATTCACAGGGCTTATTTAGCCTCAGAAGAGACTTCTGACAGTATTTCAGATCTGGGGCCATTAGAATACTGAGTCATGCTGGGATTGTGGGAAGCAGACTGACAAGGAAGGGGGAAATCAATGCATGGACAAGGTATTTATTGAACACTTACTATATACCTACCCAGTGTCGGGTTAATCAGCTCACAGATAAGACAAAGTGCAACTAGAGGGAGCCCCAGGGGCCGTGCTGAGGTCGGCCTTCTTTAATATTTTCATAAATGATCCAGATACAAGGATACACTAACCTCTCCAGCTTTGCTGAGCCACAGAAAGTCTTTGACTTCACAAAACGCTGAGCTGATTGAACAAAAGGGCAGTGAGAGGTCAGCACACGACCCGGAACTCAGAAACCCAGCAGAGAGACATTCTGGGGAGTATGGGAATGCTGCTCAAGAGCGCCCTCTAGCATGCTGAAAGCCGAGGAAAGAAAGCAGACATAGATACGTCATCTGTTTGGACTGTCACACCGTCCTTAGGTCTAAACCAGAACCCACCATGTAATGGAGACTGACTTTTCAGAGTTCAGGGGAAGGACTCTGGCTGGCTTCGAGGTACCCAAGGTTGTGTTTTCAAAGCCCTGGTCAGGCAGAGACATCGGGAACAAAGAGAAAAGATGAAGTTACCTCCTCACCAGCTTGGCTTCATCCTTCCTAAGACCTGAGGAGATACGTGGCTATTTGCCAAGAAAAACAGCCAACTCCATTGAGTCTCAACAATAGGGACAGAGAAAAGAAGGTAGGTGATCTACAGGATGGAAGCCTCTTTCCGAAGAGAACATGCAGAAAATCAAGACATTCCTGCCACACTCCGCTAAGTAAGGAGACACAGTTGAGAACTTGGCTTTGTTGACTATTGCCTGTGTAGAATAAACTTATGACTAGTTGAGTAGCCACAGCTCTTGTATTATACCCACAAGAACATGGTGGAATTGTCTGTCATTGGATTCGTGTGTGTGTGTGTGTGAGTGAGTGCATGCTTGTGTGTGTGTGTGTGTGTGTGTGTGTGTGCATGCTTGTGTGTGTATGTTCTAATGGGAGGTGCATGTTTGTGGATACATGCGTGTGCACATATGGGTAGAGATGCACCTCGAATGCTGGCCTCCTTGTTTATTTCGAGTCAGGGTCTCTCACTGGCTTAGAACTCACCATGTTATCTAGGCTGATAGGTCACCAAGCTGCAGGGATCAATCAGATCGATCACCAAATCTGCCTATGAGCATGTGCCAACACAGCCAGCTTTTTAATGTAAGGTCTGAGGAGCCAATTCAAGTCCTTGTGCTTGTGGGGCAACCTCTTTGCCAACTGAGCCATCTCCCCATCCCCTATAGTCTGATTTCTTGAGTCTGAGAGGTTTTCAGAGGACAGAAGCCTACAACTTAACAATAGACAAAGAAATAAGTAGAAGCATTTCATTGGCAATGGACTTGAGAGGCCCTGGCCCTGGGAAATGATCTCTCTCCTCATGCTAAAGCCCGTGGGAGGTGACGTCAGCAAATCAGCAAGAGACAAACAAATGATGCCTCTTTTCTCCAGTGCCCTTGTTTGAAGGGAACATACCCAGTAATACTGAACCAACCTTCCCATGGCCTAGACATTGGTTCTCAACCTTCTTAATGCTGTGACCCTTTACTACAGTGACTCCAACCATAAAATTATTTCTTTACTACTTCATAGCTATAATTTTGCTATTTTTATGAACTGTGATGTGATGTAAATATCTCGTACATGACCTCAAAGGGGTCACAACCCACAGGTTGGGAACCGCTAGCCTAGAGGAAGGCAGTGGCAGATGTGCACTATGGAACACTCGAAGCACAAGAGAACATTCTTGTGACCATGAAAAGAGTTTATCAAAGCAGCCGAGACATACTCCAGAGAAACATCTTTGAAGTTCCGTGGACTGTCCTAAATGAGGAGCACATGACTTCCAAATGTAGCCACAAAGGAAGATCATAGTTCTGCGAATGACTCAGCTCTCCTTATGAAGCACCTGCAACCCTAATGACTTTATTCTCTCTTCCTGGGATTGGTTGTTGATGTCCTCGCTTCTAAGATTTCCTCCTTGAATGCCCAACTCCTGACATTCCTATCTCCCCCTTCAAAACCCAGCTCAGATTCCATATGAAAAGAGCCAAGCTTTGAAGTAAGGCAGACGGAGCCTCTGATCGCAGGACGGTGTGCCTAGAAAAAGTCATTAGATTCTCCTGGGTCCCAGGTTCCTCATCTGGAAGATGAAGCTAACATGATCAACCTCATAGCTGAGGTTGCCATAGGAGATTGGAGACATATGAGAGAATGGAGTTTGGACAGGCAGCAACAAAGGGGCTTTGCTTTTGTTGAGTATAAACTACAGAGAGGAAGCTTAGAGAAGAGGCAGCTTGCAGAGGTTCTGAGGGTAAATCTCGCAGTCAGAGATGTAACTGGCAGGGAGTTATGGCTTCTCTGAGTAGACACCACAGGCCCTGGAAGACACAGAGGTGGACAGTAATTGGAGCCATTCTGTCATGAAGTTTCTACTCCTATAAAAGGAAATGGTCTTTGGAGCCAGCTTGTCTGAGCAGGAACTCCTGTTCAGCCATGTTCTAGCAACTAGTCTTGTGCCAGTGACTTAATCTGATGGAGGCTGTATCCATAGCTGCAAAGCAAGGCTAGGTTTCCATAGCTGTCAAGTTAGGCACCACTGTGGTCTAAATATAAAATGTTCCTCATCAGCTCAAGTGTTGGAACACTTGGTCCCCAGCTGGTGGTGCTGTTTAGAATCTTGCAGGACCTCTAGAAAGTGGAGCCTCCCTGAAAGAAGTTGAGTCCCTGACAGGGGAGACCCATGCTGTCTATCTGACAATCCTTCCTGTTTCCTCTTTCTTGACTGCTGCTACAATGTGACCAGACAGGACCCTGCTCCTGCCTTCATGCTGTCCCCATCCGCTGTTATGTCTTTTCTGCCATGATGGACTGTATGTCCCAGGAACTGTAAGACCCTTGGTCGCTTAAGTTGCTTTTATCAGGGTATTTTATCACAGTAACAGAAAGGTCACTAAGACAGACACCTTGGGTAGTTGTCATGAAGAGCAAATGGGTACAAATGGGTCATACAGGCAATTGTCTTCATAAAAGGAACATCCCTTACTTCCTTTTTACCATATTTTCTGCCATGCCATAAATGCTCATCTTTGTTACATTTTTCTCTAAAAGTAACAATGTGTGCACAACAGACCTGGAGTATATTTTCTCATATCCCTTTCTGGAAAATGATATTTTATATAGTTTAGCTATCTGTGTTTTGCTCTGATTCTGCATGATGGCTCGCATACAATGTTCTTTATTTCTTTCTGAAAAAAAAAAACATAAAGGGCCTAATGATTTGAACAGTCTCTGGCCTGCATGATCAACAGCAATGCCGATTTGTGTATGTTTCCACCAAATTATGTGCCGTGCTAGATAAAAGATTTGTTTTGAAAAACAGCCTCTTCCAAAAATAAGAGAGTTTATCAATTCCAATCATACTTATCCAAAATTAGTTGTCAAGTTTTGGTGGCTGAAATGAATTTAACCACATAAATTCAGGACTTCTGCTGAATGGCTAATGTGGCCTTGAGGACCCAGTTCCTCAGCATGGCCGGGGCTCACCAGCAACATTTAATATCAGCACTTTCGCGTTATAATAGAGCCTATTAACAACAGTTGATTGACATTAGGTATAGCCCAAGTAAGCTTCAATTAAAAAATATGCTGACTTCTCCAGAAATTAAGAAGCGGTCCCACATCCACGGAAGGGAAATTGGAATAATTACTGTGGTGTTAGGAAACTAAGTCACTTGCCTAATAGACAGCAGTATGTTTTCCCGGCCACAAAAGCCAGCAAATACATTATGATGCTGTAGCAATATTGATATTCATAAAATCTCATTAGGGCAACTGGAAATCAAACATTAGCCAATCGTGCTCCTCATTCCTACTTACAGATCAAAGTTAAATACATGCGCTAGCCAGTTAGAAACAAAATTGAATTTGAGATCCGCATGGCTCTCATTAAGTAGCACTCTATTAGGCTGTGTTTAAGAAGAACAGCCCACGGGGAGCTTTTTCCAAACCAATGAAAAGACCTCCTTCCCCTATCAGTCTGGAAATACCATGCCTGTTCATTTAGATAAACACGTTTTAAAGCAGCATAGGCTTCCATTATCCTATCTTCTCTCCCATACTCTTTTCACCTGATGCTGTCTTTTTACAGCAAAATAGAAATCCTGTTGTAACCAAATAATCCTCATTTTCAAAATAAACATCTGTACATTGTGTTCCATTGTAAAGCCAGCAGCTCTCCTCCTTGCGTCCTTATTTCTTGCTTCTGACACAAGCTTAGTTAAGAGGAAAGATGGGTAAATGGACTTGAACAGGTGCGAAGAGTGCTCTGAGCTCCACGCGTAGGAAGCCACGGTTGAGCCCATTTGTAGCCACAACAAGCTGGAGCGTGGCATGGAAACGTAACCTTGATCTCCCTGGTGACTAAGAAGGAGCCAGGGGTCATTTTCCTGCATGAGACCATGCCTTAACGTCCCAATCAGCAGCAACACATGGCAGCACGGGCACGATGTGCTCCCTCCGTGCTGAGATGGTTCCCTGCCTTCCTACATCATGTAGAGCCCACAGCTGGAGACCACTGCACAGGGGCATCAGGACAGAAATGACACCCAGAGATGGGCAGCTCTGAGCTGAGCCCAACCTCTGACTGTGTCTCCACGGTGTCGTATACACATATCAATACTCATATGCACTACATGTGTGTCACCTAGCTGACTTACACAAGTGACATCAAGCAGAGAGGAGTTGGCTTGATTTGATTTGATTCTTCTAAATTAGAAGCCTGAGAAAATCTGTTTTAAAAGAAGGAGAAAATGGGAAAGAGAATGTGCGAGGAGGGAGGACTGAAGGCCCTCTAATTTCTCTAATGTAGCTACTAGTAGTAATTACAGCAGCTTGGATCGGAACCGGAAACACACAAACACGTCTCTAGAGCCAGCAGCACTTTATGACATCACTACTTGCTCCCTCTCTCCTTGCACATAAAAGATGCAAGCTTATCAAAGGGACTCGTGAGCCGAACTCTATTGAGCTCAGTCAACAATCCAAAGCTAGGATAAGACAAATGACGGCACCACCGTGGAGCTCAGCTTACCATACAAACATCAACATTTGTGAGCCCACGAATCCGTGGTTAGATTAATCAATGAATATGCAAAGAGGCAAATTTCCCATACAGTAAAATTCCCACTACTGTCTGCGTATGAGTTGGCTGTGAGGCTGTGGCATGCAACTCCATCATGTGTGTGCTTGTTGTACATGGAGACTCTTCCCCATTGAGCCCCACTCCAGGGTCCGTAAGAACACTTATCCAAGATTCTCGTGCGATGGACATTGCAGCAACCTGAACGTATTGTCACCAAATGTTTTACAGCAAACCTTTAATAAGGCCATCCACCATGCGAGGCCCATCTCTCCCTACCTAACTCAGCTGACGGATGAAAGACCAGACTCCACAGCTGCGACAGAGAGAAGGAAAACTTCACAAACACCATGTGGCAGGTGGCACTCCCCACGATCCGATTCCAGCCCCAACAGTTCTCCACTGAGTGGTGGTGAAGGGTGACAAGTCTGCTAGTCCCTCGCAGCTGGAGGTGGGAGCAGCAGCAGCTTCAGCTGGAGTGTGTCTGCACCCAGCAGGAAGGCGCTCCTAACACTGCAATGTTAAATGCCTTGGGTATTGACAGAGCAATCCACGTGGCAGCTAAGTGGACATTAATGTACTATAAAATACCTGTTGGAGCTGCACAAACTAAATTATTTTCCCTCCTACCTATCCACCAAGAGAGTATACTCTACTGAGGGGAGAAAAAAAAATCTTGATTTTTAAATTGAGCTAAATTGCAATGTCATGACAGGGAGGGGGCCAAGTGAGACTCTCGTTGGTGGAATGAAATGTTGCATTGAACTCCTGGGAGCTCTTTCAACTCCCATCCCCACTACAACAAAGCCAGGGGTGGATCCCAGAGGCACACACCCAAAGCAGAGCCACTGAGTTCAAATCTTCATCACTCAGGCCCTCTTAGCCCAAACAGCCATTCTCTATTTCACAGGAGCATGATGTCATCGCAATTTTGCTAGGATCTGTAGGCTCCTTTGGTGCCTCGTTCATCACTGCAGCATCCCCGACAACAGATTTTCTGCTTTTCATTGGGGCAAGGATCTCACTACTTATCAGCGTCCTGTCCAAGAATACCGTGCCCCTGCCTGTACCATTTCCCTGATAGCACATCTCACTCTCCCTCCACTCTAGCTAGCTGGCCTCGTGCCTGTGTTTAATATGAATTTACAAATGGCTCTGTTCTTCACTCCTAAGAAAGCCCTCTGTGTGGTGAGCAGGACATTTTACAAGGCCCTCTCTGCTACCTATAGAGCATGACATTAGCAGGGAATACAGGTAAAACTCCCATTTCTATGGGAGGGTAAATGTTCTACCAGTGGCTCTTTGTTTAGAGCACAGGATTTGGAATGACATCCAGGGCTTTGTGTCTACTGTACAGGCAGTCTATTGAGCTACAGCCCCAGATATCAACTCCGTTTTTAAGGTTGACTTTTAGTATGGAAAATACAATGGCATTACGTATAGAAAGTGATGGGAAAGGCACTATTCTCTTGTTTCTCACATAGGCACTGTGGGAGACTCATGTATCCATCTCATCTTCTGGGAGGGACAGGCCAGGAACTATCTAAGCTCATAGGAAGGACAGAGCAGAAGAAGGCCTCCAAGCATCCGCTACTACAGCAAAAGCTCTCTCAAACTAGCAAAGGGAGTAAAAGGTGCTACTGAACCCCCAAAGCCTCCCAAGATCCGTGACAGCAGAACAGGAAACAAAAGAAAATGCCTGAAAACCCTTCTCCCTACCAAGAAAGGGAGCAATTCCTGAAGAATCCCTCCAAATGCATTGGTGCACACACTTGTAGGTGCTGAGGGTTC
The DNA here is from genome assembly GCA_028555095.1 of Dicrostonyx torquatus. NCBI lineage: Eukaryota > Metazoa > Chordata > Mammalia > Rodentia > Cricetidae > Dicrostonyx > Dicrostonyx torquatus. The sequence continues at coordinate 4,540,156 of JAQHUG010000017.1, read as the reverse complement.
TCTGAGGCGGCAAACACAATGAACCTCCTGATTTTGTTACTCGACAGACTGGGGCCCACAGAGCTATCTCTGCAGGCTTCTGAAGGATGAAAGCCTGGAGATGTGTTCATGGGCTGAATGTGAAAGAAAGAAATGAGTGTCTGGAGGTTTCCATATAATCCTCCCCTCTTTTGGAGGACCCCGTGTCCCAGCTTTAGCTTCTCACAGGCAGACAGTTCATCCGTTGAAATCAATATGTAGGAAATCAATAAAATGCAAACACGGCGCTTTCCCTTTGCTGGTTTGGACTTCCTCCCTGCAATCCTGAAAACTCTGCAGTGTTTCCTTCCCACTGCCCCACGTGACTGAGAGGCCTCCATTTTCACCTTCCTGTCGCACTCCTGGCGTCAGTGTGAGCAACTTTAGAGATCAGCTAAGGGAGACTGTTCTTGAAAAACTCAGGGATCCTGTGTTCCGGATTTGTGCATCCATTAAGTTTTGAGCTCTCTATTTTGGCGGCTTTGAATTTCCCCATCAGACTGAGAGAAAACTGTAGAAGGACGTGTGAACAGACTGGTAAAGCCTTCAGCCACCTTCACAGACAGCCTACATTGGGAGCAAACTGTCCGTGCCTGTAGACCAGTGGTTCTCAGCCTTCCTAATGCTGTGACCCTTCCTAGAGTTCCTCATGCTGTGGTAATTATTTCCATTGCAACTTCAAAACTGTAATTTTGCTACCGTTCTGACTCAAAAGGTAAACATCGGACATGCAGCTGGTCTCAGGCGACACCTGTGGAAGGGTCATTTAATGTCCCCCCACAAAGGGATCACAACCCACAGATTGAGAACCATGACCGTAGACACTCAAGCAGAAGGCTGATGGAGACTCATGAAGCAGGTGAGATGCTAACCCTGAGGGTTGGTTCAAAGCTTCATTAAAGCCCCTTTGAGTCCTGAGATTCTGTTTTTCAGATTGGAGGTGGCAGAGCCAGAAGATCGTGTAGGAGCAGAATAGTGGAAATAAAATCCCACTCTCTGAAGAATTTTGCAGAAATACTTAGAAAAGGCAAAGAGCCGAGAATCACACAGACTGAAGGCAAGGATATGGGGCCTGAGAATAATAGCATTAATAGGACTAAACCCAGCAGATCAATTCATCAGGAACATCCTAGTGTGTGGGAGGAGACTACCGCCATGTTAGTTAGACATCTTGGGTACAATTGGATTCCAGTGACATCCCTGCCAATCATTAAGTAGGAGATACCTTAGAAGACACAAGGGACAGTGTTTGACAACTGAAGCAGACTCCAGTCCCTGCAAAGCTTTTAGTACATTGCAGCTCACTATTACTTTCTTACTACACTGAAATCTCTAATTTTCTAGATCATCGTTATGGAAAGAAACTATCAGCTATCATGTCTAGGTTTTCATGTCAACCGGACACGAGCGTTAGAAGTCCCTGGGGAAGAGTATGCCTCCATACGTTTGGGCTGTAGGCCACCCTATAGGTCATTTTCTTAGTTACTCATTGACATGGGAGGGCCCAGTCCATTGCAGATGGTGCCTGGGTTTTTGTATAAGAAAGCAGGCTGAACAAGTCACAAGGAGCAAGTCAGTAAGCAGAACTCCTTCATACCTCTGTATCAGTTCCTATATCCAGGTTCCTGCCCTGTTTGAGTTCCTTCCCTGACTTCCTTCAGTGATGAACAGTGATACAGAAGTGTAAGCCACATAAACACCGTCCTCCCCAAACTGGTTTTGGTCATGATGTCTCATCATAGTAACAGAAACCCTAACTGAAACATCCTCCAAAAACTATACTAATGGGGGTGTCTCCAGAGAAAATCCCCAGCTATCTGTACCACAGTCAAACCATAGGACACCTCGTATATACTGTTTCAGTATGTGACTGAGGGGCCTCCCAGGTAGACATATTGCTACTGTAGGGAACACTTGAATGGCAACTCCACCCCAATCAGCATCTAGTATTGACAACGCATGAAGCACATGAGGTCCACTCTGATGGGGCTGTGTGGACCAGCCACTTTCCTTTCTATCTCTTCAGAACCCTGGGTCTTGAACCGATACTCATTTTAAGCTTAGAAAATGTTGGAGTGCCTTGAAATGTGGAGCGATGCCAGCAACAACAACAAAAACCTCAATCTGTCAAAGAAGTGCAGCCAAGCCACCCAGAGATGGCCATGACAGAGACATAGGGGATATCTGCTCTGTACACCTGAGTCAACATGCCACTGCCCGTAATGGCTGGGTCATAATGCTAATTGCAGACCAAGGGCTACATGACTGGGATATCTAACAGGATCAACCATGCACTTGACCTAGTCCTGTGGGTGAGAAAGCAAATGAATCTTTTGCAGCCTCTTCAGCTTTACTGATGTTGTCCAACTAAGTCAGACTCCAATTACCTGAGACAACAGCAACCACACAGACATCAAAACAGCTATCAAATCTTCATTAGGAGGCCTGGCAGAAGACCATGGAGTCTAGTTTAGCAGGCATCCCAAGTCATTCTCAAGATTGAGTGTGTTTGCAGACCTGTGGCATAGTGGACACACCACCAGCTGTTACTGTGGTTCCTCAGGAATCGATCATCAAAGGCCTAGCATGTGCCAAGGCCTTTCTGAAGTCATGTTCCCTAGGTCCTTTCTCAGTCCTTCTGACCTCTGTGTGATACAGAGATGCCCATGCCTAGGGTGTCAGCATTTCAAGCTTTATTTAGTAAGCATACAAAATAATGAATGCCTCTATGGATTTGCTTTCTTTTTGATACAGGGTGCTGTATAGATCCCACTGTCCTTATATGTAGTGAAGGATGACCGTAAGTTTTGACCCTTTAGCCTCTGTCCCTCCAATGCTAGTACTACATGTATACACCACCACACCTGATTTATACTGTGCTGGGGATCAAACCCAGGACTTAGGTTTCATGTATGCTAAGCAAACGCTCTACCAACTGAGCTACATCCCTAGCCCATGCTATTTTCACACATGTCTAGTGCTATACATGGCTTATTTTCTCCCTCACATCACCCATCAATCTTCAGACAGACAGCAAAGTTCAGTGAGGGAAGAGAACTACTCCAGAACCCAAGCCTTAGGACTCCTCTTAAGACCTTTTCCATGACACTAGGATTGCCTTAGGAATCTACATCTTACTCTCATCCAAGACTCCTAAACCAATAATCCAGGTTCCCATTTGAGACTCATCATGTGATCTCCCCAGACTAACTGGGACGTGTCTTTCATAGCTGCAGAAAACAGCTGCCTTCCAAATTGGATGCCACAGGCTAGAGATGGCACTTTGCCCAATACTTGGCCTCTTTAGACATCCTGTGAAAATGCTCTAAGAATGTTCTTACAAAGTGTTTATTTTCTCTGGTAATACTAAATACAAATGTTGTGTCTCTGGAATCTTGTAACATGGATCCCAGCATATAACTTTATAAAAGTAACTGCTGCCTGCACATAGCTTCCTAGAGAAGCCTGGCTATATATATCATTAGTTCACAAGCTTCACTGTTGGGTAAAAATGCCATTAGAAAACATATCATTTACCCAATAGACAGAAATGGACCCCAAGGAACTCTTCCAGTCTAGCAGGTAATTATGGGGGAACCCTGTATTATTTACTATCAAAGATGGAAGGCCACCCTGAGAGACAGGAAGTTTCTCCCATAGACACACACATACACACACATACACACACACACACACACACACACACACACACAAAATTTTCCATATAAGAATAGATCCCCATTTGTTGTTGAGTTCATTCTGACTTCTGGTGACACATTTTTATCTTTCTGTTGCTTTTCTCAAATTGTGTATCTAGCTAACGGCCTCAAGTTATGCATAAATAATAAATATTAACTTTCACTTGAATCCCATTCACAAATCTGCCTCCTGGAAGAGAATGCATAGCCCCCAGAATCTCATTCATTTCATGACCACACGGATGACAACTAATACAGGCAGCTTAGAGAGTCCTCTCTTTCCCAGAGCCTTTGGAAGTGATCATAGGCAACTGACTCACTATCAAGGGCACCCACACTGGGAGTCATAGCCAAAACACAGCGAGCTAACCATCATTGCACACATCTTGAGTATTAAGATTTTCTTAGCTAAGACTTGTTCTTCTCTGGTCTCTGAAAAAGCCACTCCTCTGAGCTTTCCAACTCTAGAAAAGCTAGAGAACATAGCTGTATCCCTAGGGCCTATTTTAGTTTCCCGAATTCTTGGGGTGTGCAGTAAATGTGCACACACATAGTAGACTTCTGCTTCCACCTCGCCAGCATCCTACAACTTGGCCACTCTTTTTGTCATCCTTGTACCTAACACAAAGCACCTACAAGGACATAGCTACCTTTTAAACTGATGGTTTCTTTCTATTTTAGAAATTGCTTCAAATGACTTACTTATGTAAATATATATAGTCTTTATTTCTTAAGTCCTCATCGTCTCTTAAAGTCCTGTCACCAAAGGAAAAGCTGTGATGTAAGGCTAGAGATACAGTTCGGTGACAGAGCACCTGTCTCGAAGCATGTGTATGTGAAAAGCCTGTATCCGTCTACCAAAACTGCCAAATTCGTGCTATTAATACAAAAAGGTATATAAATTAAACCATCGTTGGAAGAACATGTAACATAAATAGCAGTTTCAAAGGCAGAGCAGGGCAAATGCAAGCCATGAGGTACTGTTTAAAGCAGAAGTTCCGGTTAGGGGTAGGGTTAGCATAGGGCTACGGTTAGGGCAGGATAGCATGAAAACAGAAAACAAGTTGGACGTGATGCCACACTCCTATAATCCCAGCACTTGTGAAACAGAAGCAGGAAGGACAAGAGTCCAGCAGCAACTTTGTCTACGCAACAAGCCAGAAGACCCTGTCTATCCCCCTGCCCGGGCCTATAGCAAAGGAGGCAATGGTTGCTAGGAGAGGGTTGACTGAGTGAAGTCAGGCTTGGATGATCAGCTCTCTATGTGGGTTTCTGGGGTGCACACTCCCATGGAGAAATGCATACCGGTTTTCACTATAACCATCCTACTTGTGAAATAGGAAAAATGTGTCACCAGGGTGCTGTCATATGACTCTAGAGAACTAATCAAACTATTTCAAGTAATTTTGATCTCTTCTCTGCCTCTGAATACTTCTGAGTTCTCATTTGTAAACTAGGAGATTGGCTGCCTTGTGCAAGAATGAAAAATGTAGATTCTTTTAATTTTCTGTGATGGCTGTTTACATAATCTGATAAAGATATGTAACTGTAATCAAAGAAACAAAGAAGGCAATTAGAAAGAAGAAGGGATATATATAGAATCTGTTCCATTAACAGTGTATTTTCTGTAGACAGGAAGTACATGGCCTTATACTGGACATACCCTGTGGGACATGGGAAGAGCTAAGGGCCATAGTGCTCTTATTTGCCAACTTCCTCAGAGAAAACCATTCCAGATAAAGAAAAGCAGTAAGAGTGAGGTTGTGTCCCTCGAAACCCACATGTTCAAAACAGAACTGGGGCAAGAAATAGAGTCAGGAGAGACAGATCCAAAACAGAGACCACAGGCAAATCCATCATGTCACTACCAAGATGCCAACTGCTCTGCTGCCTCAATACCAGCCAATAAACTCTTGAAAGGGGGTTTCAGCAGGGTCTTCAGGCCACTGAAGAATTTGGGGGCATTCTAGTGCCAGGCTGGTCAACAGGCGCTCTGAGACACATAGGTGACATGACACAGTTGCACATCTGTTTGGAGTCTCTCTCCAGAGGGAGTGAGCCAGCCAGCAGAGAAAGCAGTCATTATCATAACCATTGAGACATCTTGGGACACAAATAAGAAGCAAGATGTGAGTGAATGCTCCTCATGCGGGGTTGCATGGATTGCAGTCCTGGGAAATCATCTGCAATTCTGAAAGTTGGGTCCTAGGTTGGATACCTCACATTCCAAACCACAAGCAGGTAAGCCTCAGGAGAAAACAGACAGTGGGGAGCAGTCTTGGCCTGAGGACTTGGATTAAACACTTTGTATTTGCAAGTCCCTGAGATTCAAGGGAACACTCACTCCAAGCCTTCCAGGGCCCACAGTAAAAAAAAATGGAGAAAAGAAGTATATTTGTTAGAGGCTGCATGCTATTCTGGTCTGTGTCTATGCTTTAAAACAATGTGTACAAAGGGTTAAAACCACAAGTTCTAAATGGCATTTTACTATTAGTGGGATTTCTTTTACCTGCTTTAGCCAAATAACACCATAAATGTGTGTGAGGCTATAGTAGGGGGAGGGAGGAAACATAAAATGTATTGAGTCCTTCCTTGGAAGAACTAACTAATAGTTTGAAGACTTGATTATTATTCTTTTCAATCTGACTTTGGACAACAACACAGCATGCTCTGTAATCTTACTAGAAGTAGTTAACTGTAGCAGGGAGAAGTTGAATATTTCTGGGAAAAGATTGTCCATTGCTACCTGCTAATGCATGCTCTAAAATGACCATTTATATGCACAATCATTTACCTGATGCATAATACTTAACTTGAAAATTATCACTAAGAGGTGCTGCCAGCACCCACGCTGGAGCACAGGGTTTGGTGCGGATGCTAAAGTGTTTCTAAGGATAATGAAGCACTCCACAAAGTGCCCTTTGTTAGACAATAAAAATAAACGATTTCGAAAGCCATCAACTGGTGACGAACAAGTACATTTTATTGCCGAACTGTTGCAGATTTGGGGGGTAAGCTCATATTTCACTACAGCGGGTCCGCTTTCTCTCCTGCTTTTGTTTCTTTTTTAGTCACAAACTACTCAGCATTTGCACCTATCGCTTAGCTTCCTTTTATTAATAATCAAAGCGCCTCTGCCATTTGTGGGGATTTTTTTTGCATTAGAAATTTGCACACGCGTTGTGTATTTCGTGACTCGTTCCCTTCGTATCACAGCCGTGACAGCTGACAAGCTAGTACATCACCAGCTTGTTACATATAATGCTGCTAAGGCCTGCAGAACTGAAGTGACTTGCCCAGGGTAACATATTAACCAAGTGGTTGGAGGAGACTGTGAAAAATGGCCATAATACTGCCCTCTGCAATAACCGCCCCCCTTTGCAATGGAGTTTCAGCAGCATTCATCTGTGCCGGCCCTGCACTTGCTTTGATATACACATGTGTCCAGAGAACCATTGTGCTGGTTCTGGAGTCTTCTGCCCTTTCATGCCACAAGAAGAAGCCCAGACATGTCTCTCAACTCCTTCACCGCAGGAGACACCTGGCCAAGAATCAAGTGCAAATCTACATAATCAGTCATCAGTTGCCTAAAACTCTGTGCATGCACCCAGATAACACAAGACCAAACTGCAGAATCACAAACTTATGAGAGAGAGAGAGAAGACACTATTTTAGCGACTAAATTTTTGGGTAGTATGTTACACAGCAAGTGCTAGCTAATACATGGATAGTATGTTACACAGCAAGTGCTAGCTAATACATGGCACTGTTGAAAGTGAAGTTGCCTTGTATATTCTTATTTCATACCAAAAATGTCTACAATTGACTTGTTTGTAATTAAAAGATAAAATTTGGGGACAAGTGAGTTAAAGTAACATGAAAAGATAAAAACACATCGCTATTTTATTTAAATAATCAGAGTGCTCTCTCTTTCTCTCTCTGTCTATGTGTGTGTGTCTGTGTGTATGTATTACAAGACTCATCCCATCACTCTATCAGACTGTTAACTCTCTAGAATTTAATATTATTCTTGACCTCTATAATTAACTTTTCTTTAAATTATGAGTGATTGTACCTACTCTGGCTACAAGCCCAGTTTCATCTTTGAAAACACAATGAGCATGAAAAATGTTTGCTGCTATGTATACACAACAACACTACAGTTTAATGAACATTAAATTAAAACAATATTCTTCTAACCCTATTTATTTATATATCATTGATATGACCTTTGCCAGTCTACAAACTACCTAGATAATTATAATTTAGTGAAACGTTTTTCTTTAAATAAAATTCAATTTGACTCCTACACCTCACTCTGCCCGATCTTCATTAGTAACCATGAGATAATTTATTTTATAAAGTAGTTAAATTTTAGACATTGCTTAAAACTTCAAGGTGTGTGTATTTGTAGATGTGCCACGTGAAAGCACCCGCTGTGCTTCAGTCTTAGAAAAACTGCTTCAGCCATGTTTGGTGGCCTTCATCTCTTCATACTTCCAAGACTTCCCAGGCCTTTATCAGCCATAGGGAAGTCAGGTAGTGATAACAATTCACTAGTCATGCTCAGGTGTGCTGGCTTGTTTTCATTGTCAACTGGACACAATATAGACTCACCTGGGAAGAAAGTCTGATTGTGTGACCATTCAAATCAGGTTGGCTTGTGGACATCCCCATGGAGGACACTATCGTGGCTCTATTAGTTATTAGCTGTTGTGGGAAGATACAGCCTCAAAGCGGGTGGCACCATTCACCAAGTTTGGGTCCTGAATGTCTTAAGGCTAGAGCAACTAAGCTCGCATGCGTGCATACCTCTACTACTGTGAGATGTGAATTCCTGCCTGACATGCCCACAATGATGGGCTGTCACAGGGAGTTAGGAGCCAAATGAACTATTTCTCTTTAAAAGTTCCTTTTTCGGAGGTATTTTATCACAGCAACAGAAACATCTAAAGGATTGTATTCATCTGTAGCTGTTGAGTCCAGAATGATTCCCCACTGGCTAGTGCTCATGAACAGAGAGGCCAACTTGAAGTTGAGCATAGTAAATGTCACTAGGTCCTCTGATGGCTCTCTGGCCAGAAGACTGTTTCTGACTGATAATTCCCTATCTGCATAGGCCAGAAGATAACTGTACCAAAAAAAAATGCTGTTAAACTATTTCCAATCAGCAGCTGCATTCTAAATTCATTCCATCTTCAACACAAGCTCTTAATCAGGGGCATTAAAAGTCATTGTCCCCGTGTCATTTAAAAAAATCACAATCAAAACTCAAGATGTTACCATCTGGAACAAAAACATTGACATGTGTCCCCCACACACTGGATAACTGCTTCCACCTTTGAAAACACATTTTTGGCCCTTCAACTACTGTCCATAAAAAGTATCAATAAAGTGCCTTAACTAAAGTAAATATTCTCCATATCCACTGGCTGGGGGCTGAGCCCAGGGCATCAGGGCATCATACATGCCAGGCAAGTGTTCCACTACTTACCTGTAGTTTATCTGTAGCTCACCTGCCCTCAGAAGAAACCTTAACTATTGAATTGGACAGAATGCACTGTGCTGTCTTTGAAAATAATACAGTTCACTGAAGTGAAATATTTTTAACAATAGTCAAAAATTCCTATGACCAGGGGGTATTATAACTAGGAAGTAAGAATCGTAAGCATTGGGGGGATTAATGGGTTGTTATATAGAAGAAAAATCAGAAACAAAAGTCAGGGGTTCAAATCCTCTGTTGGTGTACCCAAACATGGTCTAAGGGTCCTGCATAAATCATTGGGCTTCTCTCTTACTATGTATCTAATGACCACATATGTATGGCAGTGATAAGAGTTGTCACATACGCTGGTCCTGAATATTAAGTGAGCTGATTTATCCAGACCCCTTAAGAAAGAGCTGTCCACGTACTAAGTATCACTAGCCTCTGTTGTTGTGGGTAATTCTGAGAATGTGTGTTATAAACAGCAATAGAGGAAACCGACACTGGATGTCACAGGCTTTTCTGCCTCCACAGCCTCTCTGGTTCCTTGAAGGAAGGTCTGCGAATCCTACAGGTTAACTAGGTACAAGTCGAGTGAAGATAAGAGAGGGTTCACACAATAGACGTCAGAATGAAAGTTCTGAGACTCTCCGACAAATAGAAACTTGGGCACAGAGCCAAGGAAACTTCATTTAACAGGGACAAAGGCAAAGTCCTATGTGATCAACTGCAATTGTGTGAGGAAAATCTTGCTTCAGCGAGTCTATTTGGCCAGATGCAGGTGGGAGAAACAGCAGTGAGGACAAGCCACCAAGACCTCACCACTAGAAAATACAGAGTTCCATTTTCTGTGACAGAATATATCCAACATTCTCTGCACTGATAAGATCTGGACTGCTATATGACGCTCAGCTCTCAGCATCATGTCCAAAGAGGAGTAAGATGCATGAGAAAAAATGTCAATAAGACACCTGAAAAGGCATTCAGGTTCATGCAGGGCCAGAAAGCCAGAGCGGTAAGTACCTAGCTATGCCTGCCTTTGCAGAGCACAAGGAATGATAAGGCACAGTAACTGAGCAGCAAGTACCTCTGGGCCCCCGCGAGCCAACACTCACATGACCCAGGAAACACCAATGACGTCAGGCTTGTAGAGCAACAAAGAGAAAGCCATTTCTGCAATGCTAAGGAGACAACGCCAAGCGGAAAAGCTGTAATGCTATTTCTATAAGACAGAAATAAGGATGAAGGGACAGTTTCAGGTGACGCATTTTCAACACGCATAGTGTAGATTGAAAGCTGGTGATGGGGCGACACCCACACAAGGCCATGTTCTCAAGGACTTACCAAATGTTCAGCTGGCCAGGTAAAAAGTCCTATCAGTCCCATTAGGCAAGTGGGGACACTGAGCCCCAAGGGTGCTTAGAAAATTGCCTGTGGTCATATTAATTACAAGTTAGAAAGACGCTGACTGTGGACCAGGCAGTACAGCTCCAGAACCTCGGGGCTTCCCAGCCTTGCCCTCCAACTCAAAGGCGTATCTTATGTCTGTGGAGTGGCAGAACAGAAGGCAGAAATGCATCAGAATTCGCATGCCTCTTCTTGGACTTGAGAAGAGCTAGTGAGAGGCACGGGATCTTACATGTTTGTAACACTCTGCATTAGATTCTAGTGAGAATCAGCTCTGTTCATGCAGGGAGTGGGGCTCACTTCTATTATAGAGAATAATCTTATTGTGGGTGTGAGTTTCTTTCCTGACCCCCTCTCTAACTCTTGCTTTGTTGACTTTGGAAACTACATCAGGGACATGCGAGCTTAAAGGGGATCTGTTTCTGACGAAAGGGAAGCTCCAAGAGTCCATGCAGTGCCTCACGTGGTGAATGAAATGATGTTGGAGTCTGGGTGCTGGGAAGTGACTGTTTTGCGAGCTGAAGAAAAGATGCAAGACCCAAGTACATGGGGATATAATAAAAAGAAAAAAGACTGTTCTTAATCCTTCTACCCTTCTTCCCTGTGCTGTTTTCATTTATTGAGAACGCATTTCAGCATGAGTGTGGGAGCAGATGTGGCTATCTTCTACCTTTGTCCCAAGTGCATTCTGGTATCTTAGTGACTTAGTCTGCATCAGCTCACGCCTTCTGCTGAGACATCTTCCACGGTGGTCCCTGAGAAATGATCTACATGCTCTATCAGTTGAGAGCAGTGTGTACCAAGATGCACAGGGCAGTTTGTTGCATCCGGTACAAAGAACAATAGAATGTCTTCCATGTACAGAGAATATCTTGCATGCTTAACCTCAGAGCTGTGGGAACATGCCTTGCATTTGTCCAGTAACTGTCACCAAAAAGCATGCTAAACAAACAAACAAACAAAAACTGCATTTCATGGCTGCCATGCTGCTTTCTTCTTTGTAGTTCTATCCCCTGCTATTCTGCTATCAAGGGGTAAAGTGTAGCATTAGGAAAGTATTGACAAAGTATCCAAATTCTAGAAAGACAATAGACTGGTAGCCAATAACAGACAACAATAGTAACAGCAGCTGACGGTGATCAAATTTCATAACTTGTTGGTACTGCCCTATGAAAGTCATATAACGTTTGCTAGTCTTATTTTCCCCAGTTTGGTAGCTAGAAAACTGATTTCTAAAACTTATATGCAAAGTTACTGGAAAAGACAAAGAATGGTTTGTTTTCAGGTCAGACAGATACAGCCATGGTAAGCACTACAGCTTTGTTTTTATCTCCTCCACTTCTCATGTGCCTTTTTTAAGACCTTTGAAACTTGGACTGAAAAGGTGTGTAAGAAATGAGTCAAAGGTCCTTACCATGCATCTGTAGTGGGTGTGTCAGTTTTTCCAAAAACAATTTTATCAGGTCACCACGGGGTCCCACAGAGATTGAACTGACAACCAGGGAGCCTGCATGGGACTGATCGGGGCACCCTTCACATATGTGACAGTTGTGTAGCTTGGCCCTCTTATGGGACTCTCTATCAATGGGAACAGAGGCTGTCTCCAACTCTTTCACAGGCCTTTGGGGCCCTACTGCTCATGCTGGGTCTTAATGTATGGGGAGGAGCTTAGTCTTGCTGCAAACTTGATATGTCATGTTTTGTTGATATACATTGGAGACCTGACCTTACCTAGACAGAGATGGAAGGGCAGTGGATTGCTGCGTGAAAACAGATTGGGGGGATAAAAGAAGCAACGGGAGGAGTGGAAGGAGGAGAAACTGAATCCAGGATGTAAAATGAATGAATGAATGTATGTATGTATTTATTTATTTATTCATTTATTTGGGAAAAAAGCCTCCTCAGGATCTAGCCTGGTGTTTTGTACCCAGTAGATGCTCAGTAAATACCAGTTGAGTGGTTGACACTCAACCTCTGTGCCAACCTCATCCTGGGCCAGAGAAAGTGATGATGCTCATCTCCACACTGGTGACATTTCTCCTTTGTTATCTTTGTTATCAGCTTTCTGTCCTGCAGTAACTTGAAACTGCAACAAGACCCAAAAAACCTGGAATGTTGTACCAAAGCCCAGTCTAGCTCCGATGTCTCAGCTAAAGTTGTTACTAGGCTCTAGAAATGGCACACCCCAAAAGAGAAATAAAGAAAACAGGGAGTGCAATTTTTAAAAGTGGGAGTGGAGGGTGAGAGAACAAGGGAACGGGGAAGGAATGGGTAAGAAGAAGCAGAAACAGCCATCCAAGACTCTGAACCTGAGAACTTAAAGGCGCCAGGCTCCAAGCAGAGGGAGGCGGCTCACCGTCTACGAGGGGTAGAAGTCTAATTAGGATTTTACAGTGTGTCTGAGAGAAGCGCTGACACTGACCTATACAATTACTCTCCTCAAACACAGGCATTTTACCTCTGTCTTCACACATGTAAAATGAAATCATCAGATGTACCAATGTTGACATTTTCCCTCATGAAATACCAGATATTTTTCTGAAACTGGAGTAATTATGTCCTTCACCACCCTCCACAAAGAAACTCAACCTGTCACAAAGTAATTTCAAAATCATTAAAATTCTTAAGTCGGAGATCAGAGAAACTGAAAAGTCAGTGGTATTTTGGCCTGCTTCTGTTTACAAAGTCAAGGCTGGGATTTCCCAAAAGCACCAGTACCTCGGAAGTGCCCTAAACACACACAATCAATACATGTCACCGTTCACTCTTAGGGGTAGAGGTGTTGGCTTTGCATTCCGCCCCCTCCCTTGCTCCAATCCAAGAAGCAAGAGCAGCATTGCCAACTTTCAGGGTGAAGAGTGGACTAATCATGTAGGTGATTTATCACGTTTATAACGGGGCAGGATAGATTTTCGTTGGGGGCTTCAGATTTACCTTTCTCCTCTCCATTAAGGCAGCAGAAGAGTGGTAGGGATGAAGATTCCGTGGCTCGGAGTCTATTTGCAGAGTTTGAGGGGGTGGAAGGAGGTGACATAAGAGAAACAAATCCCCAGATGAATCTTTGGTACAGCAAGTTCAATTCAAATGTTCATGACCTTATGGCTTGCTGCTAGTTCTTCCCATGTGTCAATCATCAGCTCCCTGGACTACACAGATGCTTCACTTTCTGTGAAGCAGGGAGTGGGGACAAGACAAAGGAGGGAGAGATTATAAAGGAGAGCGGGAGACACAGAAGATCCCCCCAAAAGATTAGCGAGATAGAGGAGCACCATTACATGTGTCTTGGAAATCAAGAACTCTCTTCAAGTCCAGTGATTGGGACTCCACACATCTCCACCGGTCACCTAATGCAACAGTGCCTCCGGTGACCCATCAGATACAGCTCTTCTAGAGCCGACACCTTGGTTCACATGCATCATGTGTCACCTCTGCCCTGGATGGTCTTAGGCATTTTATTCACATTTACTGTGTCTCAGTGACCTGGTGACCAGGGTTGTGAGGCCATCAACTGAGTGTGAAATCAGGGGAAGAGTCTCCAACAGCACCAGTGGGGAAGGAAAGCTTTGCAAGCATCCGTTTCTCCTGCTCACACTTTCCGGGGCCATGTGGTCACTGGCAGCAGGTTGCAAGAAAGTGAGGCCCCAAGGTGAGTTACCTCAATGCTCATGCTTCTTTGCAGGAGCGCAGAATTGTTCTTACAACCCAGGTGTGGGGCTGCCAAAGAAAAAGAGCAGCTAATGGCTACCAAAAGCTCCTCTGTCTGCTGCGGCCATTGAGACTGCCTTCACACACACAGCAGAGGTATTTCTAAGATCAGTGAGTATGTCTAAGATAATGAGTTATAGAAACACTGAGTCTATGCTGCACTTTTCTTTTTATTAGTTGTCAAACAGTGCAGAGAGGACAGTGTTCCCCTCTCCTCTTAAGGGGCTTTTGACCTTCAAGGCAATAAGATACCATAACTATAAATCATGCTTGCCTGCGCACCTTCAGATAGTACCACTGGACATCTGCAAATATGCTCATTGCCTGGAAATGGTGGTGGCAATGGAGGTGTGATGCTCAGGGCAGAGATTCATTGGATACCTTCTATACTGGCGATATTTAATGGCTTTTCCTAGAATATCTCATGTAGTTCTCATGCCTATTGACAAGGTAGGAGTCTTTTTACAGCCAATACACAGGTTAGAAAGGTGAAATGCTGAGCTTGGTCTACAGTCATCTAGCCAGCCTGTGCTGACGACTCCAGAATCTGCACTCCTGACACCCACATTAAATCTACCGTTAGCATTATCCAAAACCAAAATCAATGGCTTCAAATACAGAGAGTTTTGAACTGTGTTTATCCTCACCTGGCTTAGGTAGCTTCACCTCTTGAATTCAGTGTCTTTTTCCAAGAATAAAAAGCTTTTATGTTAAATATCTGCCAAGGTCCCCTTCAGATCAATACTTACATGAGGTATGCAGTTGTCCACTCGGCCATACATCTACCAAGTCATAATTGAGCATTAAGCACCTGTTAGAGTTTAGCCTGTGGTGGTCTTTATGCAGAGAAGGAGGAGAAAAGAAAGAGGAGGGGGAAATAGAGTCTGTGTCCTGCCTTCTTCGAGCTTGGGCTCTAATAGAGAAAGTGGGGAGAGGGTAAGCACCAAAACAAGAAAGTTGTGGGGTCCCTTGGAAGAGAATGGTGTGAAGGGCTGATTTAGCCTGGGGATTTACTAAAGCTGGAATATTTTTTTAAATATTTATTATGTATACAATATTCTGTTTGTGTGTATATATGCCTGAAGGCCAGAAGAGGGCACCAGGCCTCATTACAGATGGTTGTGAGCCACCATGTGGTTGCTGGGAATTGAACTCAGGACCTCTGGAAGAGCAACCAGTGATCTTAACCTCTGAGCCATCTCTCCAGCCCCCTAAGGCTGGAATATTTGAAACAAGGCCTGGACACTGTGCGGAGTGTGAAAGACCATGAAGCAGTCAGCCCTAGATGGGATGACTTTATCACACCCTTCTCCTCAAGGCCCAGGAATCTGTGCGGAAGAGGAGGCAGGAGGATTGTTAGAGGCAGAGGCGATGGAGGACTCTAAGGAATAGCATCTACCAGACACAATAGGACTGATACACATAGGAACCCAGAGACTGTGACAGCTTAAGACCTTCACAGGCTCCAACCAGCCAAACCCAGCACTGAGAAGGGAAAGAAGACAAAAGTTCCACCCATAACCGAGAGGCTGTTTGCAGTGGACAGCTGCTGGGCAAGGGGAAATCATTTCCCCCAAGGGAGTGAAACTGAGTGCATCAAGCACAGCCCAGGACAGGGCCTGCGCCCAGGAGGAGCTGGCTGGCCAACACGAAACACAACGCATGATATTTTGTGTGCTTTATCTTGTTATGGCTTGGGGTTTTTTTTCCCCCGTTGGGTTTTATTGTTTGTTGTATTTTCTTGTTTACATTTTTAAGAACATAAAGTTGGGTGGTTAAGAGAAGTAAGGAGGACTTGGAGGAGAGAGAAAGAATATGATCAAAATATATGAGAAATGAATTTAAAGTCAAAATACAATAAAAATTTTAAAAAAAATAAGGCTAGGAGAAAGGCTAGGAGAGGGTAAATTAAATTGTGTTAGAAAACATTCCACGTGAAGGGGAACAGCACGGATAAAGGCCTGAGGTTGGAGAGACCATGGTGTTTTCCAGAACTTAAGACAAAGCAGTGGAGCTGAGGCACAGAGAGCAGGGCCATCCCAACGCTGTCACTCCTGTGGAGCAGCTCCTAATTGCCTCTGCTACGACTGAGATCCCCAACTTGGCCACTGTTAGCTCTTACATCATTCCCAGCATGGCCGATGGTTTCACCCCCACTTGTAATTCACAAAGTCAGAAGCACCTTGGAAACAACTTACTTAATCAAAGGCATTCTCATGTTTTCTTTTCTTGTATATAGATGACAGACATAATCCCAGCCACCCCACCAACCCTCTTCCACGGCCTCTTGCTCCATTTACACGGCCCTGAGCACCCCGCCGCAGCATTCACCTACAGCCCTGTGCCTTCTGTCATTGCCTGTCACCTTCTCCTCGGGCACAACTGCTCCGTGCTCCATTGCTGCAAATTTCTGCCTTAGTTACAAGGATGCAGATTGGTGGATCTAGTCCCCAAGACTTTGCTAGCATGGGACCTTGTAGAGGAGATGCCCCTCATGAGTTAGCATGAGGCTGGAACTGCACTGGGCAGCCCAGAGTTACAGGATAGCTGCAAGAATCATCACCTTTTGGCCATAGCAGTCTCCTTTGCAGACCAGCCTGTGATGACGTCATGATATATGGGTAGCCACCAGTGCAGCCCATAGACACATCAGGTAAATAGTCTAGTGAAAAGAAGTTTTATGTGTTAGTTCTAGCTGATCCCAGCTTCTAATTCTTTAGGATCTAAAAGTAAACTGAAAAACCAGATGTGATAAGGATTCGCTACAGGTCTCTGTGGCCTGGGTGGGCTCTTTCAATCCCACCACCCAATTCTTTTAAAGATTAAAGCAGATTCCGGTCACGGTCAGCTGTTCTCTCCCTGAGTTCAGCACGTTTCCCACTGCTTAGTGGAAAGTACCTGCCCCTAACTTTCTCTAGAAGGAGATCAGATTGTCCCATATCCGGGACCCCTGCACTAGAGAGCAGAGCTGGCTAAAACCCTGCTCCTCCTGCTAAATCAGGACATCTCGGTGGTTCGAAATCAGAGCCCCGCACAGCCATCTCTCTGTGTGTGCATGACAAAGCCGTAGGATCTCACATGGGTGAATGAAGAAGGCAGCGATGCGTGCTTTCTGAGCCGAAGCTACATCTCATCGCAGCAGAGCCAATGTCAGCTTGGACGTGAACGAGGGAAGAGAAACAACATCCAACCTCCAGCAGGTGCCAGGTACTGAGCCAGGCCTTTTATACATGCAATCCCTGAACCGTCTTCAGAGGGATGCGCTAACTAGAGCCCCTGCTATGCAGAGAAGTAAACTGAGGCTCTGAGGGGCGATTTGCGAGGGGTTACACAGCCAGCAAATGGCAGACTTTGGAGCGATGCCCAGGCCTGTCTCACTCCCAGGCCAATGCTTTTCCCATTATCCGATAATGTCTCGCCTTTGCATGCTTTCCGGACTCCATTTGTTGTGATTTTCAGTGGCTTGGATGGATTGCACACTTGGAAATGCCCCAAAAGCAGATCCTACATCTTCAGCAATCCACATAAATGGGAGGCCAAATTCTAGCCACCGTTTTAACAGGAGAATTCTCCAGCTTGCACAATGGGACTTTAAGAAAGAAAGTGGAAAGAAAAAGAAAAAAGGCAAAAAGGAATCTTCCCTCCCAGAGCCGGCCTGTGGGATGAGGATGCCTGTGGGTAGCTACCTACCACTGTCAGGGGCACAGCTGCTGATTGAGGGAATGATAAGGTGACAAACTCAGTGTTTAAAGAATGCTGTTCATTGGGTCATTCAGCAACTAGCAGTGAGTGACTCATTGGCACATAGCAAAGCATTACTGGAGGGACAAAGGAGCAGAAAACTCTTCCCTCGGGGGAAACGTAAACACTCAGAGCTCTCAGAGAGAGCAACAGGGCAACCTAATAGCAGGTCGTGATGTTGTCCCGGCACACCTCAGTAGAGAGCACCTCGTGACCTTTCACCTCACAAGCCTGATACAATAACTAGCGTTTCTTCTTCACTTTCTGCTGCTTTCTTGCGCATGAGTTTAGTCTTACTTCCTTGCCTCTCGGGCAGATTTTGAGCAGAGAAAGGGTTGTCCTGGAGACAGAAGAAACATGTTGTGCCCCATGCCGGCTCTGGCTCTGCGATGCTCTAGTCCTGAGTCAATCACCAGGCCCCCTCAGTCTCCATGTGGTCATGGGTAAAGGCAGTGTACAGACCGCTGTCTCAGAGGTTACACGGGGCTAACTGAGATGATAGCCTATGGTAAGTCCCTGGAAAATAGTAAACTGTTAGAGAAAACGTACAGTCACCACCAGTGCCGATGTGTGGCTGAGCAGAAAACCTTGCCAACTGACCATTTTGAATTTCTGTGGATCACCTCTGGCTTAGCAGAAAGCGAAAGCAAGACAAAGAACGCTGAGTTCTCCCCCCCACAAAAGGACAGCATTGTAAGTCTGCTGTGAATAAAGAGCACAAATTATATTCAGCATGATATAAGTAATGACATATCAATTAACTGTGTCAACAAGGTCTAAAAATATGCAAATTACTGTACTTCAATTAGAAAAATCTACATCCTTGGAGAATATTGTAAATCAGGAAATTTGGGAGACATTAAGAGCAATCAGGGAGGGAAAGCGTGTACTTGTTGCCGTATCCTATTTTTACACATACATAATGAAATAATTATAGCCACACTGTATTTATGCCTCTGCAAAAATATTAAAATCTTAAGATCTTTACAATGATAAGCTAAGTCTGTATTATGTTTTCAGACAACATTAATTATAAGAAAAAGAAATCTATTATCATTCAATATAAGTAAGTTGAAACCAATTTGGACATGTAAATTAGAAATGTGGTTTTTCTCAGCGCCAGAACATTAAGAAAGAGAGAGCACGAAGAGACTTCTAGATCAATTACCACTGAGTCTATAAATGCAGAAGCTTAAGCGTGTTTAGGTTGTAATGCAAATTTAAAGATTTGTAGCAACTTTTCTCAGAACTATTCAACTATCTGGTGTACCCTTTTCTGCTGTTCTCTCCTTAAAATGCATTAATCTGTCTGTTTGGGATGCATTTGTCTTTACTGAGCCGGTCCCTAGCCATAACTCTTGAGTAAATACCTGGGGGAGAGGCTGAGAACACAAAGGGTGGAACAGAGTCTCAGTGACTCAGATGCTCACCGCTGTAACACAAAGTGGTACCTCACTTTGAAATTCAATTTGCATCCTCTATACAGATGTCAGAAGGATGCAGGGAGAAGCTTGGAACAGCAGCACCTCATATCTCTCCAACGTTGGAGAAGTACCTCCTGGCAGGGAATACCCCACGCCGAGACCCCAATAGGACTAATTACAAGCTGTGTGAGGCTTCATCAAGACCTGAAAACCTAACTCTAGAAAGATATTTTCCTGACAATTTGCCACTTCCAGGCAGGTACACAGAGATGTACACAGAGAACATCACTCATAGATCAAGACCCAGAGTTTGTTTTTATACCTATGGAGTGTGTGTCTCTATGTCTCCCTGCCTGCCTATCTGTCTGTCTCTTTATTTCTGTGTGTGCACAGGCACACATATGGTACATGTAGAGGTCAGAGGTAAACTGTCATTCCTCAGGTACCAGCTACCTTTTAATGAGGCAGGGTCTCTCACTAGCCTGAAACTTGTCCTCAAGAAATTCACCTACCTCTACCCTCCTTGCACTGAGATTACAAGCACATGCCGCCATGCCTGGCTTCTGTTTGTGTAAATGTGGATTCTGGGGTTGAACTCAGGTGCACATACTTGCAGGGCAACTGCTTGACGGCTTTACCACGGAGTTACCTAGCCAGCTCTCCATGTCACAACATGCAAATGATTGCTGCCTCTTCTCAGGGTAGCCCAGACGTGTGGATTGCTTGCCCCTTGCTCACCAGTCTCTTCATCAGAAACCTCTGTCAGGGCAAGCACTGTGACTTTTCTTTGTGTTCAAGGTTCCAGGACAATGCCTCCTACAGAGCAGAAATGAAGACAACAATACTCTAGTAAACAAAGGGAGAGGGACTCCGATAGACTGGGTAGATGAGCGCATTGTCACCAGGAAAGACAGAGGGGCTCCAACAGACTAGGTAGATGAGAGCATTGTTACCAGGAAAGACAGAGGGGCTCCAACAGACTAGGTAGATGAGAGCATTGTCACCAGGAAAAATACATTTCCTAAAACAGTCAGCACTGATTCAATCCATTTTTGGTGAAACTGGTTAAATAGTCAGAGAAAGAGAAGATAAAACAGTGAAGAATGTGTCTACATTTATCCCTGTCCTGTTGCTTTCCCTTCCCGGCCCTCAGAACCCTCCGAGGCCTACCAATGGCCACTCTCCTCATGTTTTCTCTGTCTGCTCTCACTCTGTCCACTATTCTAGAAAACATCTGCCAAAGCTGTTTACAATAAATGTCACTTCAGACGCTCCATCCTAGAACACAGAATACCAAAAATGGCATGCCAGAATAGCCAGGGTCTAAGTTGGGAATTTCAAATGTCAGTGGTTCAAAACATGGTTTAGGGAGTAAGGCACATTTATTTCTAACGTCTCTAAACACACACACTCACACGCAGACACGTGTGTGAGAATGGGGAACCACTACATGCCTCTTCAACAGCTGGTTTAAATAGAAGTAGATATTCCTTACAATAAGACTACAGATCAGCTGCTGTTAGCATGATTGTATCGTGTATCATGAGACTGAAATAAGGCAAGAAATGGTATCTCTGCTGAAAACAGACTCATATTCAGCCTTTAAAATAAATACGAGACAGCCAATGTATTTTCCAGCACAGTCTCTTCTCTCTTTCTCTGCCTCTAAGATATATATATATATATATAGCACCTCTCTCTGTGTCTCTGTCATCTCTGTCTCTCTCTTTATGTCTGTATATATATATATATGTACATGCATATACATGTGTGTACATGTGATATACATGTATATGTATATAAGGAGAGTCTGCTACATGAATACAGATATCACATAGTTAAGTAGTTGTGAGTACCGACTTCTGGACTTGCCTTACACAAACTTGAGTTCAAAATGTAGCTATGGTAACTGTGTGTTTTTGGACACCTTATTTAAATTCCTCAAGGCTTAGTTCCTGTGTCTGCGAAACTGAAAAGATCACAATTTTACCCACAGGGCTCTTGTGAAAATTAAATGATAGAGTTCTAATGGAAGGATTAGTATAATTGGTAGCAAAAATAACTTTTAGATGGTTGGAATTTTTAAGCATCTCCATAGTACAATTATGTCTGTCCGAAGTTCTCATTGCAAAGCTGAGGTTGGCGGTAGGTAGCATTTTACAAGCTAGTACTTACCCCAGTGTTGTGGAATCATTACGGCAACCCCTTGAGTCCACATGCTCCCAGTCACTCTTATACCTAACTTGTTTAAAAACTTAGGACAGTAAATAGTTGGGCCAGTTTTGCTGAGTCAAATGACTTTTCAGAGGAACAAAAGCATTAAACAGCAAGAATTAAAATAGGATTTAAGACTATAAATTCAATATTTGTGTGGTACACAAACCTTCGGGATATCGACATACTATTTCTATATATTACTGCTTAATCCATCTTTCAGCTTTCTTTGCATTCTTATTCTCTTATTTTTCATGTCTCTCTGTTCATATTTTAAGTTTTACATATACTATGATTCATAACAAAGGCACCATGCTCACAAGTAAATATTCCTGAAGATGGATTATGCTAACAGAGACGTGTCTGCTAGAATCACCAAACTGTCCTGGAAAGTTCAAAGAAATGGGCCACCAAGGAAAACTATTCCAGTCTACTCCTGAGAAGTTAACAAACCAAGAGGTCCAGACCCCGCGAAGTATGTCTGCCTTCTCCCCGTGTGTCATGGGATGGTCTCGGCTCAACT
Source organism: Dicrostonyx torquatus (assembly GCA_028555095.1). Classification (NCBI taxonomy): domain Eukaryota; kingdom Metazoa; phylum Chordata; class Mammalia; order Rodentia; family Cricetidae; genus Dicrostonyx; species Dicrostonyx torquatus. The sequence continues at coordinate 4,517,941 of JAQHUG010000017.1, read as the reverse complement.
TGTCTAGTGTCTACTCTTGAGCACTCAGGGGCAGAGAGAAAAATCACTAGCAAAGAAAGCTTCTATCCAACCCATTAGGTTCGGGGGATGTCACCTCTGCCTATCTTGTCATATTGAAGTGAGTATGAGTTCTACAATTCTTAGTAATTAGTCTGTTTAAAAGTGAAAGAGAAGAAAGGGAGGAGAGGATTTACTCCGGAAGAGAAAACAGAAAGTGAAAGTGAGAGAAAGACTGTGCCACCCCGTAGCCCACCATTTACTACAGGGCTCCTGCTGTCTCCCGAGCCTTGCAATTACTTGGCTATTGCTTATCTTTAAACATCAGCTAAAGAGATCTAGCATTTTGGAAAGGTAATTATACCGTAACGCAGATGGCAGTAATAACAATTACCCAAGATAAGCCCTTGCAATGATCTTTACAGAGCAAAGCAAAGTCCTGTCTCATGAAGGACCTCCCGTGGAGACGGCTGCAATGCAATATCCAGGCTGTCCCGCAAGGGACGGCAAATGCCAACTCCGTCATCCTTGTAGGCAAAACTATATGGTGGTTAAACATTCCTGGAGTTTAAAAATGTTCCTTGGTGTTGGAGAGCCTTCCTGACAATTTTTATCTAAGGTGACCCTCTAGCCCACCTCAAGTTCTAGGGAGGAAAAAAAATTCCTTTCCTTGTGCGAGCCAACTTCAGCACTTCTTCCCATATCTGAAACTGCCTGCCATGCGCATTTTAGTGGGGAAGGATTTATCCTACAACGTGATCGTTGTTGAAACAGGGGGATCTAATAGCTTAGAAATCATTAATTGCTATAAATAGATGACTTCTGGGAGTCAATGAACTATACGCAGCAGAGACAGTGTGTTTGAATGTCACGCTTGTGCACTGGATATTTTTATGACTTGTCAGTGGCTCCGCAAAGAGCTCACACAGCGAAAGGTGCCTAGTCAACCTGGACTGATGGAAATTGCCAGTTAGAAATAGATTGCTCTTGTTTTAAACCTTGATCTCACTCCTAACAAATCACGATGTGCACTTAGGCTGTATTACGAAGGAAAGTTAGTTTCCACCACTGAAGAAGGGCGGGAGAAAGAAGAAAGGAAAAAGGACCGAAGAGGCTTTACCTGATCTTTGAAATTTTCCAGGGCATAAAATAACAACCTGTCATCTACCTTTTGCAGGTCATTTTTATCACGTTGAGGGCCAAAATGAAATTTGACCTCCATTTTCCATCTACGGCGGTGATGATAAATTCAATGTGCACTGGACAAATGAACAGGAGGCCCAGAGAAAGCCAGATTAGTGTGGGATTATTCATTCCTGACTTGCCACAAAGAGAAAAGGCATTTCTTGCCTTTGAACTATTATCATTTTCCTTCCTCTAAGCCCCTCTGGAGTACCCGTACCTTGAAGGCCTGGACTGAGTAATTCCACATGGACTTCCTGCATCCCCATACGATTTGGTCCCTCTGCTCCTAAGACTTAAACAAAAAGTTGTAATATTCCTGAATCTGATCAAGATACCTTTTTTTCAACTAAAAAGTCAATAAGTGTCTCTTTATAAATGCCTCCTGTCCCCACACCCAGCAATAAAAGAGGATGGTACCCCCTTGCAAAGGAGAAAGTGGCACAGAGCCCAGCCTGCATGGCCACAGGGAATGGAAAAGCAACTGAGCTGCCGATTAGCAGTTTCTCAGGCGCAAACCTGATGAGTTGACTCACCACCGCACCCCATAGCTCACACACTGACACCCAGTGTCTCTGCTAGAGCACATTGCCAAGTGTTCCATGCTAACTCCAGAACCCACCCATCCCAAGGTAAGAAGCACTACCAGAGCGCCAGCACTTCAGATACTACTGCCAAAAGCCACAGCACTTTTCCAGTTCCAACCGGCCTGGCGTTCCTGATGTCCACACTGCCTCCTTACCTGTCCCTCTGTCACATGCTTACTAAAGCAGCTCTTAAAGGCAGCTGACCTTAAGATAATCTAAGCAGGGAATCCAGCCAGTCCTGACCAGAACAGTCAGTTGTGTGATTCAGTGCTGTCTCAGAAAACACAATTGCCTCTCAAATTAACATGACTTGGGAGGCTCCAAATCAATAGATTGTGTTGGGTATGTCTGCTTCGTTCAGAAGTACGTGAGCATGTGTTTGCTCGTTTCAAACCTCAGGGGCACCTGCCTCTCCGCTATTCAGATCTGTTCTGTTCCTCCATTAGGAATGAACTAACTGCACAACGATTTTGGCCTCGCAGGGTCCCACCTCACCTTCAGCTTTCTGCCTTAGTCTCAGTGGCTTCTCCCTTTGATCCCCAGTTGTTTCTTTCTTATTCATTTTATTTTATATGCATTGGTGTTTTGCCCTGGTTTTGTGTCCCCTGGAAGTGGAGTTATAGACAGTTGTGATCTGCCATATGGATGCTGAGAATTGAACTTGGGTCCTCTGGAAGAATAGTCAGTGTGCCCTTAACCTCCGAGCCATCTCTCCAGCCCCCCAGTTTTTTTCTGTAACTGTAACTGAAACATACTCCTTCCTCAGGTTAGGATTAGAGTTGTGTTTCCTTCTTTCTGACGCCTTTCCTCCTTGTGCTCATGAGCCCACCCCCTTTTCATTCCTGTGCTCAATTGAACAAAATCTTCCCTAATGATTGGACCCTTCATGAACTCTCAGCCCCATCAGCATTTTCCACTGGGGTTCTTCCAGATGAAGGCGGGGAGTTTGGGAGCAGAATGGCTCTTAGGTGGTTTGCGAGAACTGGAAGGAAGAATGAGGAAGCTAGAGAGGGAGAACAAGGTAGAACGCTGAGATGGTGAACACTGAGGACAATGGAACTTGCCAAACCATGGTACGTGTCTTAGACGCTGTTCCGTTTCTGTGAAGAGACACCATGACCATAGCAACTCTTATTAAAGAAAGCATTTAATAGGGAGCTTGCTCACAGTTTTAGAGGTTTGGTTCATTGTCATCGTGGCAGAGAACACAGTGCATGCAAGCTGACAGAGTGCTGGAGAAGTAGCTGAGAGCTTTACATTCTAATCCACAAGCAGAGAGAGACAGAGACAGAGAGAGAAAGATTGGCCCTGACATGGCTTTTTTTGGTTGGTTGGTTGGTTGGTTGGTTGGTTGGTTGGTTGGTTGGTTGGTTGGTTTTTCAATACAAGTTTCTCTACCTCCTCCTCCAGAGTGCTGGGATTCAAGGCATGCACCACCACCTGGCCCTGATGGGCTTTTGAAACCTCAGAATCCATATCTAGTAGCACATTTTTCCCAACAAGGTCACACCTACTCCAACAAGGCCACACTTCCTAATCCTTCTAATCTTTTCAAACAGCTCCACTCCCTGATAACTAAGCATTCAGATATACAAGCCTATGGGGCTCATTCTTATTTAAATCACCACAGGATGGGTCAGAATGCTGACTGCAGCACACCCTTAGCTCCCAGAAGGCACCAGTTCCTCTGATTTGGAGAAGACTGGGAGGCAGGAAATGTTACAGAGGCTGCTGAAGCCAGAAATGCAGAATTAGTGATGTGAGACACCACTCACTCCCATGTCCCTCTCTACCATCTGACGTCTTCTTTCCTTTTATCTCTTGACGCATTGATCTCTCTGCTCTGTGTGTGTGCTATTAATCACTTTTCTTTCCCTGTCATGGTAGAGTTTCTGTTGCAAGGATAGACATCGTGACCAAAAGCAACTTGGGAGGAAAGGTTTTATTCTGGTTTACAGTTTATAGACCACCACTGAGGTGGTAAGGGAATCCAGGACAGAAACTCAAGGCAAAAACCTGAAGACAGGAAGTGAAGCAGAACTATGGGGGAATGCTACTTACTGGCTTGCTCCCATGGCTTGCTCAGCCTGCTTTCTTATATAGCCCAAACCTGCCCGTCTAGGTATGGCACTTCCCCAGTGTCCTGCCTGAGACCACCTACATCTATTAGCATTCTTGAAAATGTCCTATATGCATGCCCATAAGCTGACCAAATAGAAGCAGTTCCTTAGTCCTTTCTTCTCAGATGTGTGCAGTTGACAATTGAAGCTAACTATAATACAACCCAATAAACACATATATAAAAAGTCAATAAAAATATATACTTTGGCCCTTTGAGATATTCCTAACACTTCAAAAAGTGCTCAGCAGAGTATATCAGATTAACACACTCATGCATGCATGTAGATAACAACCACTTTCTGAGTTAGATATGGGAAGACAGATGCCTCTGCCTCCAAATCTTGCAGCCCAGAGATGGCAACAGTCACGGAAAGGAATCAATAGCAAAACATGGGAAGCAATGGGTGAGGTTGGTGCAGAGAATGACATGAGCAAGAGGAGTTCAGAAGAAGAGATCCGGGATGTCTGAGAAAGTGGCTCAGGGGTCCTGAAAGATGAGAAGCAATTCACCATTCATTGACAAGAAAGGCACTCCTGGAAAAGAGGATGGCTTTGTCGGTGCTAGGGGGCCATGTTATACTACACAAATCTGGAGCCTAAAGTATGCTGGCGGGAGCTGAACTCTGCAACACAGCCTGGACCCGCTGGAAATAAATTCCTATTCAAAAGCCTACAAAAGAGAGTCCAATGACATCAAGTGTGGACCAGAATATGCAAAAGCAGGCACTTTTCCATACTAAAGATGGAAATACCAATTAAACACCTTTGGGGAGGATAGCTTACCGATATTTAGTTGCATTGAAAATACAATTCCACAACATTTGAGCCATTTCACTTCCTCGTACCTGCCTAAAGGGACTGCGTTAACGTGTGGGAGACAACCATGAGGGTGCTGTTGATATGAGAGTTAGCCAGTGTGAAAGACTGGATGGAAGGCACAGGTATCAGGTTTGTACCAATAAATCAGTAAATAAATCAAGGAAAAGCAAAGAGCAGCTAACATGAAGGCTTTAGGTTGTTTACATTGTTGACGTGGGGAACAGTTGCAATGCTGCCAGAAGAAGACAAGACATCCAAGAGGACTCGACGGCCTGGTGCCACCAGGTGAGTTCTAAGGCTTCTAGGACTTGTGGCAGCATAAGGGAAATATAGAATCATGTATAGCTTCCTACAGAACAGTAGTTACCTCAGAAAAGCGAGGGGGAAACAGATCAGAAAGAGAGCGAACAGCAGTTTCACATAACGGAAATGTTTCATTTCTTAAGAAAATCAAGTCCAACACAACCATGGCAAACTTAGCATTTGTTAACTATGGATATTAAATGCATGGGCGCTTCTTGGGTGTTCGTATTCTTTGTAGCATTTTCTCTGTCTTTCTCACTGTTCAGAAATACTGCGTATTTTTAAAATGTATGGCCCAAGGAATTTTTCTGAAGAGACAGACATGTTTTAAAGAGTTGTTTTTATCATTTGTGACCTCATTTGTATTGAATTGACCATGCCACACCCAGTCAGTCATACATGTAGACACCAAGTCTTAATAAGGTTTCAGTCTATTAAAAGGTACCATTCTACACAGCTATCAAAGATACCTACAGGCTGAAAACACAGCCTCAATAGGTTCATAATCTGTCAAGAAAGAAAGAGCACATATAGTCAAACAGCTCCTGAGCAGTTAAATTTGTAGCTATGATGTGCCGTCAAAGTAAATCACCATAGAGCACCTTGTTCTACTTGAGTGGGTGACTAGCAATGGTGTACAACAGAACTCAATTCATGAATGCAACACCAGCTCTCTTTCACCTCTCAGCAGTTGTCAAGACCTGAGAGAGTTGGTCTGCAGAGGTGACTTGGTGGTTAATAACAATTCTTGTTGAAGACCCAGATTCAGCTCCCAACACCCACAGGGTGGCTCACAACAATCTGGAACTACGGTTCCTCAGAGATCTGACTCCTTCTTCTCCTCTGAGGGCACATAGGCAATCACATACACGCAGGCAAAACACTCACGTACATAAAAATAATGAAAAGCAAAATTAAAACGTTCTTTCAAAGACCTAAGAAAGTCACTGCAGCAAAGCATGCCGTACTTCCCTGAGGCCAAAGAGCCAGGAGATGCACTGCCAACTCTCACCCCATTAACACAGACGCTGTGCACGAGAGGAGAAAATGAAGACAAATGGTGGGGGCCTCAGGTAGGTGTTCATCACCAGCACCGTCAGCCATTTTAAAGCCTTATTGATTATTGCAACTACCCTTCAGGCCAGGCCTCGGGAAAACTAACACCATCCAGTTCCCCAATCTTCCCTTCAACATGCAGAGGAGTGAGGGGGAGGACACTCGCTGTGTCCCTCTGCTCCACCATTTCTCTCTTCCGGTTACAGATAAGCCGGCACTCACATTCTTATCTGTTCTTCAGATGTCGTAAGGAAAAACAAACGCATAAGAATAAAGATGATGAAGTCCTTTCCAAACATGGGCCCACATTCATGAACACAGCTACATGCTTTTAATATGAATGACTCCTCACAAAAGCCAGGTTCTTTTTTTCTCCCATTTAGCAGTCTTGGCCATCTTTCCATGTCATTACCTATGGTTCTCTTTGCAGCATTCATCTTAACAGGTGCAGAATACCCTACGTTTTAGTTAGATCATCATTTTTAAGTATTCCCATTCTGATGGACATCAAGAGTGTTTCTGGTTTCACTGCAATTTTAAGTAATGCTGCAAATTCATTTCCACATGAAGCTCAATTCCACACAGCTGGGCACTGTTTTCCAGCTGCAGCATATGTCTGTGCCTTGGTCCCAGTATGATTCAAAAACTGCTTAGGACAGAGTGACTATGTCATATTCTCTGTTGTGGTTCCACTGAAATTAACTCAGAACCAGACATATACACAGGACGTGTAGGCCCACAAATGGGGTGAGACTGTGACCTTGGTTCTCCCATTGTCTCCAGTCCTCTGGAGGGTGGAGGTAAAAGCTGACAAGTGGCTCCTTCTATGCAGTAAGCACACTAATAAGAATTGAATTATCCTAGCAACTTGAATTAGATTTAAGCATTATGCCAAAATTCTGGGAAACTATCCATATGAGACAACCCTTCCCTTTTCTGTCCTCTGGGAAGAGAGAAGACACCTTAGGGCAAAGAATCAACCTATTCATCATCCTGCGAGGCCCCTCCCAAGGAAGACACCTGCCAGGCTCCTCTTGCTACTGTCTCTCTCTAGTGGATCTAAGCAAGGTTATTACCTGGTGATATGAACTCTCCTTATCTGCCTGGCCTGTTTCAGAAAAGAGCCATTGACAGCCAAGAGTCAGTCTCTCCTCTAAAGCCCTTTCCCAGATAAACAGGTTTTAAAGAGTCCACAGAGCATATGACCTTTGAAGAGAAAAAGTCAGCAAAGAAGGGATGGAGACACTGTCTGCCCACTTGCTAGGATGGGGTCTTTCCCCCACAAAAAGGCTCATAGCCTCAGAAAGGGCATCTAAAAGGAGAGAAGCAAAGGGCTGTTACCAGTTGATCAGGGTGTGGTTTTTAAACCTAACCTGTGACCCAGGGAAAGGTAAGAACCACCAGAAACCAGGAAGATGTCTTGATTAAGAGGCGTAAGCCCATCAGCAAGTGGAAACCCACACGGGAACCAGAACTGGCAGTAGCTGAATTACACTCTTTCGATATGGAAATGAGGAACAATTCCAAGAAAGGAAAACAAGAAAACATAAATAACTACAAAAGCATAGAAGAGAAAGAAAAAATAAAGAAGTAATTATGAGTTTAGCTTTCAAACACAAGGCATAAAACATCTTCAACATTAAAGTTCACCCACCTACAATGGTCTTTTATCCTGTCACTTGTATTATTTTTAATAAAATTCTGATTGGCCAGTAACCAGGCAGGAAGTAGAGGCAGGGCGACAAGGCAGGAAATAGAGGCACAATGGAAAAATATAATTTTAAAGGACTACTTGGATGTCTCTCGGGAAACTTGCACAGTCAGCCAGCTGATCAACAAACATTTAACAAGGCCCTACCATGAACACAACATGATGTTAATAAAACTCATGCTGAGTTAGAAAAGAGAACAGGGATCTACCAGGAGCTAAAGTGGATGCCTCTGCTTAGGGCAGCAACACAGTGGCTTGGAGGACTGCTGGAAGACTGGCAATAAGGCCTTGTTATCAGGACCCTTAGTAGAAGGGTCCCTAGACTATCAACTCTCTGAAGACAAGGACTGTCTGGTTTGTAAACCCAGCCTGGAAAATGGCAACTATGATAAAGGTTTGTTGGATGGATCAGACAGTCGATGTAAGAATGAGAAGAGGTGGAGTAGGGGAAATTTCCACAGAATAGTTTCCTAATTCTCTAGGAAACTCTTTCTGCTCGCATCCATCGGCAATGGGCACCCTAGAAGACAGCATCCGAGCTGTGACGTCAAGTGAGCTTCAGGGCTCCTTCTTCCCAGTGTTGTCACACTTCCTTCACAGGTTTTCTGCTTGGGCTTGTTTAGTTGGCTCCGCACACAAGGACACAAAGCCAGCAAATACATAGAAGCCCCGTAATCTCAAGGCTGAAGATTAGCCACAAGAGAACTGCCACTCACAGAAACCATGTTTTCCTCATCTTGTTTGCTAGATCTCTTACCTGTGTACTGGTCTTTCCAGGCATGTTACAGGCATTACCCAGCCCATGGTGAATCATCTTCCTCTCTTCATAGTAACTTAGAACATGGAACATGGCAAGAGCCCAGGAGGTACATTTGACAAAAACAAAATGGTTTTTGAAAGCAGCCAAGCAGTATCTACCACTGGTGTGAGGAAGAATTTCAACAAGAAAAAAAAATATTCGAAAAACCTCTGGCCAAAAGCATACAGCTCCCGTCCAAAGGAGACAGTTTGAGAACACAGGTCCTTATGGAACATGCATACACATAGCAGAGAATAGCTCTGTCATGACAAGTAGGGAATGAAAAAAAATTGAGAGGAGTGGGTGACTGGAGCAAGTGTTGAGTGCTGAAGAGGTCTACACAGCCCCATGCTATGCTGCTGTCCTCTGACCCAGAAGAAAGCAGCTACAGTCCTTCACAATGCAGCAAAGCAATGTGTGGTACAATTTTCATTCTGAACACAGCAGCCATGCACATCACACACACACACACACACACACACACACACACACACACACACAAGCATCAGAATAGGGTAGTTTGGATCCATTCTGTTGCGTTGGGAAGTTCACACCTACAGTCACTATACCGTACTTTTCTGATCAACACAATCCGTATTCAGTCTAAACATAACAAATACCTGACAGTGGAATGCCAGTAGTTTAGAAGGAAGCAAAGCTTGAATGATTCAAACTCAGCACTGAAAATTGATATAAAAATCTAGCCTGTATTCTTGTTTTGGCTAAGGACAAGTCAATACCTTTTCTTGGAGTCAAGAGCAATAGTGCTTGCCTGCCAGGATTCATGAGCTGCTAGAGATGCACACTGAGCCACCCGGGTGCTTTCTTCACTAGCCCTTGCTTAAGGTGTGGAAGTTAAAAAAAAATCAGATATAACATATTGGGGAGATAGCTGAGGGTTCAATTCCCAGAACTTATGTGAAGAAACCTACGCTTAAAGTCAAGTTTGTATAATCCCACACTGCAGGAAGACAGGAGAATCCCTTGGGTTCACTGCCTGGCCAGTATAGTTAATCTCAGGCCAGCAAGAGAATCTATCTCAAATGAAAGGTAGGTGTCTTCCAACTGCATGAGTACACACATGCACACACACATACAAACACACACAAATGCAAACACGATATATGGCCAAAGAGCCCAGGCCCCTTTTTGTTAAGATGAATTAAGACCACAAGGCAGCTGATGTCTACTGACAATACGAGAGTCACTCTCCTTTGGGGCTACGTCTCTTACTCATGACCCTAATAGAAAGCTACTCACCTACGTGCATATAGGCAACTCTAATTGGAACCAGGAAGATACTGATACCAAAAACATTTAGAAGGACATGAAGCTGGGAAAGATACAGAGTGGGAACTCAGAAGAAAGTTGCAGATAGAAAGCAATAGATGGATACGATCAATGTATAGTGTATAAATGTATGGAACTTTCAAAGAATAAAATACACTCATTAAACAAAGGAACAAGAACCAGATAAAGGACATAAGCCAGAACACACTGACCTCAAAAGAAATCTGCAATATTACATAACAAAAATGGTGGAAAGAAGTTCAGCGTCTAACAACAAAGGAAGAAACTGACCAGTGCAGGTTATTCATTGATGTAGAGATTGAATTCTGCAAGTTTACAACAACATAGATCCACAAGTCTGAGATTCATGAAAGAAAAATCACACAAAAGTGCAGGCACACAAATAATTATATATAATATGTTATATATATTATATATATAATTATACCCCTCATCAAGGACGCTGCCAGGCAATAGATGAAGATCGCTACAGAAAACTACAAGTGGTGAAAATGAAGAGAACACGGACTGTGATATGTCCATCCCAGTTAATAGATCTACAACACAACTCCTGCACCAGAGCTTCAGCAACGTCACAGAAGTGGGGCAAAAGAATTGTAAGAGCGAGAGGACCTCCAGGAAATCTGATGTGAGATTCTGTCTCCTGGAAATAACCGGAAAACTTCGGCTCAATGGTATGACTGCCTATACGAGGACACCATCAATACACATGCTAACAGAGAAGCGGTGACTCGCATAAGACTAGACAAAGAACTACAGACAATTTAGTGATGCTGAGAGCAGAAGAAATAGTCTTCCTCAGGGATAAACCACTTAATTCATTATCTGAGGCCAAGTGGTTAGGCCTGAAATCATATACACACAAGACTCAGCAGGTTGCGTTTATACATTTATGCATCTATATATTTATGTAATTATAACAACTAAAGAGAATGTAATGTGGTCATGAATTTTAGGAGTAATGGGGGAAGGGACATAGAAGGAGGCAGAGGGAAGAAAGAGAAGGGGGAAAAACAATAAAATTATATTTTAACTCTACACTCTTTTTTTTTAATTTTATGTGCATTAGTGTTTTACCATGGGTTTCAGGTCTGCTAGAACTGGAGTTATAGGAAGTTGTGAACATCTGTCCAGCTACATATTTTATTTTTAAAAATAAGTAAAATATTCTAAGCCAGTATGAAATGTGCATATGCGGTAGCATCACAGCACCTTGCTTAAAATCCATGTTTAGGAATAAAGACCAAATCCATTTCAGACCATCCTTAAAATGCTAATGTTGATGACAAATAGACAGTGGGATTCTCTATAACTTTCATTAGTTTTCTTTTTGTGCTTTGCAGTTTTCTAATTTTTTTCTCCTAGTTTTATAATGGAGGAGACTGAAAGCCTCTATGCCTCTGTCATTTACTTCCTATGAGACTCAGAATCCTTTCTAAGACAGTGTTAAAATAATCAGATGCAGCCCAGCATGGTGGCACACTCCTTTAATACCAACAGTAAGGAGGCAGAGGCAGATGGCTCTCTGAGTTTGAGGCCAGTCTTATCTACAGAGTGAGTTCCAGGACAGCCAGGATTACACAGAGAAACTATGTCTTGAAAAACTTTGAAAAATATTCAAAAAAAAAGAAAAGAAAAAATCAGATGCTTCTTGCTTTTATTTCAAAATAAAATTTTGATGCAAATAGACAATTATATGTAATTAACATAAAGCAGTCTTTGAGTGACCCCAGACAACGCAAGCATCAAGCTCCTAGCCACTTAGTCCATTAATATCTAAAGAAAGGTTCTTCAGTGAAGTTGAGACAGGATATATTTTTTAATGCATGCTTTTTCAACAAAAAGCCATCTCTATTTGAACAGCTCACTTAGTTAACTGGCAAAGCACACATGCATGCTTAGGCCCACGACTCTCCTCCACCCTCCCGTCACCCATCCCCAAACACCACTAATTCTACTTTCATAAAACATATTCTGAAAATTGAAGGTTCAAGACGCTGAACATTTGAAAACTCTACAACATTAATGAGTCAGAAAACAGTGGAAAATTTTCCCTTTTTTTTTTTTAAACAGGAAGATAAAAATCATCAGCAGTCATTAGTGAAAAAGAATCTCACTCGTTTTAAACAAGACTGAAATTAAAATGGATGCTGTTCCCCTGTTTGTTTGAGTAATGACACAACGGGGCATTAGCTCAAATCAGCCTGTGCTGCTGCAATCAATTCTTTGCTGAATTTATCAAGCATTGTTATGTTGGACTTAGAGATGAATTTTTATGTATTCCCAGTATTAAAAAATATTCTTCAACGTATTTTTTTTATTTCTGCAAAGCCACAAAAGCGTTCTACTTTTTCTTAAACAAATCAGGCTGAGGGGAGGGAAGAAAATGAATCAGCAACCTGAAATTAGATAAGAAAAGTCACATTAGAAAACGGAGCTCAGAAAGATAACAGGACCACAAAGGTTACAATGAAAACCAAGGGGAAAATTAGATAGTCCTGACAATTTCACTTCTGCATGATCATTGATGGGACAAGATGATGAGGAGCCCCTTCATTTTGAATCTCATATCATAAAATAGAGATGTTTGAGCTGCCTGCCTCTATGCCTCCATGGAAGAGGCAAACACACTCATTCATGTTGGTTGCATGGAGTGATGTGGCCAGAGGATTTCTGTAGGAAGTACTTGATCAGGTGTGGAAGAATAGTCTGTATTCTGTCAGTTACATTTTAAATAAATGCTGATTGGCCAGTAGCCAGGCAGGAAGTATAGGCAGGACAACCAGACAGGAAGTAGAGGCGGATCAATGAGAACAGGAGAATTCTGGGAAGGAGGAAGCCCATTCACTGCAGTCCTGACCAGCCACAGAAGAAGCAAGATGTGGCTGCCTCACTGAAAAAGGTACTGAGCCATGTTGCAAACATAGACAAGAATAATGGGCTAATATATGTTATAAGAGTTAATACAAAGCCTGAGCTAATGGGCCAATCAGTTTATAGTTAACGTAGACCTCTGTGTGATTTCTTTGGGACTTAATAACTGTAGGAATCGGGCAGGACAGAAAACTCAGACAACAAGGGCCATTATGTGTTACATTAAATGTAACCTAGGAGATAGCGAACATGTTGGGCTTGTAATGGCATGCAAGAAATAAGCCATATGCACATAAAGTCAACATTAATTACTGAGCACCTACGCATTAGCTTTCTGTCACATAAGAAAATATTAGAAACAATTAGCTTGCAAACTGGAAAGATTTATTTAGGCTTACACTTCCAGAGGTCAGGAGAAATCCAAGATTAAGTGGCCCATTGCTTTGGGCCTTGGGTGAAGGGGAGATGTCATGGTGGGTCATGAAGTTGGCTCAGCAAATCCCTGGAACCATGAGTCGAGAAATAGAAGAAAGGAAAGAATATGGGGGGCCTATCCCATAGCTCACTACACAAACAGGCAAACCTCCAGTGACCTCCTCCAACACCCCTCTCCCTCACAGTTTCTACCAGTTCTCAATGTATCTATCTACTCAGGAACCAAGCCTCTGGCACATAGACCTTTTGGAAATATTCAGCAGTCTATTAAAAGTCACAATGGCCTAGAGAATGGAGAACTAGTGACAAATAAGGCAGGTCTAATGCCCATTTCCTGGAATTTGTAATCATCTCAAGAAACTTAGAAACATATATTTACATTACATATTGCATTAGTATGTATAATTCATGAATCCTTACTGTGAGCCAGGAAAGGGTATATTATTTGTCATCATCATCATCATTACAATCAAAATAACAGTTCATTCTGTTTGATAAGAAATAGGGCCAGCCATGTACCAAGTACTACAATCCCAGGACAGAAGCATAGCATTCCTCACATGTCTTATATCCACTTTTCAGGTGAGGGGAGAGTGCTTCATGGGGCCAAGGGGATTGTATAAGGTCACAGATAATAATAACAAAATTCAGACTTGAGTACATGTGTGCCTGAATCTGGACTCCAAGCTGCTAACCACCATGCCTAGATTCCCTGACACTGGTCCCCTACAATGGTCAGTTACACTGGGACTTTTCCAAGTCCATCATCAGTGAGGCACAAGGAGCTAAAATTAGACTCGATACTCATGGGTCAGGAGGCGTCCAAAGGCTGATATCATCCCTGAACAGCTGGCCCTCCCTTCTGGCTGGCCAACCAGAAGAGCTGACGAATATAGGTTGGACTCAAGCCCAAGAGTCCTCTGGAAGCATCTAAAATGGGCCAGATAAAATGCCTCCAGACGTATGCTGCTGTGTGCCATCTTCTAGGGCATAAGCAAGGGGGAGAAGATCACTAGTGTTGTCCTAAGGCAGTGGTTTCCAGCTGGGACAACTTTTCTCCCTGACCCTCTTCGGGGAACATGAGCAATACCTAAAAATCCATTAAGCTCTCAAACTTGATAAAAGGATGCTATTGGCATCTAATGGATAGAGAGACCAGAGATACCATTCAATATTCTACAATGAGAAGCAAAGTGCTTCTCAACAAAGAATGACCGGTTCCAAATGTCAACAATACCACTGTTGAGAGGTTACCCCGACACATGGATACTGTGTGAGATTTTCAAATAGACTGGATTTTATGGCTGAATTGTGTGCCCTGACTTGTCAATGTATTCATACTTATTTTGTTACTATTGTGGCCAAACACTTGACAAGAAGTTATTCAAGGAAAGGATTTACTTTGGCTTATGGTGCGAGGTTACAGTCTATTGTGGCAGGGAAGGCTGCAGGAGAAGTTCAAGGCTGTGGCTACAAGGAGGCTGCTTGCTGACACCTTGGTGGGCCAGGAATGATAAGGGGCCATGCTAGTCATTAAATGTTCTTCTCCTTTTCCTCTTTTTATTCCATCCAAGATCCCAGCCCCCAGGATGGTGCCATCTACACTCAGGTTGGCTCATTGTCCCTGTTACCCCTCTCTGGAAAAGCACTCACAGGTACACAGACACCCAATGCTCTGCTTCACTAATGCCTTAGGTATATTTTATTCTAATCAATGACTGTAAAAACGAAGAGTCAAACTGAGAAAGCAGCATAGTCTAAGTTGTAGGCTTCAGTGTGGGATGCAGAAAGAAAACAGGGCTCGTTGTATGTACCTTTCTAGGTCTTTACATTCTTAGTTCTTGTGTTTTATAGAACTTCCCAAGCAGTATAATATGTGCCTTAGCTTACTCATGAACAAGTATCCATTTGTTAGAGGCGCTTGCTCAAAAATTTTACTGATAGTAAATAAAGTCAGAGAATATTAAAAATCATCAGACTAGACAAAAAAAAAATCTTAAACCGTAAGCCTCAGCATCTGAAGTCTCATGGCTTTCCCCCATGACTTCTGGGACGCTCTCTAAACTCCTGCATGATACTATGAAGGCCACTGTCCAGCTAACTCAGCCTTTCCTGTCTCCCACACTCTGCCTACTCTGTTGGTCCTTGACCACCAGTCATGTAAGATCAAGGACTGCACTGTTTACCTTGCATATGGCTTTCACGCCCACATAGCCTACAACAATGTCCTAGGTACCCGAAACAAATGTTCATGAGCACCCTTCATAATCTAATGGCATATCGAATACAGATCTGGAATCAAGTGAATGGAGGAGGCATCTCCAGCTTCAACTCTTAATAAACTGTATGGCCTCTGTTTAGCTGTCCTAAAAGGAGACCAGGAACTCTCATCCTCACAGGACTACACAAAGAACCTATGGGGTTTTGCTCAAGTCATGTTCATTCCCCTCAGTCTAGTCTTTCATTTCCTTTGCCTTAGGTTTAAGAGATTTGAATAAGACAGAAATTGTCAGACCCAAGTGCCATCATCTAAATCTAGTTATGAATGTTCCTCCTACTTCACAGAGTAGGCACAAAAGATCAAATCAGAAGTAAGCTGGTAACTAGCAAAAAAAAAAAAATACTGAGGATTTATAAATATAAAGCTTTTCCTCCAACAGCCTCCATGCAACCTTCTACCAAGGGATTTCTGATAATTACTCCTTTACCCAATTTGGAAAAGTAAAGGTCACCATTCAAAAAGGAAAGGGTTTGGTTCAAATGAATCTGTATGCCTTTTTATTTTCTGCTTACCCCGTTTTACCTTCTCAGCTGAGAAAGTGCTTAAATATTGCAAAATCAGGGATTTCAACAGTGGTAAATCCGGTTGATCAGCGTGGTGTGTGGGTTTTTTTTTTTTTCCTAGAGGGAATTGATTCACAGGCTGTGAAAACACATTGCCTCACAGACTGACCGCACAGCCCGGCACAGACGCTGACCACCTCCTGGACTGGGCTGACGTCAAATTGCAGGGCACATGGCCCCGGAGCACTTCCAGATCAGCACAATTCTACCACCCACGTATGAGCCGGGATTCGTGCTTGATCATCTACAATTCCAAGTGTGTATTTTTAAACTTTTGAAAATGAAGTGTGTTTATACAAGCACTCTCCAGAAAGGTCAAAAGCAAGCAGGAGCCAGGGTGCCCTCCTTGGAGGGGCCTGAGCTCTTGGAGCTTTGCCCAGTGGGAGCCTAGGAGATGCAGAGAGCTTAACCCCCAACCTAGATTTTCCTGGCATTTTCTGACTTTCTCCTCCTCACTCTCCCCACTAGAGTTAATAACAATAATAGCTCACCATTTTAAGGCACTTGAGCTTCTTAAAAGAGTAATGAATATGATCTCCTCGGTTCTTCAAATTGCAGTTGCTTACTTACTTCTGTAACCACAAGGTACTGGGCTCTTTACAGGCTCCCACAGGCTCATTCTCTCGGTTCACAATTCCCAGGGCCTCCCTGGCATGTGCTTAGCCCACAGGAGGTTCTCAGTTCTGGTTTCTTTAGGACTACAGCAATAAGTAGTTCTGGATGGGGAGAACACTGAAAGCAGGGGCCCCACTCTGTGTATTCAGTGCTGCTTTACTTTCCATGTGTGTGCACATGTGTGTGCTAGAAGCCAAAAGTCAACAATAAAAGTTGCAAAAAAAAGTGCCTTTTTTTGACTATTCTCTACTTTTTTTTCTTCAGACTTGTAGCTATATAACTGAGGATAACCATGGATTCATGATCCGGCAGCCTATACTTTTCACATCCTGTATATCATATGTACGTTATAACTGTGCATTTGATGCTAGAGATCACAGCCAAGGTTCCGTGCATGCTAGGCAATCACACAACCATCTGAGCTGCAGTCTTAGCTCTCCCACATGTGCATCCGAGAGTCTCTCGTTGAACTCAGAGCCCACTTTGGCTGGACCAGCTGGTCAACACGCCCTAGGGTCTCCCCAGATCTGGTAGTATAGACCTGGATTTTCTCAGGAGTAGTGGGGATCCGAACTTGGGTCTTTAGACTTGTGCAGCAAGGACGTTACCAAGCACACGATCTCCCTTGCCCATGTTTTTCTAAATCACAGCGAAGGCTGGAACTCAGGTCTTCTGATCACAGTTCATCAGAGACTCCATCTTAAAAGGCAATCCTTACCTAAGAAAGGTAAATAGAAAAAAAAAATGCTGACTGTCATTCCCCTGAGCACAGTTAGGCAAGATGATGCCAGGATTTCAGAAACAGGGTAGAATCCTCATGGTGACATCATGTCAATCCCCTGCACTTGTGCCTCAGGCATATTTTGTTCCACGAAGTCGACACAAATGCCCCAGTGTTTGAGCATAGCTGGATTGAATGGACAATGACAAGGTAGACCCTGACACTCCGCCTGGATCCAGGGAGTGCCACCAAGCTAACCAGACTGGACCTCTGAATCTGGAGTGGGTAGACTAGAAGTTAATCCAATTCTAGCATTTAAAACAGAAATGACTCCTTCCAGCAAGTGCTGAATCTCTTCGTTGCTCCAGTTTTGCATCTATAAGATGACAGAGATAATGGAACTGACTTCCTGGGGTATTATAAGGATTAAACGAGTTCAGGTATTTTCAAATGCTCCCATTGACAGATCCATGGGCATCACACCCTACTAAGTACTCTAGCGGGTGTGCTCAGCCTGCAACCTACAGGCCGAATTCCCTCCCACAATGTCTACGGATGTGGTCCAGCAGATTGTAAACCACAGCCTCGTGCTGCAGTATCAAAGCTTAGACATACTCTGGGTTCTCTCCCTGGGAGACATCCCTTGCCATTGTCCCTCGCCCAGTCTAGCCAGTGCCTTAGTGTCACTCTCCTGAATCAGCCTAAAGACTTCTTACTGCAGACTGCCTGTCTGACAGATCACTTTCTCTGAAACATTTGCTTTCTAGTCCCTTTTTGTGACCTCAGCTGTTGAAGAGATTCCCTTTCCTAGACAGGTATGGCTTCGCAGTGTCCTATAGGGTACAGGGTGCACCTAACCTTCACATTTCGATCGACACAGTCCGTTAAAAAATATTGGGTAGAAGCACAAATAAAACATGTGCTCACTGAGTTTTTATAACACAGCTAAGTATTCAATAAAGTCACAGTCTGGGGTTTGGTGACAAGCCAATCCGGGTGTCCATCTTCACTTTGATACTTGTTTGCTGTATGACCTGAAACAATTTTAATAAGTGCTCTGTGACTTTTTACTAGTAAGTGAAGATTTTGTTCACGCTATAAAATGCTGTGGGATTTCAATGGAATTAAGTATTCAAAGAATTTCCCACAGTGTCACTCTACTCTCAAAGCGGCGCAACTAAAACTAAACTCCATGGTAAGGAAGAAACAAGAGAAATTGGGTAACCTGTTTAGGCTCTCGGAGCCAACTTGAATATCCAACTAAGCTCCCTAATGCACACGCCTTCAGAGAAAGCAATAGGCCTACTTCTAGACAAAGCCGCAAACATATGCCTAAAATATAAAATAATCACAATGCAGTGAGCAGCCTGCACCATTCACCTCGTCCGTGGCACTCAGAAGAGAGCTTAAAGAGTGAGAGTCATCCCCTGCCTCTTAGACTCCCTCAGGAGTGGAGTCAGCCAGGGATGATCTCCAGGTCCAGTGTGAGAGTCTGCACACAGCCTCTGCAAGACAGCCAGAATTCAGGGATGATAGCAGTTCAAGGCAGATCCTTGACCAGGGTAGTCTCTGCCACCTTTCCTCATCTGCAGCACAAGTCCGGAAGCCTCTGCCAAAGAAACTTCCTTTTGTATTGCCAGCACGCTCTTGATGACTCATGGGTCCTACCAAAGGGTTTTCAGCTGACTGGAGCACACATGATGCTTCACCCTCACACCCATGGCCTTCTGTGCCACTCACGTGACTTCAGCCTACCTAAGAAGGACGGCTCCTGATGTTTAGATGTACAGACATCAGTGTCTCCATACTGGGTCTTTCCTCCTGAGAGCTGGCAGCCGAGAAGTGGTTTCGAGCAAGCAATTTAATAATATATGGATGCTAAATAGACAAGGGTGTGTCCATGCGCTTGCATAGGCATTGTACATACAGACCTGTGTTCATGCAGGCATATGTATGTATGTGCACACAGTATAACACACAAAGATTGGGGAGAGCAGGGGGTAGGCTCTGCCTTCGAAAATTCCTAGTTGATTATCTAGCATGGCATGTTGGCTCAGGTAATTGAGAAAATTGAAATTATATGTTTGTACAGAGATAATCTATGCTTTAAAATATCAGGCCTGAGAGGAGGAACGCTGATGAATACTTTAAAAACTCACTTCACAAGGGCTTAATATGGGACTAATTCTGAATCACAGAGTTGAAGAGTTATGGGCCTCCCCATAAAAGGTACCAGTTCACTGAGCACCACAGCGATAGAGAAGACACACATAAAAATTCCGACAAGTGCGGAATGAGGGGCAAAAGTACAATTTGCCCCCAATCTGGACTATCAGCAGGATTTGCGCGCGGTGTCTGAGGTTTTCTGGGGTAGATGGTACATTACGGTGGAGCGTCAGCACTAATGCTACGTGGCAGCTCCTCACCATACCATCTGCTTCGCCGGGAACGGTTAATATAGCTGTAATTATCTACTTCTAAGCACTTTATTGGGAATATCATTTGCAAATTAATCAACTACAGACCGGTAAAACAAATGACATGCTTCCCCGAAACAACAACATTCTTTTCTGTTCTTTTCCTAAGGATTTGAGGAAGCCGGAGTGAGTGGCTAGGGGGTTTTATGCATGCCTAGAAAATTGAGCTCTGTGTAGAACGTTAGACTGGAAGAATTACAGTCGAGGGTTCTCCATAATAGTCTTGGGAGAATTTTGGAAGCAGATAAGAGAAAACCATAAAAACAAAAGAAATGAGCAGTATCACCTTGCAGATGACAGCCAACTGATACCCAGACTACGATAAGGACAATTCCCAGAGTGCTCTGTGCCTGCCACTTTGAGTAGTATGTGAGTCTGCAGTCACGGGTGTGTGTCTTTCCTGCTGTATGTAGAGTAAGGATGCCCCTATCATATGGCCAGGTCAGTCCCAGAGGTCCGTGAGCCTGCGAGTTTGGGGAAAACAGATGTGCCCAGGACCACCCATGCTTCATCCTCCAACAATAAGGGAAATGTGCGAAGATCTGGGAACCAAAAGCAAAGAAATCCTGGAATCCAATGGGGGAGGGGAATGTGGACAAAAGGCAAACTCTTTATTTGTTTGGGGTTTTTTGTTTGTTTTTTTTATAAAAAGCACCAGAGAGCCAGGGGATTCACAGCAGGGGAGAACACAAGTACCAAGCATGTGGCTGGCCTCTTGTTCCTTATAACCAACCAAATGGCTCTAAATCACGGTTCTTTGAGTGTGTGGCTACAAGCCAGAAATGCAGCAAGGGGTGGGGGGTGGAGGGAGAGAGAGAGAGGATCTGAATCACCACTGTAACCCAAATGCACCTTCAGCTGGCAGCAGAGCTGAGAGGTAAAAGCCAGCACCCTGCCATGCCTACTCCCTTCCTTGGAATTCAGCCCTCAGTATGGCTCATTTGGGACCCAGGACTCTTTCTCTCCCAGGCTGCCCACAGAGAAATGGCCCTTCCATGGATTCACCAGTGTCTTGTCAACTCATAATTCTTGCAGCCAAAGAGTCCATGTAGAATAATGGATATCATGCCCACTTGCCCAGACATGGAGCACTCTTGAACAGAACGGCTTACAAATATGGTCAGATTTCACTGACTGCAGAGAGAGCTTACTGCCTCGTTACAAATGAGTTTTCAAGAATTTACTAAGATCCTTCGAGAAAGGAGGAAAGAGGGGAAGGGGGCATTTTTGTTGTTGTTTGTTTGTTTTTGTTTTTAATGTTTTAAGACAGGGTCTTGCTACATACTCCAGACAGATCTTGAAGTCCAACCTGGCCTCTGCAGTCCTGGGATAACAGAGGTGCAACACCAGGCCCAGCTTGAAGAAAGCATTTGGAATCAGATACCCTGGTCATGAAGGGAAGTTTGCCTTTGATAATGACTAGTTTTGTCATCTCATAGTTAAGTTTCATCTTTTCTAATAACGTGTGTGCATGTGTGTGTGTGTAACATGCACAGAGCACTATGTGTGTATGAATATAATGAATGTTCATGTACACCTGTGCATGTGTTGTGCTAACATGCACACAGCAGTATGTGTGTATGAATATAATGAATGTTCATGTACACCTGTGCATGTGTGTGTGCTAACATGCACACAGCAGTATGTGTGTATGAATATAATGAATGTTCATGTACACCTGTGCATGTGTGTGTG
>JAQHUG010000017.1:4424172-4495876 GCA_028555095.1 Dicrostonyx torquatus | reverse complement strand
CTAACATGCACAGAGCACTATGTGTGTATGAATATAATGAATGTTCATGTACACCTGCGCATGTGTGTGCATGGAGGCCAGAGAGCAACAGTAACTGTTGCTCTTGTGGTCACCTTGTTTTATGAGACACGGTCTGTCATTGGCTTAGGCTCACCATGTAGGCTAATCTGGCTAGCCGACAGGCTTCAGAGATGCCCCAGTTCCGGCTGCCCTGGCACTGGAATTGTAAGTACATACTGCCATACCTGGCTCTGTTTTTTACTTAGGCTCTTGGGGAAACCAAACTCAGGTCCTCATGCTTACAAGGCAAGCCCTTTACTAGCTGAACTATGACCTCCAGCACCATCCATCAGCTCTTGATAGCTCCTTTAAACGGTTTTCTTGCAACTCTGAAATGTCACTGCACTATTATGGAAGAAGGGGAGACGTGAATGGAGTTTAAGACAAGCATGGTGTCCCAACAGAGAAGAAATAAAACATCACCATGTGAATCCGCAGTTCTCTTTCTGTAGGTCCGTCGAGGAAGACCCAAACATCACAGTGGGGAAAACCCTAGGCTGGATGAGGACAGAAGGCAGTCAGTTACAAGATGAACATGCTGGACTTCCTTATGCTGAGATGTCGTAAAAATGGGCTCACCTGGGAAGTATAAAATCCTCTGCCTGTTTATTCCTGCAGCCTACCCCAGACCTGAGTGCGAGCGAGACAGTGAATAGTCTAGTCACGGCTCAAGGGGCTGTGGGTGCTACAACTCTGTCTATCTCGGCTACCTCTGCAGTGGGTTTTAAATGCATGCACCTAAGGCAGGTATTAGGCTTAGGGTTAAGTACTGTTTATCTAGCCTGCCCAGACCTAGAGACTGACCTCATGGCTCAGGCCCATCTATTCTGTAGACCTCTTTTTAAAAGACAGAGCAACATGTCTCACGTCTCACGTCTCACTGTCAGGTTTTTGGTGGGGAGCAGACATATTTAAGTCCTTTAAGTTAAAGAGATACATGGAAACTAGTTGTGCTCTTTGGTGGTTTTAGATTTAGGCCCAAATTACTGCTTTCATGAAGCATAGCTTTAAAAACAAACATTCTTGGGCCCAAGTCTCTATGCAAATATTTGAAGTGGAGTTAAAATGACAGTTGCCAGAACCTATAAACAAATCTTATTACCAGAAAAACAATGGCAAGTAAATCTTACAGAAGACAGGATCATACTAACAAGCACCTCTTGGATTTCTTAAGCCTACAGATTCTCCCTAAGGGAGTATTCATCAAGTTTCCAGACCTGGCTGTGTGGCCTTGTGTGCACTGTTCAATCTCTCTGTAAATCTTTCCTCTTGTTATCATCGCTGTCACAAGATCACACGACAGATAACACATGCATAGCACTTGACACCTAGCCAGTCCTCGGTGTGCTAAGCGCATATCCCACTAGTACCTAGAGCAAATCTCTACAGCCCCTGGAACGACGGCAGTGTGTGAACGCAGACATGTGGTTTACGAAGAAGGGGAGAAGCACAGAGAAGGTGATAAGGAGGTGAAGACCTGGCGGGGCCTTTAGGGATTTTCTCCCAAATGTGTCAAGCTGAACTTCCCCTGATTCATATAACACTCATGTTCTTTGGAGGAGTAGATCAGGAAGGAGATTGAAGCACTGTGATATGACTTTGATAATCAAAGATGTAAAGGCAGGATAAACCTCTGGATGAGAAAATGTAGGAGTCAAACTTTCCTTCTTGATGACATGGTTTTCTCTGGACCATCCCAATGCCTTCACGGAAGTCAGACCCAAGAATATGGGAACTGGGAGGCGTCTAGTTGGACTCTATCTATTGTCATTGTTTAGTTGCAGAATATAAGGGCATAGAGTGTGTTCGATGATGACCATGGGGACAAGGAAGGTGTATCAATATAAGAGAAACATCTGGGATAAGTAACTGGCTTAAAATAACAAGCAATGTGCTCCCATTTCTAGAAAGTATGTACTCTTCCAATGTTTTTTTACAAAAATTACTAATTTTTATATAAAAATAAAAAAGTGTAAAATTGTCAAAGTAAAAAATATACTTTTGAAAAGAGGTATTAATCTTGGGTGCCTGGGAGAGAATGCTGGTGTCACCTAGTTAAACTTAGGAAATCTGGAAAAGCAGGAGGTCTGGAGCATGGCTTGTAGAATTGCGTTGAAGCTCCTTAGGCAGAGGCTGAACCTAAGAAGCTGGGGGTGTACACAGAAGCAACCTAGTGTGGAATAAATGCTTGTAAAATAATAAATGCCATGAACTCTCTGCTCTGGGAATCAACCACACAGCCATCCAACCTCTTTCCTCCTTAGCTTGAGACATCAAAGACAGAAAACCAATCATTGTGCCAGAAAAGCAAAGCTATAAGAGATGCTGGAAACCTTGCATTAAGCTATGTACACAGGGTTTTTTTTTATATTTTGTGGGTAGAGAAAAGTGTCCGGTGGGTGAGGTAGCCAGTGAGAACAGAAGTAAGTGGCCCTTGTCAACTAGAGTAATAGTAAACATGGTAGGACCAAGACATGTGGGTGTGCCAAGGAATTTGGTACTCAGTTACCTTTCAACAAGATGTTTGCATGTTGGGTGAAGAGGTATCCAAAAGTATGACTGAAGCTTTAAGATGGGAAGAAAGGATGCTTCCTTAGAATTCTCTGCAATGTCCCCAACAACCCAGCTCTGGCCTTGATGCTCATGTTCTACTCATTAAACCAGCCCACATTTCCCTCCATGAAGCCATCTTGGGAGACAACCGCTTTAGTCACTCTGTCTCTTCACATAGCCTCATGCTACACGCCACAGTCAGAGAATTTCTTTGACGACCATTCAATCTCTTCCTTGAATAGTCAGAAATTCCCACACTGCTTCCTTCATATACACTGTTATTTAAATGTGTCTGAGGTTTATGTCCCAATATACCTAATTCGGCTTTGTACGCAATGCCATGAGGTCAGTCATCTTCCCACATCATCGCCAAGGCCATGATGAAGAACACATAACCCTGTTCCAATTAACAAAATCATAATCTCTGGGTTGATGTGAGAGTGAAGCACTAATTTCCCCTTAGACTTCAAGTTTCCAACTGATAGAGAAGCAGTGGCAGCAGAAAGGTGAGCATATAAGACAACTGGTTTCCAGCCAAACATCTTTGGAGAGCCTTCATGGCCCCATGACCCTTGGAAAAGGAGCCAAGGAGACAGCTCTGCCTTTTGCCAAGTGCCAGTGTGCCACAAGGGGAGGCATATCCAGGCTCTGAACGCTTGTTACCTGGCAGCAGCTGACACTTAGTGTCTTTCCAAGCCTGAGTACAGCTGTCAGATCAATGTCTGCAAGTTGGAACTGCTACAATCCTGGGCAGAATACTACAACCAGGTCGTTTGCTTCAGCATATGGGAATCTCACTTCTCCAAACTCCTTTGGTCCTTTCCATCACTGTCTCTATGTGTGAAAGTCACTATAAAGATAGAGCCTTGGGAGCAGGGTCCTATTTAACTAGCAATCCATCAGTCAGTGAGGTGTCCCTTTAACTCTTGCCTATCTTCCTTAAATACATGTAGACTCCAGAGACTTGCCTTCCCTGCCCCAAACATGAGTGTTCCCAAGACTGGTTATAGAAAAAAGGTGGGGTGAGGTTTGTATAGCAGTGGTCTTCAGAAGCCCCTAGTAGTAGAGAGCACTCTCTAGTATTAGAGAGCACTAAGACATGACCCAACACCAAGGTCACGTCTAGTGCAGAATATCCTACCGGCCTTTCCCTCTTGCTAAGAGGCCCACACGTGATGGAGGGGACTCTTGATGATAACATCACTAGCAGGATAATGCCATTTAGGAGAGGTCATTTTCCTGTGGACATTGTAGACACGAAGTTTAAGAATTCAGTTCCTTGGAGTGAGTTTGCTTGTGCTCTAATGCCTTTGTGTAATTCTAGAAACTACAGATGACCTATTCACCCAAAATATGAAGGGGCAAAATTAAGATATTTTTAATACTCACTAAAGAAACTGCGTCACTTTTATTAATGTCTATGGGAGAATAACACCCATTTATTCTCCCTTATAGAGACCATAAAATGGGAAATTTGAATAATGAGTTAGGAGTTACTCAGCTGGAGAAAGAAATCAAGAAAAAGATGATCTGCTCCCCCGAAAAAAAAAAAAAAGCTTTTGAGGTGGGACCTTATCTATGCATTTATTAATATATGCTATTATTATTTAACTTATTGAACACTTGCTATATTACAGGTGCTGCCTGTATAATTTATGATTTTGTGTATTTTCTACAGCAAACCTGCTAAATACAATGGTAGTATCTTTGTTTCACACATAAAGAAATCAGGCAATGTGTCCAAGGTCACAGGAAGAGAGATGGTAGAAGCTGGTTTGGATCCAGAGCCTTCTGACTCTAAAACCCAAGCTTTTGATCACTGGGCTGAATTACCTGCCAAGTAAGAATAAAAATTCATATCATCCTTTACAACCAAACGGAAGAGACATTTGTGAATGATATAATTGGATAAAATGGTGCTTTTGATGAGCAATGGCTTGGTGGCAATTAAATTAGCTGTCTGAGAGGGTTTGGTTTGTCCTAATAACAATAAGACCTTCATTCACTCAAAGTTCATCATTCTTTATGATAGGGAAATAGAAGTGTACTAAAAACATCCCAGATACTTCAGTGTTCGGATTGTCTGTGTTAATTTTAGCAAGCCCCAGTGCTCTAAACATCTGCTTCACTGAGAGATGCCCATTGATGACACAAGGGAAGGAAAGAACACAGGAGAGAGTATAATTCAGACATCCTCTTCAAGGGCAAAAGATATCATCTGAGTGTGTGATCCTGGGCTTGAGTCAAAAGCAGAGGAGGCTGGGGAAAGTGCTTTCAGTTGTCACAGGAATAAACCTCCTCCTCCAAGGTGGGAAGTGAAGCTCATTAGCATAGAGAAAAGTCCTCTGCACTCTGCATAGACCTCCCATTCACACCACAGTGCATTCAGCGAGTGGAAGGCGGTGACTTGGGGTGATGGAAATGGGTTTAGCCTCGGACTGCATTGTTTGGTAGCCCTACTTTTTAACGTATGAGGTGCATCACCTTCTCTGGGTCTCAATTTCTTCACCCATCCATAGGAATAACAATAATAACACCTATTTTATGAAGTCACTGTGACAATTCAAGGAGCTAATGCATACAAAATGATTGTGACTTTGTCCATCAGATGGTAAATGTCATTTGTAAACATTTTCCACTATCATTATCATGTACTCAAAGTGGCTGTAAGGAATCCATTCTCGCACAGTCTGCGACAGAACAAGCAACATCAGCGTTCCTAACAAAGTCTTAAAAATTCCAAGGTGAGACACAACCTCTCTGAAAGGTCCTTGGGAAATGGCAAAAAGTCTAATTAGATTTGTTCTCAGAAACAAAAAAAATTGATTTTCTTTTTCAATAATCCTATTAATTCAATCTCCTCTATCACCTTTGCCAAAGACCAGGACATTAGAGAACAAATTCTAATATCTGTTACCTCTTCCACCATGTTAGCAAAAAGTAACTTTTATATGAATTATAAATTGACTAACAGTTTTTATCCCTCCCCTTAAGTAGCCAGAATAATGCAAGTGTAAAGCAATCACTGAGATATAACACTAGGCAAAAAACCAAACTAAACAAAATTTGTAATACCTAGTGCTGGTAGGGATGAAATTAGGCACAGATGCACGGAACACATTTTAGGCAGCAATGTGAAGCACTGTAGCCATGGGACCTGAAGACAGGAGGCCATTTGTTCCCCTCTTAATATGAGCCAAGAAAACCATAAAACAAGAAATACTGGAGGCACAAAGTCTTCCACACTAGAGGTTTATTTTTTAATAAAACTAAACTATGGAATATACATCCCAGGTACCAATTCGTTTATCCCATTTTAAAGTATCATTTTCTGGGTAAATTTTCAGCCTTTCTGCAATGCGGTTTTTATTTTGTCAATGAGGACATTTGATATCATGTCATTTCTTCTGTTTTGTCCTTTCCCTTTGAATGGTCACTATGGAAGTAATGGTAATCTCATAAATAGTGGCATCTCATGGTCAAGGAGATACAGTTGTTTGACACTGTTAAAAATAATGGGAACTATGGAGACAAGGTGGAAATGTAAAATTATGGAAGCTAGCCACAGTAACCTGTGCATTAGCACAGGTGAGCATAGAAAGGAAATGCTAGTTTTCACCGGTAATAGTTTTACTCTTTGCACTTAGAGTTGAGTTAATTATACTATGATGTTAGACAAGTGTTGGCATTTCTCTAAACGTTTGCAAAAGAAATTTATCTTCTCTTTGGGTTGATGCTCAGGAGACCCTGGGTCACAGTATTATAACTAGTTTAGAAGTGAAAAATCAGCTAAATACCCCATCACTGTAGACCGTCTGGGCCCGGGGCAAATGAGGAGGAACACACAATGATGTTCCTGGACACATTCGCCTGTTTTCATACCATGAATTCTTCAAGCATTGGAAAAATTCCTAAAAGCAAAGACAAAGCCAGAGGTAAATCAGGGGCTTTCTCAGAATGCGCATCTCTTGTGAGGTTGAACCTGAGGGAACCTGGGACCACAGGAAGAGAGGCAGATGATGAAGATGAGATTGGAAGCAGAAGTGAGGCAGGTGAAAACAACAGGGCATCAGTAGATTGATATGGAGATGGTAAGAGAGGGCTTCCTGGAACATCTGGAGGATATAACCCAGAGGAGTTTTCAACATTTATCTATTAAAGGAATCAGTTAGTGACAGAACAGCTTATGTCTAAAGGCTACTGGCACGCTTGGTCATTCCTTATGAGTTCATTCATGCACTTACTGCTTTTATTCATTCATTTATTCACTTAACAAACTGTGACCCTGTGTTACTTGGCAGGCAATGATTGGATGCGGGTGACAGAACATTGAACAAAACAGACAAGAATCCAGGCCTTCAAGGAGCTTACATTCTAGTGGGGGTGAAGGTAAAATAGAAGGGAAGAATACAGGTTACTGATAACAAAAAAACAAATAAAAAATATCAGATCTCCCATTAGATCACATTACAGGGCATGAAGGAAATGCATGGGTTCACGCAGATGAAAGTACTTGGGCATAAGAGAAGATAAGAGGGAGCTTATAACTCTAAATGGGGTGCTCAGGGAAATCCTACTGGAAAAGGTAAGATTTGAGAAAGAAAAGCAGAGAACTATAACAGCAAGCCATATGGATGTGTGATGAAGGAAAGCAGAAGCAGGCACAAGGACTCTTGGAGGGAGCCTGTGGAGCATGCGCAAAGACTGGCAAATCACCAAAGATGGGGTAGATGGAGCAGAGCTGCCTGCTCAGAGATGGAGGGAAGAGTTTGAGGACTTAGAGACTACTTTGAAATCAAAGCTTTAGTGTAAGGGACACTGGGAATCCCTGAAGGGTTGAGGCCAGAGGAAGCCTATCTGCTGCTGATTTAAGAATAGTCCATTTGATTCAGGCAGTGGTGGTGCACGCCTTTAATCCCAGCACTCAGGGGGCAGAGGCAGGTGGATTTCTGTGAGTTTAAGGCCAGTCTGGTCTACAGAGGGAGTTCCAGGACAGCCAGGGCTGTTACACAGAGAAACCCTGTCTTAAACGCCAACCACTCCCCCACCCCACCCCACACACAAAAGAATAGTCCTTTGGCAGAAAAAAAAAAAAACAGAGGAAACTATTTTAATAATCCAGCTAAGAGATACAGAGTGGGATGATAATTGATGCATGCCAAATATGCTTGGATTTCAGGGTTGTTTTGAGCATGGATACCACTAGATTTTTAACTGGATATGATGTGTGATAGAGAGAGGTCAAGAATGGCCCAAGGTCTTTGGTCTAAACCAACGGGAAATGTACTGTCTGTATGCTAAGATGGGAATCCTTTTAGGAGGCATCAGAGGGAGAAATGTCTTTGGGGACATCATACAATTTAAAGTGAGCATGAGTTCACGAAGAGTTGTCCAGAAGACGAGACTTTATGTTGAATGAATATGTGATCATTCAAATGTTCAAACAACAGAAATGGAAGGAAATAAAACTTATAGTAGAGCTCAATGAAATAAAACATTAGAAAGATGAAATAATAGTAAAAGAGATAAATGCTAAAAAGAAGGGTGCAGCCAATGGGTAGCGAATGAGGATTTGGGGAACAGGGCAGAGTACTCTGATTTCTGCAAAGAAGGGAGCTGATGGAGCCCATGTCCTCTCTTGCAGCTGTGCTATGGGAGCTCCAATCCAAGCTCCTGTCTCTGCTGTCTTCACTTAGGTTAGGCCTGCGGGGAATGGCTGTTCACCATGGAGAAGTAGAGACATGAATCAAAGAAGGCAATGCGATGGGAATCTTCCAGTCAGCAGCTCCCACAAGTTAGCACCCCCAGCATAATCACAGGAAGGCCCCCACGATGGCCTTCCCTTGGGGTTTGTTTCTTTGGCTGTGAATTTCCACATTCAAGGACAAGGAGCTTAATTTACCCAGAAGCCCTGGAAGCTACGCTGTCACCTAACCGTTGAGTCATCTTCAGTCAGTCACTCAGCATCACAGCACTTAATCATCACATTTAGGAGTAAAACAGTAAGCACTTACCTTCCAAACTTCAGGAAGCGTCATCAGGAGTGATGGCTCAGCCCCCGTCAGCTTCTGGTCTGTGTCTGTGACTGGGTTACTCCAGGAAATAGTAAAACGCTTAAGGGTGGGAGACAAGTGCAGGGAAACAGATGACCTCAGTCAAAACCCTTTACCTCCGATTGTAATTTCTTTGGAGACCTTTTTTGGGGAAAAAAAATCTTAGTTTTTACTCAGAAAAGAGTAACAACATAAAATTTTGGAGGAAACCACATGGTTTGCTTTCAGCCAAAGAATAGTTTTAATTCTTGGATCCAACATACTTAAGACACAGTTTAGCAAATGACTAAACCTTTCTGCATCTCAGTGGATTCGTCTATAAAATGGATCTAGAGTAGCACAAAGAGATCCTAGTTTCTAGACGCATCAAAGATTACAGCTGCCAAATGCCAACTCTGTTACTTACAGTCTTTGCACAAAAATAAAAATGATCCCAGATATTTTAAACAGAGGGATTTAATACTGAGGGTCATTTACTCAGGTGATGAAGAGTCCCCAGAATTCCTCCATCCCCAATCTCAACTTGGTCTCTCATTCTTCAGTCCTCCAACTTTTGGGCTATCCCAGGATCCTTCTTACCTGGTAGAAGAAATTAGAGATGACAAAAGCTCCAGGGGGCAGTTTTCAGACATGAGAGCCCGTGTACCTGAGTTGTGAAGGTTCATAATGGAAGACTCTGTAAATAGAGACTGTGTGCTCATTTCCTGACTGCCCAGACCCAAATAATCATAAAGAAACTATATTAATTACAGCACTGCTTGGTCAATAGCTTAGGCGTATTCCTAGCTAGCTCTTACATCTTAAACTAACCCATTTCTATTCATCTGTGTCTCACCACAAGGTTGTGGCCTACCAATAAGGTCAGTGGCATCTTTCATCTTCAGCAGCTACATAGTGTCTCCTTGATTCGCCTACTCTCTCTATATGTCTCTTCCAGCCTGGCCATATTCTGCCCTGTCATAGGCCAAGGCAGCTTTATTCATTAACCAGTAAGAGCAACACATATACAGAAAGACATCCCACATCTCAAGAATCTATGATTTTAACATGCCTCCCAGTTTCTGCTGAAATTTAATTATTGATTTTTATATTAATGGTATATGGACTTAAGGCCCTTGAGAAGTCATAAGAGTGGAACCGTGGCCTCAATAAGAAGAGATGCCTGAATTCGTACAATTGTTCCATCTTATCATGTGACTTCTTCTACCGTTTGATGACAAGGAGGCCCTCACCAGAGCACAGCAGATGCTGCTGCCATGATCTTATGCATCCCAGCCTCCAGAACGATGAACTAAATAAACTTCTGCTCTTTATAAGGCACCCAGCCTCTGATATTCAGTTATAACATTAGTAGTCAGAATAAGACCTAGTGATTGAGAGAAGCCCTTCTGCCACACCTTTTGTTCTGTGGAGAAATGACTCCACTCAGGGACCTCTCCCTTTTCCTCTGCACTTCAAAATAGGAGGAACTGGTTCCTCTGTCCAAATTTGTGAAGAGCAACCTACCATGCTTGGCTCAGACTTGCTCTGTCTTGCTCGTGTTGAAAAGAGTCGCCTTCACGGAGCCAGCAAGCCCTACCTGAAGGGGATAGCATCATCCAAGGACCAGATGGATAATTTAAGTAGACTGGGTTACAATGGTGGACCTTTGCTTTGCATAGTCAAGCCTAGTATCAACTACAGCAGAAATGAGTGGTATCTGGCCTCCATTCTAACCTACTTCTCAGTTTGTTCAAAACTCAGGGAAGGCAATGAGAAGCCATACCCTATAGAAGTCCCCAGCAATGAGCAGCAACAGACACTCTAATGCTGTGCCATCACACTTACGACAAATTATAAAAACTACTGGGAAATCATCAAACCTATAAATTGTTCAGGTTATCAAGTTGATAACAAAATTTCAGTCTTAACCCCTCTGGAAGCTTAGAGACACTCACTATGGTGTCTTTTTTTGCCCCAGGATTTGGTCTTGAACTTAAACTAGGATTACTACAAAAGCAAAGAAACCTCCTAATAGAAGGCTCAAGAGTATTGTAAGGAGGGGAAAGGACTCCAGGCAAAAGTTAGAGTAGGTCAGTGTGGAGGGAGCATACAGGAAGACCTTTGTCCCTTCAATCTCAAGCAAGCCTGGTAAGACTAGACAGGGAACTTCCAACCACCATGGTCAAGTTAGTTGGTTGTGTTAATTTCAAAGAGAAAAGATTTTTGTCAAAGGTCTTATCTTTGCATATGGTCAGAGAACCAGACAGATCATAAAAGGAATTTTTAATAGGATTTTTTGACAAGGGGTGAGATCATTACAATCTACAAGTCTCATCATGAAAGAGGAACAGAAAGAAAACAGCACGAATCACAGGCAGTGGTAGGTAAAAGGGGCTCCATTATCCTTCTGAGGGGAAACTCCCTTTCCACTCCAGTCCCTTGCCTGTGCGTTGTGCTTCCGCTGATGCTCTGGACAGCTAATGATGTTCCTACTCAGCTAATGTGCAACTGAAGAACCCCGCCTAGGAAGCAACTGCCATTGGCTTTAAAAGCTCTCTCTGGCTGTAGTCTCTGACTTGACCTGTGACCCCAGGCAGCTGCTTCATTTCCCTGAACACCACATATCTAGGGATGGTGACCTACAAATTACACCAAAATCCCAGACCGTTGGCAGCCTACAGTAAATACTGCATATTTCCAAACCATGGAAGGCACTCACTGCTGTGGTTTGAGTTCTCTCCTAGTGGTGCTCAGTAGGGGTTTGCCTCGGCCAGCCCAAAGGAAGGGCTCAGTCTCAGGCATCTTGGGAGGCAGCTCAGGTGTGGGAATTTTACCTGGAAAACAATGTCTCAGCAGGAGTGGAGATTGCAGTCTCAAGCAGCCAGCCGCAGTTTGAGGGAGAGATCAATTATAAAAAACATCCCCTCATAGGAAGAATGACAATCACAGGGAAACACGGAAGATGAGGGTACAGCTTTATTTGGGTATTTGAGACATGGTTTCTGCCCTCTCTTCTGACAACTCAGAATCCAGTCTTCTTGTCAAATGTCATCCTAGCAGAGTGAGGCTGACAAGACATCCAATCAAGTTGAGGGAGAGAAACACAAAGACCTAGATGGCAACCTATTTATTTTTCCAGAAGGGAAAAAAAAGTGGCAAATATCTTAGCAAAGAAAATAACCCTGCATCTGGTCTTTTTTTTCCCCATTTTTTCCTTCAGCTTATGAGAAAAAAATCTTTTCAAATTCACACAAAATGGTATATACACTGTCTACTTTGCTGCAGCCGTCTTCAAATGTGTAACCTTTCAGGTCACCATGAAACACTTTTTTGAAATATGTCTCAATCTGTCTTTTGGTGTGACAATGAAATTACCAGGCAGTTCAGCTTGTGACACGACTGAATTAGGCTGTAGCTGACCAACTGCTATGATTATCAGACACTGTTGCTGAGAGAGCGGGAGAGGATGGGGAACTATCCTGAAAGAGAATCATGCCGCACTCTGCATGGGCGAAGTGACCCCATGGAATTGGATTCTTCCCTCTCCAAGAGATCTCGGCTCAGTCTCACTCTTAATACAGAACCTGGACTGCTTAAGTACCTCTCTTGCCACAATGCCAGCCTCCCATCTGCAACTCTATTTGTCACACACCTACCTGACTCCCTCAGGATGAGCAGGGAACATCCTGGAATGTCTTCAGACTAACACTGTGCAGAAGTACTTGACCTTTTAAAGAAACATTGATCAAATTTGCCTTGACTCTTTCATTATATCACATGAACAATCATAAATGGCATATAAAAATTCAACAGCTGCTGGGATCAATAAACTACCCACCAAGAAATAGATATATACATAATACATAAACAGATTTTTTTAAAAAAATTGCTAAGACATGCCATTATTGTTTTGGTAGAATTGGTCTAGTTCCTTATGCTGGAACAAGAAAGCTGGCTGTCAGCCCAGCCTGATCAGGGGACATTTACAGTGTCAAATGAAAAACTTACAATGGGCACTATCTTTTTCACTTAGAGCATTGACTATGAAAGAGTCTGTTAAAAGCTGGGTGTGGAGATGTCTGCCCTAATCATACGACTTGGTAGGCTGAGGCAGCAAGAGCCAAAGTTCAAGTCCACCCTAAGCCACACTTTGAATTTTGAGTCTGGTCTGTGCTAAATAAAAATCCTGTCTCAAAAAAAAAAATATAAAGAGAATGAAATAAAAGAGCCTGTTAAAATGCAAATAATTTTCAGACCAATAGCTTCTAAGAGATTTGCATAGATATCTTTACTGACAGCAAATAGAAAGCAAATTCTTAAAATTGGGAGTCAAAGACAGGTAGGTGGGATGGGACATTAGGTAGAGGGGGAACCCAGGGTGGGCAGAGTTGATTCTGAATGTCTAGCAGTCATTAGAACACCCAGGAAAGATGCCCAAGGTCACACCAAAGCTCTGATCATGGAGACTCATTATCACCTGTCTCCCCACATCCTCAGCACTGTGGGCCCTTTCTTCTAATAAAAATGCAAAATCGATGTGTCTCAATTCAAAACATCTCACTCAGGGGCACAGATAAATGCAATAAGATTTAAGAATTTCTTCTCAACTGAAAACCAAGAGATAAAAGTCTTAATGAATCACCAATAGCCAAGCAAATGTGGTAATATTTGGATTATTTGTATATTGTTTAAGTCTTTCAAAATGGGCATGATATTAAGGAGTTGTGTCTCTCTGCTGGGTCTGGATACAATGGTCTATAAACCCAGCTGCTCTGGTGACTGAGGCGGGAGGATCATGAACTCAGAAACAGCCTAGGCTATAGACTGAGTTCATGGACAGTCTTGGCGACTTGATGGGGCCTTGTCTCAATTTAAAATAAAAAGCAGTCAAAGGGGCTTGTATAACACTTGCCTAATATTAGTGAGGCCTTGGATTTGATCCCCAACACTAATGGAAAGAAATGTGTCTCTATATCTTTATTTTCTTCTCCTTCTCTCTCATCTAGCTTTAATGGACACTACTCCATCAGAGTGACAACCAAGCACTAAAGAAGTGTGTGGATCATGGAGACTCTGTTAGTTGAAGATTTCTTTAGTGACTAAAGCTGAATAAATGCATACAAAATGTGCATGCATGCACACATGCAGATGCACACACATGTTTGAAGATCTTCCAAACATTTCCAGAGTGGATCTACTTCATAGTCAATAGGATTTTCTATAAATGTGCTTCAGTGGTCATGTAGGATATAACAAAAAAAAATTAATAGCCTAGGAAGGTGGAGCTAAAGGCCAAAAAGCGAAGAGCTTTCAAGGCAAATAATTTGAAGAGGCCGAATAAAATCAAAAACAGAATTTAAATGGCCACAGCCTAAGAATTTATAAAAGATCAAATCCTGACCTATGACAGAAATGAGAACTTTTTTGGGCACGTAATTCAGAAAGACAGGAAAAGTTACTACGCGAACACAATGAATGTCAGGTGAAGGATTTAAATCTTAGTCTGACAGGGCTGAGGAAGAAAACAATGCAATACTTACCAGAGAGTGAGAAAGAGAAGCTGTGAGAATCCAGAGTGGGAGCGTACACTACAGAACTAGCCTCTGTAATTAACAATCTAGAGGACCTATGGAAATTAAAGCAAGATGGGTAGCTTCGGATCCCTCCGCATGGAACCAGAATGTTAAAGCAGTTAGTTTACCCCAAGTTTGCCTGGAGACTAGGAGAGCTGCCAGTAAGTGGAGCTCAGAAACACCTTTGCATTCACTGCTCCTCGCTGGCCAAGAGGGGCTGTGCTAAAAGCCATGCCTTTGGATTTTCTGTGGGACTTCAAGAATAACACTTTCCAGTTCCGGTAGTCTCTGGGATTAGAAACTGAGTTCATTACAGGCATGAGGTCAAGGCTAAGCACACCTCTAGGCCAATGACCAACTCACATCCCATGGTGTTTGTTTCTAACGTCCGATGACATTGAATGAGTTGGGAAGGAAGAGAGGAGAAGGCAGCTGCAGCTAGGTGATGTCTCTGGAAGGCATCTACTACCAGCTTTCCAGAACTACATGACAGTGTCACAGACTCTAGCTTTGTCATAAGAAAAAAAAATGGAGGAGAAAAGAAAGCAGCTTACATACACATTGCCACCATCATGTACCAAATCCAAGAATTCATCTCACATGAGAAGAAGAGGCGCTGGGGAAAGGACACACTGTTTTCCTTCCCATTGCCCCTTCAGGCAATCCAGGGAAATGCCTTCATATCATAGCTATGTGCTCAATCTGTCGTGTTAATTGGGGGAAAATTAAACACACCAAAAGATATTTGCTTTTTGTGGTTGTTGTTTCTCTTGCTTTTGAGACCAGGTCTCATGTATCCCTGCCCTCAAACTCTCTGTTTCCAAAGTTGACCTTGAATCATCTTCCTACATCCTCTAGATGCAAGTATGTGGCATCGCATCTGGTTTCTGCAGTGTTGGGGATCTAACCCAGGGCTTCCTGAATGCTAGGCAAACACTCCTTCAACCAAGTAAAAGCTATGACCCAACTTTTCTTTACAGACAGTCACTTATTTCAACTGTTTGTAGCATGAAAATAAAACACCATAATTTTAGAGGGTTCAGGGAGACATCTTAGTCTCTACAAGAATCAACAGCACAAATTCTTGGTTCCACGAGTTTCCCAAAGGCTCTTTTTATGAAGATTTTTTAGGATAAAAAGAGAGGGAACGATATCAGTCTCATTTTAGTAATGATTCATCAGAAGAAACATTTGCTGGCCATTCACTTGCTACCAAGGCACCCGGAATTAAAAAGAAGTGTCTCCTTCTGGGGTCAGAATCCGTAAGCCAAGGGTAACAGTGACTTTAAGGAACTGACATTTATAAGAATCAAGCAAGGAAGGTGTCAGTAAAAATGTGGTAAGCAGGAGCTCTTGGGCCCTTAATATAGTTTATCTTCCACATAAAGGTATCTTGCAAACCTTTACACAAGGCCTTTATGAGGGAATAATTTCTGAGCCTGGGCAGACAATGGTCTTTCAAATCCATTCTTAGTCCAGAAAGCATTTGTAAGGAGGATTTTTTTTCCCCAGGCAAGGCCTGAGAAATGTGATGCCCTTGGAAATCTCTGTAATTAACAATAAGCCTTTCTCACAAAGGAAAGTGGACCCTCTTACCCTAAAGTACCACTGGAGTTTCTATTTCTGACCCATACCCTTCATTTTATGCAATGTCTTTGTTTGAAAAAAAGAAAGAAAGAAAAAACACCAAGGGCAAGAACAACCTAGAGAGAAAATTTCAAATTTTGGATCAGAGCCACCAAATCAATAATGGCGGAACAAAATGAATTATCAACCTCTCCTGCCTCAATCACAGGGAAAGGCAAGGAGTTGGCCAAAAGAGAAACTGTGGTCAATGTTAAGAAACAGAATGAATTGACTTTGAGGCACGCTTATATCTAATTAAATGAGACTGGGGGCAAAGGCAAGGTAAACTCATCCAGGGCTTGAAGGAAGTGATCCGAGCAGGTGAAGCCAGCTCAACTGTACTACTTTTCCCGAGCCCTAAAGGAGAGTGGAGAGAGCCATAGACCTGGGAGACTCAGTGGGACTACTGCATCTTCTTAGAGCTGTGTTTCCTCTCATTCTGTGACAACACCCATTTGATCCAGCCAACTCACAGCACTAGCAGCCAGATTCCTATCAGCGGCCAAATGTCTCTAGTGAGTCTAAGGGATGAACTCCATGTTGTTTTGCTGCTGCAGAAGTAGGAGAACCATGGGGCACACCCACCACTTACTATTTGTGACCCAATAGGTTTTGAAAAGTCTGCCACATGCTTGAAAACTTTATATATATGTGTGTGTGTATGTGTGTGTGTGTATGTATGTATGTATGTATGTATGTATGTATGTATGTATGTATGTATGTATTCCTAGATTCTTGGGCTGAGCCATAAATGCCACACTTCCAGTACTGCATGGGTCATTAGGTGGCATGAGCAAGGTCTGTCTAAAGGCAGAAGGCATTCCCGATGGCTTCTTTATGAATCCCACTGGGGATGTGACATCGAGATAATCATGTGATGAGACCCTAGATTAAGTCAGCTTCATAAGCAACATCTCTTCTTATTATTATTTTACAAAGAGTGTGGTATCCAAAGTTACACACAGAAATGCTGTATATGGTGTTCAAGGACAAATCCACCTTAAGCTGAGTGGCCTCTGCATGGGCTAAGATCTGATGAAGGAAAGGGAGACACCCCCCAACTCTCCAGTCTCCCAATCCACTAGCCATGGAAACACTGACCACTAATGGCACCTGTGCCCTGCCCTGAGAAAGGGGCTCTAGAGTCTAAAGTGGCCGCTCAGGTTCAAGGGGCAGCTTTTTTTCCACTGGGATGTAGCCCTTATACATATGATTTCACCTTTCCTGTTCCGTTTGCAAACACAATGTTCTTTAAATGTGTGCAAGTGACACCCAGTGCATAAGAGACACTTTAAAAAGGCCCAAGATGGCTCACCATTTTCAGGTCCTGTAGAGCTAATTGTGAGTTCAAATCCCTTTAAAAGTCACAAAAATCTCTCCCTGTGCTCTGAATGCTTTTAAATGGCAAAAGGGTTTGACATGAAGGAGTGGACCTGTTAGAAGTTTCTATGCCAGTAAAAGATTAACATGAGCACTGGAAATAGGCCTTGGCCCCTCAGTGTAGCTGAATTCAAGAGGCATGCATAGGCTTATCAGGAAATTAGAGATCTTACTGGCATTACCTGGGTGGCAAATGCCAAAAACATTTGAATGTGCCCCACTTCCAATTCATGAAGCCTATTTTATCTTTGTATTATATTTTATTAGACTTATGCATTTATCTGGGGAACCTATTACTTCAATAAAATACAAAATATAAGTATAGTTTTCTTCCATTGAGACCCTGAGAATTATTTTATTGTTTCTCCATAAAAAGTGATCCCAGCTCTGTATTTTGTTTTCTTCAAGATTGTTAAAGAAATGCCACTTCTTCTTTCTGATGTTCATAATAGTTATGTTGTACAGCTTAATGGGGAAAGAGAGAAAAAACAAATTGAGATGGAGGCTGAAAGTCAGATCCTTTAGCTACCAGGATATACTTCATTTCTTAGATTTTTACTATGGTCCTTTTTGCCCAGTCAAGTTTCCAATCCTCATTCAGGGCCCACTCATTGAGATGGCATTTGAGGAAGACTGATCTACAGATGTGAGCTGCTTGTAGCTGAGTGTTCATCTACAATACTGTTAAATGGAACTCAATCCTCATGGTGGACAACTGAGCTGCCAGTCACAGGACAGCCACTCCTGCATCCTACCCATCCCTCAAAGATGCTCTTACACTCCTTCCTATCACACCCTCTTCCACTTCACACTGCTTGCCTTCATCAACAGAGATGAAAACACTTTAAAAATACTAAGGGGAGGTATGTTAGGTACAAGGCGCTGCAAAAGATGTCAGCCCACTTTAAGAAACTATCATGGAGTCCTGAGGAGGTGCCCAGGCCTCAGTCAAAGGCAGCATCTCCCATAATCTTTAAGACAAGGTCATTAGGTAAGTGCTAATGTTGCTTCCTCTTAATCAATAAGGAAACTGACACACAGGCTAGATTTGAAAGAAATGACATGGTCCTTAGTATTAGTAGGTGGAAGAGTCAAGACTGGAGTCCCGTGTCAGACAAATAACACAGCCTCACCTCCTTCCACTGACCTGGGTACCACCCTCCCGGTATAACTGAGAGCCACCTCTATACTCAGATGCTTTTTTACTACATGTAGACATCTCTAGGGATTCCAAGGCATGTTTTCACAATGAGTCAAGCATAGATTTTGGAGATTTTTGACCTTGGCTCTGCCATTGATCAGCTTGGGAACTTTCACCAGGGTCATTAACTTCTCTAACAGCCACTCACGTGCCAAATAGAGATAATACCAGCACCCACTCCTGCAGGTTATCATAAAGGTCAAATGAGATTACATAGCATACAATGGGGGCCAGTTCAGTCAGGTACTCACATAGGATGCGAATGTTTTTGGTGCATATCAACAAGCGGAGAGATGACCTGATCACAGCTATACTTCGGTGCATATACGTGTGAAACATAGCATAGGTGTATGCCGTTTTGTGGTCACTAGAGTACCCATTGTAAAAGCAGGTGTCCACTGATTGCGAAGCTTCCTCCTAAGTCCCAACTGGACATTTTACCTCTATGGAATCACACCAAGGCAACGCTGTTTGAATGTGTGTATGTATGCATGGTCATGAATTCCTATGTGGGTGGATGTGGTTTGATTCATTGCATTTGTATGTCTGTGGGGTGTGTATGCGTGGGGTGTGTGTGTGTGTGTGTGTGTGTGTGTGTGTATGTGTGTGTGTGTTTGTGTGATGTTCAGAGCTGCCTATGCACACATGTGTGAGACCAAAAACTAGCCATCAAGTGTCTGTCTAAGTTGCTTCTCACCCTTACTTTTTGAGGAGAGGTCTCTTACTGAACCTGGGACTCCCAGACACGACTAGGCTGGCAGTCGTCATCCAGTCCCAGCCATCCTCTTGTCTTCCTGTTCTCAACTCTAGGATTACAGATGAATGCTGATGTGTTTGGGTGCTGGGAAATCCAAATTCAAATCCTCATATTTATATGGCAAATACCTTACTGACTGAGTCACATTCCCAGCCCTTTTCTAATGTGTTGTTTTTTAATGTAAGTATTCTGTGGGAAATATTATGCAATGTTTTCTGGGGATGTGTTATTAAGATTGGAGAGGTAATGTTAACACCTGAGCCATTCTCTGCATTTCAGGCATGATAACACCACAGCACATGCAGTATTTTTAGCTAGAACCATTAATCTGGGAGGTTGAATACCACACTATTAATCAGCATTTTACATGCCTCACTATAAAAAAAAACTGTTTGCATTGAAAAATCAGGTTCAGTTTATTATGTTTATTTTATGCACCCAGTAATTCCTAA
This sequence comes from Dicrostonyx torquatus, assembly GCA_028555095.1. Taxonomy (NCBI): domain Eukaryota; kingdom Metazoa; phylum Chordata; class Mammalia; order Rodentia; family Cricetidae; genus Dicrostonyx; species Dicrostonyx torquatus. The sequence continues at coordinate 4,476,239 of JAQHUG010000017.1, read as the reverse complement.
CTGAGCATCTGAGGCTGAGCATCCCCTGGTTGGAGGGCTAGGGATACATGCCAATGAATGACCAAAAGAAAACAGAGACCATGCAACAAGCCAACTGAAGCAATGTGAATATACAATGGGAAAAAAATGGTCCAGTCTCTCCTGGAAAATAAGGAGAGGCTCCAGAATTGTGCGCTAAGAAAGCATGGATATCTATGGGTGGGGTGCAGCTCCAGCCACCTCCTCACCACTGACTTTAGTATGATACTATGCAGCCATTTGGCCTATCTAGCCCTTAATGTCCCTATCTATCAAATAAGGTTAAGGTCAACAGACACAGCCAAGGCTGTAGACTCTCCCTAATTATTGAGGCCTGGTAAACTTCTTCAGGCAATTGGGATCTACACCTACACAAGTAAGGAGAGAATCATGGATGGGCAGAATTCATACTGAGCTCCACAGCAATAGCTGGATTGCCTTCAAAAAGCATGGGGACGTGCACTTTTCTACATTCTCACTGGAAGTGGCCATGGAAAACCTTCTCTCTTGAAGTGGCAAAACATAAGTGTGTGTACAATTGGAAGAGAACAAGCTGCTGGGGTCTATAAGCAACAGAGGGAGGTCTCTGTGTCTCCTCTAATCCTTCTGTCTTGTTCCCCCTTTCTTCCCTCTCTTATTTTCTGTGTCTCTTATTTCTATTCCCCTATTTCTGTCTCTTATTTCTACTTGCCCCATCTCTTCCGCACACAACCCTGAACTACCTCTCAGTTACAATCCTTGAAATCAGGCACATTAAATGACAATCAGGCAACCCACACACATACTCACACTGCATGTTAACGTGCTTCGCCTAAGTACAAAGTGTAGAAAAAACATTGGCAAGCACGATTAGTTCAAGTTAGTGCCTTTAAAAGACTCCTCATAATTTTCTAGAAAGGTATATGGTATACAGAATCCCAGAAGGAATACATAGCAGAGTTAGGAACAAGAAGAAAGAAAGATGGAGTCCTAAATCAGAAGCTGGGAGACACGGAGTCCTCCAGAAGCTCTGCGTGTCAGGTGGGAGGAGGACCAGAAGACTCACTTCTCTTTTAATTATCTGATGTGCACACTACCCTCCTCTGTTGCCTTCAGCCAGACCTGATAAGAAAAGGCACCAATAAATATCGTGGCGGTCTGAAGGGAGAAGCTATGTTTCATGGGACTCCCTGCTTCTACAGCTGTTGTTAAAATATTACTGCTAATTAGCTGGCTAGTTATATATAAACCCTTACAAAGGAGTATTTTTACACAATCATAAAATAAATTAAACTACCAAAAATTCACGCTGTTAATTAAAATAACCCCTGTAGGAGGGGGAAATCGCTACAAGGCTGAGGTAAACAGGAGGCAATTTCACAAGCACAAACTGATTAATTTTATTTCCCATTACATGTATTTGCTAATATCATCAGAATTAGGAAATAAAGCAATTTCGCCTTGACAGTGGTTCAAAGGGAGGCAGTGCTGGCGGAGGGATGCAACTAGGAGATGCATGCTCAGCCTTGGGGCAGCTCTGCTGGGTACGGAAGGGGCGAAGGGCTTCTCAGCAACCCTCAGTCCCTGGGAAGGACACAAAGACGGGCTCACAAGGCAGAAGACAATGGACTTCATCATCTTCTGGAGCAGTCTCATAGAACCCTAGAGTGGGCATAGGGCCTTCAAGAGTCCCATCCCTCCCACATCCAAACACGAAGACACCTGAGAACAGAAGGGAAACCTCCCCTGAGGGATGACAGGGGGTATAGACAAGGAACTTCCATTTCAGGAATGTCCAGGACAGTTTACATCAGTTGAACATAGACAAAGAATTCCTTCATTTATCTTGCTTCTGCCCTGGAGTTTATAACATGGATGGACTTTTTGGTAATCTGTGTAAAATTCCTATATTGAAATGGCTGCCCAGGCCTCTTGTGGACAATTCTTTCATAAAATTTTACAATGAACACATCAAAAAGCCTAAAATATAGTTTTTTGTAACAACCACAAAATACTACTTAGGGGGAAAAGGTAGACTCAGGCACCAAGCTCTTTGATTCTTTTCTGTCTGTAAGCCTAGATAAACAATCAACTTTAATTCAGCGGGAACCCCTTCCACAGGCCAACTTCACCACAGCCAGTACTGTTCAAATATTCATCTAGAAAAGAAAATAGTCTTGGAAGCTCAGATAAACTATTTTACAATCCTTTCTGGTGAGTCAGGGAATTTCTCAATTATCTTTTGAACCCACAATTTATGAAGTTATTTTAGCATACCGTGTGTGTGTGTGTGTGTGTGTGTGTGTGTGTTCTACTTTCTTAAGCCCCTCCTATGCATCTAAGGCCCAGGTCTTGATAAACATCCAGTTTTATTAGGTAGCTATTTTCAAAGATTGCTGAGTTTTGCCAATTGGACACAAAACATCTGGAAAAAGAACTTCAGCCCAAAATCCAGATGTCATGTCTGTGTAACTACAAACATCCAGATGTTTGATTGAAGGACAAAACAGGATCATGGAATTAATACCTCACTTTTAACAGAGAAAATAAACTATTCTAAAGAGCAGGTGAAAAAAAAAATAAGGAAAATTCACTGTCGCTTGTGTAAGTGTTCCAATATTGAAGCATTTTGTTTCCTTGTAAAGTCTATGTGCAAGTTGCATTTTGTACAACGTAACTACCATAACCCAGCATATGCCACACGATAGAGAAGCAACTGTGTATGTGTGTGTAGTGTATAAGACACCCCCCCAACTCTAACTCCTGTTGACTCCCTTCTCCTTGGCACTGGATGTCCTGATGCATCCGCACAGTAGCCGAGTAGCAGTCCTGCATCATCAGCTGAGGACCTTGGTCCTCTGAAGAGGACATCTACAAAGCCTCATCTCTGGACACCTGCCCACCAAGCCTCACGGTGCCCAATCACAGCCTTGTGTGCTGATGTTCATTTCTGCCCTTAGTCCTGAGATGCAGCCTTGGAAGGATAACATGGTGTGTTCTAGAAGGTTCTACAGCCTTTATGTCTTCCTCCTACTGTAGTTGCTGGTCCCTTCTCAGAACACTGTCCCTCGCAGTTACCTTGGAGGATATTGCTCTCTCTTCTCTTTTTCTGTGTCAAGAATTCACGTCATCCTCTCCAGCATGCCTGCTATAGCGTTACTAGAGGGGTCTTCTCTGTCGGTCTTGGCACTCTTGCGTGTTTAACTCAGTGCCCTCTTCCCTGCACATAACCATGACTGATTCAGAGAATCTCACACCTTTAACAGTTCTTCCTTCCTTTCACAGACTTTATGTTCATGATAAAAACAACAAAAAATTTAACTTATAGCTCCTTAAAGTGTTCCTGAGCTCAGCTGGCTTTCTCATAGGGGACACTATGTCCTCATCTTTGCTCTTGTCGCCGTACTAACTCTCCAGTTAGGATAGTGACCCCTCTCCAGTCTTAGAGCTTCTTTAATGCTCACACATTCCGCACATCCTTTCCCTCCCTCCACTTTCCTTTGCCCAGTCAAATTCAGTGTCCCCAGTTCTATACTCTCAGAACACGCTCCTTTCTCTCTCTTATCCCAGACATCTTCTGAGAGTTGTTCTCTTCCACTACACTGTGACCTGCACAGAAGCAGGATGACCTTACGTGCCCCCGGATGCCCAGGACCTAGCAAGGTCCCTGGTCCCTCAGAGTATCTCATGAATGTGTGTGGAATGAATAAACGAATGATTTAGCAGACCTTCACTGCATGTCACCCATGATGACGCTATACCCTGTCAATGCAGAAGCTGTGTCTCATTCATATTGGATAATAGGTTGCTAGCACACGTTTCTTAAACTATGATTGGAGCAGATACAAATACCAGGACAATTTCTGTGTCTCTTAGAACGAGACTGTGTGGTTAAGGTATAAATAGTAGTTCTCCATCTTCAGAATCTTACAAGGAGAGAGAAGATGCAGCAAAAACATTCAGAAACAGTTCAACCAATAAACAGGGTCTCCCTTCTCCCTTCCCAGCCTCACCTTCTATGGTGCAACCTTAAAGAAGCAGGGCATAGAACAGAGACGGCTGCAGAAATGGCTTAGATCTCAACACCCTTAATTAGAAGAGAAAATGTTGGGTAAGTAGGAAGAATGGGACTTTTGCCACAGTTATCTTAATTGTTGGCAGGTAGCAGTCCTGAGAGGCTCTGTGAACACAGGAGCCATGACTGGAGGCGATGTCAGAAACTTCAGGCTTAACCAGTCATCTGAGACTGACTGCTGCCTTCTTAGTCTGGCTCTTATTTTTAGATTTAGATACGGTTCAAAGGGGACCCTGACTTTGAAGAGCCAAGCAGAGAATTGTTCTAGTCGCAGGGAATCACTTTTACCGGTTCCTCAGCCATTTCCTGAGAAAACAGATTTAACGTTTGTCACCGTCAACCCTAAAAAAAGAAAGCAACTTTGTCTTATCTGAAGCAAAAGAAAAAGGTGGACCTGGTGTCCAGTGAATGAAGAATGGGGGTCAGAGCTGTTGTGCAATGAGTGGTCTCTGCCTTTTCAATCTTTCTATATTTTTACATCCAAGAAACTAAATGTGCTTGCCATGACTCTGTGTGGGGCTGCTCAGTAGAATGGGCCTGCCAGGAAGCAGTCTTGTTCCTCGATATCTCTCTCTCCATTCCATGAGTCTCAAAACTTTGGTCAAAGTTATTTTCTTTCTGGAGCATAAGGATGGATGGGAATGGGAGTAGAAGGACAAAGGCAGAAGCCCAGAGCGAAGCCACACCACTGGAAGTCTCACAGTGCTACACTTCACTCTCCATGTGGCTAATGCTCCATACAGTGGGTCTTATGACCAGAGCATCAGCTTTCTAAGGATGTTCCGTGTGCTATTTTCATCACAGTTATTAGTTTGCTGGGTCTCAATGACCTTAGCCATTATGTGTCATTATGCCTCTATGGTAAGTAGAGAATTAAAGGCTTAGATAATTCACTAGCCACAAAGCACTGATGCCAGGACTCACACCCAGGTTTCCTGCTGCGCTCAAACCAGAAAAGCACAACTGTACAACTTCTGTGAGTGTCAGTGAGGCTTCTCACTAACAAATCCCAGTAAGTCGTCAAACTAAATCAACAAGAGGCAATCTTAGGCACTTAGGAATGTCTGGAGGCATTTTCAGTTGTCAGAAAGGAGTAGAGGCTAGTAGATGGATATCGGGGTGCTCCCATCCCCAAATTCTTCAATCTACAAGAAAGCCCATACAATGAAAGCCTGCCTCAAAAGTCACAGCATTCCGCAGGAGACATTTTCATCACTGTCTCCCACAGTTTCCTGCCACCCACTATGACGTGCTGTGTTGAAATCAAAAGCAGAAAAGGCTGATATGATCACTTGGTTAATGAAGAACTTGTCTTCGAAACCCCGCATAAGTAAAGCCGGGAGCCTTGAGCACTGTGGAGGTAAAGATGGGTGGATTCCTGGACCTCACTGATCAGCCAGCTTAGCCCATTTTAATAAGTTCTAGGCTAATGAGAGGCTCTGTCTCAAACAGCAAGGTGTATTGCATTTCATGCATCTCAAGAATGGCAACTGAGATTGTCCTGTGGTCTCCACATCTCTCTCTCTCTCTCTCTCTCTCTCTCTCTCTCTCTCTCTCTCTCTCTCTCTCTCTCTCACACACACACACACATGTACCAAAGAGAAGTCTGTAACTTCTTTCTTTCAGCCTAGCTTTCTCACAAGTTATGAAGTCTTATGCTTTCTCTATCTTAATAGTTTCTTACTATACAGTTACCTCCTCTGCTCAGCAATGTCTCAACTTGGAAAAGGTCCTTCTCAACACTGGAAAGGGAAAAGAAAGGGGAGGGATGGTGATGGGAAGAGAAGGGAGAAGAAAAAATTGAGGGAAAAAAAAAGAACGAAGAGGAGGAGCAAACTAAGATTAGAAACTGGCAATCCACAGCCTTCTACGGCCGAGTCACATTACATGTGACAGCACAAGGGGCCGCTTTGTGTCTTCATGAATAACGCTATGTGCTGGGTAAATGCCTTTCCCCATTTAGAAACAGGTAGTTAATGGGAACTGAAGTGATCAAATGCTGTGTACCCCAAGGTTACTTGCATCATGGGCCTGAGTGGCCCAGAGCTCATAAATAAAGCATTAGAGTGTCTTATTTTAGACCTGGTCAGATAAGCAAGGACTTGCATCATGTGAACGGAGCCCACAGTGTGATATGACACTGAGCCTGGTAATTCCAGGAGCCCTTGGAATGTGACATTTCAAGCCCAGTACACTGAGTTCATGCCCCATGGAAGCTCTCAGACCCACCAGGCCTAAATATCCCATCATCCCTTTGATTCAGCTGGGGAGAGAGGACTGTCACTGAGCCGGACTTTAAATTTATGCCAAGCACATTCCCTGCTCTGCAGAAGTTAATTTGAGGCACATTTGCAACTTATAACTCTGATTTACTCATTTGCTAGGAGGAGGCCCACACACAGCCTGACAGGCTGCCAGCTTGTGTAGACCATTCCCTCTGAAAAGATTTGGCCCAAGTCACGACCCGGCTTGGCAGCTTAAAAAAACAGCTGCCAGACACCGGAGGAATGTGAGACTGTACATCGGTGGGGAGCTTTCTCCTCTTCCTCAAAGTTTTACATACAATTACGTGATCATTTCCCTTTTTGGATACTTTAGCATTAAATGTGCTTCGTTAAATTGCTGTTAATTTGTTGTTTTATTGGGAGTGTGTGGGCTTGTTTGTGTACATGCACCCACAAGCTATGTGCACGGACACATTCTTACACAGACACATGCTCAGCAGCAGTGACATTGTTCCGAAGGTAAAGAAAGTGAGCTCAGTTAATAATTCCTCCCATTGACAGGACAACTAAAGACTTCAAAAGGGGCTTCTTTGCATGGCATACAAATTACTGGATGAATAACTTAAATGTGATAATTTTCTGCTGTTATTGGGGTTTTACTCACAGATCTCCTATAATATGATACCAATCAAATATGTATGTTATGCATAAAATACATTACTGCCAGGATAAAAAAAAACAGAAATTCATACATGGAAGACATGATTCCCTATGTTTGATCTGTGTTATATTGTTTCTCATGTAGATCTTAGGCTCAAAAGGGAATATTATCCATGAATGTTTGTGAAGTTTATTTTGGGATAAGACAGTCTACATTTGAAGATATGGCAGTAGCTGGGTATTGACTAAAAGCCACCATCAAGCAACCCAAGGAGCCATGTTCCAAAGTACAGAGATACATGCCTCTTTCCTCTTCACTGGAACCTGCTTGAAGCAATTCTTCTGCCTCAGACACTGATTCTCAATGTGTTAGCCTACAGAACGCATATTTGTTAGAAATAAATATCCTAGCTACACTACCCACAATAGCCAAGAAATTGGAAAGCCCAGTTGTCCACCAATAGATGAAAGAATAAAGAAATGTGGTACATATTCTCAATGGGAATTTTTTCGGCCATAAACAAGAACAAAACCATGATATTTGCAGTGGGGAGGGGAGATGGATGCATTATGTTAAGCAAAACAAGCCAGACTCAGAGAGAGAAACATTACGTTTTTTCTCATATGCAGAATCTACATTTAAATTTATTTGCATGTGTGTGTAGAACATGAAAATAGAAAATTATAAGCAAGCAGGAATGAATCTTAAGGAGGCAGTGAATAGCATTTAGTAAATACTCATGACGTGGAAGCAGGAAGGCTATCTGGGAGGATCAAAGGGACCTGCAAGATGGGCATGAGGCTGACAGAAGGAGGGCAGTAGGGATGTGAAATGAATAATAAAGAAGTATGCTTGTGTGTGTGTGCGTGTGTGTGTGTGTATGTGTGTGTATGTGTGTTTGTGCGCGCACTTGTGTGCTGGTAGTCCATCACTTTCTCTGCTAACTTTAGAAGTGTGCTGGTGTGTGTGTGTGTGTGTGTGTGTGTGTGTGTGTGTGTGTGTTGGTAGTCCATCACTTTCTCTGCTAACTTTAGAAGTATGCTGGTGTGTGTGTGTGTGTGTATGTGTGTGTTGGTAGCCCATCACTTTCTCTGCTAACTTTAGAAGTATGCTGGTGTGTGTGTGTGTGTGTGTGTTGGTAGTCCATCACTTTCTCTACTATCTTTAGAAGTACACTGAGATGTGTGTGAGCGTGTACATAGCCATGCGTGTTGGTAGTCCATTACTTTCATGCTGACATGAGAAGTTAATTTTCAAGAGGAATACAGACCCTACTATATTTGTTAAGTTGATGTTAGAAAAGTGCAAGATACTTATGAACATTTCCAGCTGCTCTTCCACCACTGTCAGGCCAGCATCACTAGGAAAGTGTGCCTTCTAACAATATTTCAGGTGAAATTGGCTTGCTTCTGCTTCTGCCATGTTTTGGGTTACTGTTGTTGTTGGTGGTGGTGGTGTTTGTTTTTGTTTTGTTTTTGTTCTTGATCACATCCAGGGCCTCACACATTCTAAGCAAGCACGTTACCAATGTGCTTTTTCCCCAGTCCCATTTGAGTCTTGGAGAATATGGATTTGGGGAACTTTACTTCCTTCTTTTCAGTTGCTACAACTGAATATCACAGACTTGATAACTTACTAAAGAAACATTCTTTCTTACAGTTTTGGAAGCTGGGAAGTCCATGGCTGAGGAATGGAGTCTTGTAAAAACCTTCCTGCATGTGGGGATTTTTTGCAGAGTTCCAGGTTGATACAGGGATGGCAAGCATGCCAGAAAGAGCTGTTTTGATAATGAACCTAATGCTTTGATAACCTAGTAAATCACGAATCGATTACTTCATTCATGAAGGCAGACTCCTCATGACCCAACTCCCAAAGGTCTCACTTCTGAAATGTCATTAGCAAGGGACTTTGGGGGTCAGAAGACCAGCACATGAAGCCTATGAAGACATATTTAGGTCATGGCAGAAGATCTTCCTTCCCCAATATGAGGGCTGTAGTAAGAATAGAAATGTGCTAGTGAGCCCACTGCATGTGAAGAACAAACAAGCAAAAAGTCCTAACGGAACTATTTTCTATTCTATAAGACACCTACTTGAATAATGCTCTTTGTTACCTCAATTCACCAAAAATATAATAATAAAACAAAACACCTGCTCAGAATGATAACCCAGCAGGCCCTATAAGAAGAACACTTGGTTTACATCATTAGATAACATATATTTGGACAGAAAAACAAAACATGAGTGGGAAAATATGATAGAAGGAATTTTTCCAGCAAAGGCTATTTTTTAAATAGTCTAGTAAAATTCTACTTGCTTTCCAAGCATTCTAGTTTATGAACTGCTTCACTGTGTTTCAGCAGATAATTACCCCTTTCATTCTCTATTCCAGCTTGCCACTATGACGGCAGTAAAGTCAGTTTAATTTAAAAGTCCTGAAGAGGCTTAAAAGCCAAACAAGTAACAAAACTTACATCAAAGAGATTGGCTATCTACCTGGACCCATGCCTGGGCCAGGGACGCAGATCGCCAGCCGATGGTAGTGCTATAAAACTTCTTTGGGGCAGTTAGCAGGTTGAGTTGAGTAAGTGAATACAGTATGGTGTCTCGGCAGGTACAGCAGCTCACTGTGGTTGTGTTGGGGGCTGTGGTCCTGTGCATGGAGTTGCGGGGCCTGATCACCTTCTACCGTTGTCTACCAGCCTACAAATGGAGCAGTCTAGAGGGAAGAGGTTGACACTCAATATTTGCAACAATTAAAAGAAAAGCCGGGTAGTGGTGGCGCACGCCTTTAATCCCAGCACTCGGGAGGCAGAGGCAGGCGGATCTTTGTGAGTTCAAGACCAGCCTGGTCTACAAGAGCTAGTTCCAGTGCAGTCTCCAAAGCTACAGAGAAACCCTGTCTCGAAAAACAAAAAAAAAAAAAAAGAAAAAAAAGAAAAGCTCCTTAGGGAGAAGATCACCTAGCTTCCCCATTCTGCCCAACATCTCTCTGACTGGGCACAGAGCTGTCCCCTACAGAAGATACCTGGGGCATAATAAGAGCCATCCCTGGAGGCAGTCATCTAGTAGGGACAAAGGAAATCCTTGACCTTGCTCTACCCGAATTCAAAGACACCCTCTAATTCTCACAAAACTCATGGATTTCCTCCTCAAAAGGCTCAAAGAGAAAGATGCCCACCTCACCACATTCGGAGGAAAAGGATTATGCCTAAGCTTTTTGCCAACTGTTTTCTCTTTGTAATCACAGAGGAAGAGAATGTCATGCCCCTCCCACAAGAACCATGGCACCTCTGTCTTGAACCCAGCTGTGTGTGGCCCTGGGCAGCTCATCGGACCTCACTGGGTCTTAATTTCTTCATCTGGAAAATGAAGACGCTATGTACATCACCGGCACAGCATCTCAAGGTTAATGCAGCGGGCTGATATTGAAATGCAACCGAATGGGGGAAATATCTAATTCTGGGAAGGAAGTGAGGCTCAGCAATCCACACTTCTGGGTGCGGATAGCATGTGCAAGATCATAGCACTGAGCCCCGGGGTCAGTCACGCTCACGAGGAGCGCAATAAGCCATTCACAATGCACCACCTGGAGTCTTTTATTGTTATTGCCAAGCAGAGTTGATAAAAAACAAACAAGGCAAAAGGTCGAAAGCCTAATTCATCACAAGTTATTGATACAGATTGCATATTGACAAGCAAAGGTCTGCTTTTAGCTTCACATCAATAAATCCATTTCATAATACAGTCCGATCCCAACACTTCGCCCCCAGATCCATCCATCTAGATATTAGAAATCCATCCCGCTTTGCCTGCAGTCTGTCAAATGTCACCGCAGAGTGCAGAAGCCACCCTGCCAAGTCTATATCCTGAACTAAATCCCAATGGAAACTTCCAGATATAAATAACTACTATGCACATGCAGGGAAGAAAAACAGCTCTCAAGTCACACTGCTACTTTCTTTTTATCCTTTCACCTATAACAAGTAAAAAGAAGGAAAAAAAATCATGTAGCTACTGTCCAAAAACACCTAAACCCAAGTTTAACCAATTCCACTTTCAAGTTACTGCAAAGACTCTTTCAATCCGCAGAGCTGCATTAGGGGCACAGGCAGAGGTTCTCTGTGGCATTTCCATGGGCAGTCCCTGACGCTTTGTTGTCTAGGTTCACCCTGGGAAGTGACATCTGATGATACTGCATGTCTTATGCCACGAGGACACGGAGGAATGTTCTACCTCCTTGTGGGCAGATGATGGAGATGTTCAGTCCTAAGGAAACACCAGTTTACCAGGGGGAGCAACTTGCTCCCCGAGTGTTTGTATGACACAGGAAAGTGGTGTAAGAAAGCAGAAAGCTGAACCCCAACATGGAGCTATCCTCAGGTAAACTGTACGGAGCCAAGAGTACACGACCTAAGATAAACTTCATCACCTCCCTGAGCCTGAGTTTCCCGATACTCCGCAAGTGAACAGTATACCATATAGTAGATACGATTCCATAGTAGACATTCAATACTATTTGTTCAAACAAGATTTAAACTGATAAATTCTGAATAATTAATATTTCCCATTGTCTAAAGGGCAATAGTCCAATGTGAATATATATCCTTTACCCACCAGATCATAAAAAGGTAGGAATAGACAAGGAAGGGATGAGGAGTCTTTTCCTCAACCTCAGACAGAGGAAATGAACAAAAATGGATAAAAACGCCTAGGATACATTTGGGGGGGGGTGCGTGCATGCATGCGCATGTGTGTGTGTGTGTGTCTGTCTGTCTGTCTGTCTGTCTGTGTGTGCCTTACCCCAGGGACACAGCATGGTAAAGATAGAGCCTAAGGCACAGCAGGCACCCCCATTCCAGTTATAGGGCAGCAGAATTGCCCACCACTGCTTGCCCTGCCGGGGGTTGGCTCCGTGGTGGCTGCTTGCGATGTATGAGCTGACACCTGTGCTCATTTGCTCAGGGAGCAGAAGGCCACTTTAATATTAGCCTCAATCAAGCTGTTAAAAACAGAAAAGCTGCTGCAAATATGAAAGCCTAAGCAAAGATTGCTTTAAGATTAGCCAGGCTTTGGGGGCTTCTGACCACATCTGAAGGAGAGACTCAGGGTAGACACAGGTACCTTCCGGGAAAGTTGGGAAGTCTATTAAAATGCTACTGGGAGAGGGTTTTCGACCCTTTGCCTATTGAGTTGCATTAAGCATTTCGATTCTTGGGCCATAGTCTCTTTAAAATCTATCTTCATGCAAAATTAAAAAGATGGAGGACTAGTTAAAATAAGAAGGAAGAGGGGAAGAGGAGGAAATATAAATCAAAACTATCTGGTCTCCCAGTCTCTGTAAATTGACAAGGCCATGGGGGATTTCTGTGGCTTTCTGGTGGCACACGGGGGATGGACGCGAACTTCAGTGCAGCTCAAAGTCCTTCCTTCCCTGAGTGTCCAGCCAGGGTGAACCGACGGCGTCTGTCTCCAAAGTCAGAGAACGTATTGCCATTACACATGACTGTGTTTGAGGACACGACATCCTAGGTCCCCCGGGATCCCCAATCTATTCCTGCCGCTATCATTCACTGCCCCAGAATTTCCTAGGCAGTTCATCTGGGAACCACCCAAAGGGCTTTCATCATATCTCATTGCCTGCCTCTCTTCCTCATCTCATACGGCTCATTAAATCAAGTTACTTTGTAAAAAAATAAAAACAGTTTTACTTGCAAAACCTTACCATTTTTTGCAGGCACCAGTATCAATAACAACGTGCCTTTTTTTCTATGTTGTGATCTTTTCTTAATGTGGGCAGGCTCATTATTATTGAGACAGCATAGCAAAGTAATTAGGAGAACAGATGCCACATGTTCAAATCCCAGCTCTGCCCCTACTAACACTGTGGTATTGGGCAACTTAAATTCTCTGCACTTCAGTTTTATGTTTCATTAAATAAATAATACACATCTCATAGTCACCATTTGGATTAAACTAATTAATATTGGTAAAAAGGTATGTGCCATCTAGACCCTCCCATATGGACAAGACTTTCGGAAACACTAAACTAGGCAAAAGACCATCTGTCATCCTTTACTGCAGGGTTTGCTTACACTGGGGTTCCTCCTTGGCATAGCTGCAGGAACCATTCTCCTACCTCAACCAAAGCCAGCGCTTGTAGGAGGGTCCGTCTTTATTTCTGTTGCTTTCATTGGTTAAATAAAGACTCTGCCTGGCTTGTAAGATAGGTCAGCCTTTAGGTGGGTGGAGTAGACAGAACGGAAGTTCTGGGAAGAAAGGAAGTGGCCAGTCGCCATGAGGCTCCCACTACAGATGGATGCAGGTTAGACTTTTCTGGTAAGTCACCACCTCGTGGTAACACACCAATTATTAGGAATGGGTTAGATTATGATGTGAGGGCTAGCCAAGAAGAGGCTGGTGATGATGGGCCAGACAGAGTTTAAATGAATATAATTGTCATGTGGTTATTTCGGGCATAAGCAAGCAACCAGCGGCTGAGCGGGCCAGCGGCTGGGGGCTGGGAGCCAGGAATACAACCTGCACCTTCTCCATACTACTACAAGAGCTAACCAACAGCAGGTTCACCACCAACACCAAACTTAAACACAAAAGTAATGGCAGCCACTTACTGAGCATCAATTAATTTTCAAGGGCTGTATGTAATACTCACCCACACATCACCTATTTGAGTCTTCATTCTGTCCCTAAGAGGAAAACCCTGATTTCAAGAGCAGTTCCCACTACTTGTAACCAAGAGGCCGGATTCCAACCCAGGATGGCTGACTTCAAAGTCTGTGACCACGTCATTGACATTACCATAAATTCCCTCTGTCAAGAGCTCACTCCACAGCCCAGCTGGATGGCAGCATCCTGTTCTCCCCAGTCATGCACAAGCCTCCCCCTGGTTTGGTAACTCTACACTGTAATATAATTCCGTTTGTCTGCCCCTTGACCAGGCTCCATCATTCAGGATAACTGTTCCCACTTTATGCATTTTGGAAGCAAAGCATTCTAAAATTTCCTTGAATTTGAAAGAAAAAAAGGGGGGTTACAATATACTAGACTGAACTTAAGTTTCTTTACAGCTCTGGTCATCTTTAACGACACCAAATACTGTCATGTTCTGTGATGTAAACATGACCGCAGGGCAAGCTTTCTCTGAGTGGTGCAGGGTGACTGTTAAAAACCTTGACTCCTGAGCCCCTCCCCAGATCTATTGAATCAGAACCTCTGGGTTAAGGGGCAGGAATCATCGCAATTTAAGAACCACCACCTCAGGGAATGTACAGGCTTTTGACCCTGCCTAACACTCCCAGATACAGCAGGACCCTGGTTCTTACGTCTGCTTTTCATGCTTTTTCCAACCTCTCCCACCCTTCAATTTGACAGCTTTCTCTTTACACTGCCAAACGACATGGCTGGGTGAACATCTCCGATTTCTTCTTCTACCAACTAATGTCTCCATTTCTAAAATGTTTTGCTATAGCTTTAACACACTTCCTTGCAAGCTGTTAGGCAGATGTCCAAAATGGAGCATATCATTGGAGCTATTTGATGGGCATGAGAATGGCCTGGGTTTCCAGGACTAGTCCACTTCCCTCTTCCCTGGCCTCCATCAGCAGCACCCAGGAGTCCTCACACCCTGCCCCACACTCTTAGGGCTTCCACAGAGAACATGGAAATAGCTGTCTGGCATGTCCTGTCATACTTTGTGACAGACACCTTATTTTTAACTAATGGTCAGGACTGTCAGAAAAGAAGGAGGGGGTCATACTCATTAGTCATTGTCATCCAAAATCCATAGTACAACTGCTTCAGTTTGAGGCTACATCCCCAGCTTCCAGCAGAGCCACTGCGGTGTGTCTGGAAAGCCGCTCTTCACGGTGGATATCCGTACTGTGGAAGGCAGAGATCTCTGTACCAATAATTAGACTCCCACCTACTTTTGGAAGACTCTCATGAAAAACCATGGCCAAGGGAATTTGCCTTAAAAAAAAAAAAAACTAAAATTCTCCTCTGTAGAAGAGAATGTCACTGCATCCAGAAAAATCTTCTAACCTTTAAGTTTTAGTTATCTTGCATTGACCACATCCTAAGCATGTTGGTATGCTATCTAAAAATAAGATTTAAGAAGTGAGTTTTAAACCATGTTGTTAAAATTGTAAGGAAAGTTCTTTTAATGCCCCTATTGACTTTCTTTCCAAAATTTACAAGTTGGAAACACAGAACTTAGGAGGTCAATTTAACACTACGGATATAGCGTCAGAAGATGGGTGGGCTGTTGGGAAGCTCTGGTGTGGTGATGGGAAGATGGAAGATGGTGGGAATTAGGACAAAGTTCAAAGTTATATATGCCGAACAGGACAGAAAAGAAACGTGGTAGATATGGGTTAAAAATGCCCCTAGGAACTATTCTTTCAACTTCTGTAGGTTCGAAATTCTTCAAAAATAAAACTTGATGGGGAAAAGTTCACAGACATAGACAAATAAAGGTCAATCATACATGAACAAGAGGGAAACCAATGTGTTCAGCCGGATGTGGACGTTGGTGACAGACGTGATGCACTGAAGGCTCAAGGACTACGGGAACACTTGTCCGATCCTCAGGGGACAGTCATTTTTGTGGTCTGGTACCTATGCACCTCGGGTTTACCCTCTAATCCAACAGTAGCAAAAAATTGATATTCCCAAACTGGCTGTGGCAACCCCTACCGACTCCTAAGGAAAAACAGCTTAAAGCCCATTTTACTGGTGTCATTTACACAGTGAGCCCAGTGAGCTAAACAACTACCCTGTGACAGGAACCTGTCCTGTGTCCCTAAACTGCTTTGAGTTCCAAACTAAATAGTAAGAAGACAAATTATCTATGAGATACAAGAGACACAGAGGAGGACAAGCCAGTTCCTGCCATCGAAAATACCTTTGTTCTGCACTTGGTACTATTTTGATAATTTTGTCACCATTGCCATCATGGTCATTACCAACATACTCATGCTTTTAGCTGTCTATTTCCCAATTCCACTGAACTATTGCAAGTCAAGAGTCGATACCATCTATCGTTATTTCTTTGGCATCATGGATAGCGGTTCATGAAGGATTCAACAAATGTTCCTTGGATGGGTGGAATGTAAGTCTCTTATTTTGTTCTTTACTTGAACCTTACTATAGTTCCCGTGAATATGAAACCTCGCCCTGGACTACCTAATTAAAACAGCCACCATCTATTGGAGACCTATGATGTGCCCAGTGCTTCGTAAGGTCTTTCCATATAGTAACTCAATTAGACCATGCACCACACCAAGATGTGAGTAGTAACTATGTAAGCAGAAATACTTTTACGAGTAAGCAGAAAACAAAGGCTGTCTTTTTCCACTGCCACACACCTAGAAGCCAGTCATGCTATATTTGATCTCTAAGAGGCTCTATGAAGCTGTCTCCCAACTACTACATAGAGTGGGCTTCCCTCGGTTGAGCAGCACACACGTTCAGGTCACTTTTCACCCATGCTATGTGGAAGGATCTAAGAAGCACCACGGGGACATTCAGAGAAACGATCCTCAGTCCGCATGGCCCAGGCAAGGCAGGTCAGATCTGAGGAATTTCCTGCTTGGTTGCACCTTCCTAAATACAACTGACTAAAAATACCCTGCCAGAGACGTGTCTCCAAATGACGAGAGGAGTCGCCACTGCTGCCGAGGGGACACGATGGGAGAGGATGAACCTGGCCTCTGAAAATACTTCGTGTGCTTCTCAGCATCAGCAAGTTGTGCGTTGTGATGAGAAAACAAAGCTTCCAGTTCCTGGAATTCCATAGTGTATTTAATTATGCAGCTAAGTTACTGTATTAACAAATACTAGAGCACAGCGCCAGTCGCTGAGATTTGGAGAATTTGGAAGAACAAAATTTATTCTGCCCCCAGATGATTACTACTCAAGAGTCCATCCATCTTTCTGAATTATGGAAAGGATCCTATTTTTGAACCACGACATTCAAAAATATAAAGCAAGCCAGACCCTGACTCTTGCCAGCCCAAATTTAACCCCAGTACAAACCAAACATATTTCTGGGGGAAAACGTCCACGAATCCACATCATGTTTCCCCCATGAATGTCTTTAGGCTCTTTTTCACTTTTGAAATTCCAATAAATATAGTGTAAATAGAAATTTAAAAGGTGGCTGTCCAAATTGAATGTTTTCAGTGATGTGAACACAAATGCATTCTGTTCATTTGCTTAATAAGGATTTATCCCACAAAGTTCATAAATCAGGCTGTACAGCCTGGAGCACGCCATCCAAACATCAAAAATAGGTGCTCTACGATGCCTCTGTTACTTCAGCAAATGTGAAATGCAATCATGCAAAATTAAACATTCCATACACTTGCTATTCATTCCCTAACACTCTCTCTAGCCTCTATAAAGGGCTATCACACTTTTGAGTTTAAAGGGACAGAAAGTGAATCAAATGTCTTTTTTCTGGAAGCCTTACAAGTAATAGGTCTTTTCATCTAGAGCTTTTCAGCTAAGAATCACCAGGCTGCTTACACATAAAACAAAATTAGCCCATACGGTCTGCGACATCCCTACCCAATGGTAGCTCTCCTTGATGATGGAAAAGCCATCCTTCTATTTTCTAGGCCTGAATGTGGTCCAGGCTTTTACACATGATGTCTCATTTCCTTGTCTGTGACTAAGAGGTACAGTCTGGCAGAGGAAAACTCTGCCCTTCTTCCCCAACAGGTAACAGTAAAGGACACAGACTCTGGACCCTGACTAGCTCACACTTAAAATTAGCCACAAAATGGGTGAGATGAGCCACATGACTTCCCTGGGCTTTGGTTTTGGAGTGGGAAGATTTGGGATCTTGTCAGCTCATATGCCACAGGACAACTGAGATATAATGAACTAGTACATGTAATTCACTTCAAATGCAATCTTTTCTTTTATCATCCAGCCTTAATAATGTTAACAGCTAGTATCAAGTCACTTACCTATAACGCCTGACCTTTGAAATCACATCACAATGACCTCAAGGGAGTCTCACCATCATCCCACAAAGCAATGGAAAGAGAGGCTTTTATTCCAAATCTTCTCATGGATAAGGGGATTTCAGACAGGTCCACCAGCACTCAGAACACAACCCCCCCACCTCCGGAAGCCACGTTAGTATTATTCCACTGTGCCTCTTTCCACCCATAGAAAGCTGACTGACTAGTTCAGACAGGTTCCTGCCTATTTTGTGGGGGAGTGAGGGGGTCTTGTTTCAAAGGAGACATAAAAAGCATTCTGCTGCCAAGGCCTATCTTGCATAGCAAAAAAGATCCCGATCGGCGGGAAACAGGACAACAAGACGCCATCATCGTGATTTCTGCTAACTATGAAACGAAAGTTAATTTCATGCTTTGCATCCACGGACAAAAAGGTTCAGAGCTGTTTAAATTCTCTTCAGCCCAATGACAGTTAGTAAACAGGGGGCTTCGTGTTCTAATGCTTGAAATCACCCTTCGGATCTCAATATATTATTTATGCACTCAGCTTAAAGTAAACAACAACTCTGAAGTAGGTGAGTGGTCTCATTTAGTGTGAACTTTTTTTTTCACTCTGACAGTTACATTAAAACATCAGTAAACAACCTTAATTCACTTCTAACGGATTAGTAGGCTGCTGCTGTGTCTACAGGAGGCGAGCAGATTGTATTATTAACCAAACAACTTTCTCCCTGTCGTCAACTGCACCTCACAGAAGGATGTGAGCCCTGCAGTCCTGAGGCTCAGAGCAGAGGGCACACCCGCTTCCAGATGGCATCTTCTGAGGTAGCTCTCCTCCTCTTTGGACTAGCTCTCTTGACTCTGAGGTGTAGAGTGGGGCCTGGAGAAGGTATATTCTCAGTGCTGCTTGTCAAGAAAGATAGAAACAAATGAGAACCTTTGCAAAGGGGCAGGCTTTGGGTACTGTGACGATGAGCCTCCTTTTGGACAGACATTAACCTGAGACTAACCTTCAGAGATCTATCATGAATATCTGAAGGGGTTTCATGCTTAAAGGGGAAGACTTATTCTTTGCAGGGATGGATAGTAAAATTAAGATTCAGGGGAGGTACCTTGAGAATGGACTTGACATCAACTCAGGAAGAATGAATGTTGTTGGTAAAATTTCTGTGTCCCTGCTGAGATACTCAACCATTAGTGAGATGGAGCCCTTAGAATCATCGGCCAGCAGAATCCCAAGGCTGGGCACGAATATGGACTCTAGGAACATTGTGCATTCCTTTGGCTTAGGAGTTTTTTTTAAAAGGTACAATCTACTCTTTCAAAAGAAAATTCCATGGATTAAGTACTGGGCATATAGCCAGCCAGCCTCCCTGGTCAAATACACAACTCTAGGATACTGATTGATTCAGAAAAATAACAAGACCCACCATTACCATGGGCAACTTTAGTAAAATAGCTGCTGGAGCACAGTTCTACTCTTGCCCCACTCCGGGGTGGAATGGCTTTGCAATGTTTGCCTTCCAATGGATAAAAGGCAACTCCAAGTCACCTAGACTGCAACCAGGTGTGAGAGGGCTGTCTGCACCCATCTCCCCGGTCTCTTCGGCCTACTCCCCTCTCACAGAGTCTGGAAACATAACACTTAGCAAACCATCTAGTTGGCACTTATTGTCAAGACAGCACTCACCCTTATGGAAACCAGCCCCTCTTCAAGATCAAAACTGAGGGCTCAAAACACAAGCGCAATGCAATCGGTCAGGAGAAAGAAATGAAAACACCTTGAATTTATATCAAGAGTTTATAGCAACATTTTTACACACTGCACAGACATTTATTATTCCAAATTATCTAGTCAAATTTATATGAATTTACTGCTCTTGTAGAAGAGTTTTTTTCTGTATCTAACATCTGGATAAAACATTTGAGAGGTCAGAAACATTAAATTTCTCAAAGACAGTCAGGTTATCAACATCTGAGTGTGAAACATGGTGCTACTGAATCCCTGATACAGCAAAAGCAGACATCCGGTATTTGCACTCTGGAGCAACAGAAAAGAACATGACAAGAATGTGGTATACTTACAAAGTACCCTTCATCCATGGGGCTCCAATTTTACCAATATTAGTTCACTGATTTTCGCAAAAAACCTGAAAGGCAGAGGGTAGGTTTGTGTTACCCTCACTTTGCAGATGTGAACATTGAAGTATAACGGGGGGGGGCATTACAGGGCTATTGCGCTGGGAATAGGGGAAGGGAAGGAGGAGAGAGTTCTAACTTCGGTCTGCCATATTACAACATAACATGATCACCATCCCTCCCGCAGAGACATGATATTCCCATGTGATTCTTCTCCCAATCTCAACTTACACACAGGGAAGACAGTGGTGAGGGAATCCCCATGTTCTTAGAAACCCCGACATCCATTTAATACCCTGAGAGGGCAGGAAACACGTCTCATGCTCAGTTTAAAACATGGAGGGAAGATAAGATAGACAAAATGCAACCATCCAACTAAAATTTGGCCTGAAAAAGAATGTTTCTGGTGCTCAGTTTGTTGTACTTATGTTCACATTTCAGCATATGGACTTGTGTTGAAAGTACATTCCAAGGGAGTCAGAATGCTTCAAATGTAATCTCACAACATTTTTAGAAGGCTGTATTTTTAACAGATCTTTCTAAGACATCACGTTCTTTCTATCACTCTTGAGCCATTGTTCACACATTTTTAAAAAATGATATTTATTTGGTTGTGACTACAAGTAAGTTCATCTCCACATGTGGTTTCTTGGAACACACAAGAATATGAATGACATGGGCCTTGCCACCAAGACGTTTTTAATCCTGTGGTTTGGTGATGTTAATACAGATGCGACCACCGTGATCGGAAAGCTTGCAGAATGTTCTTTCAGCTTCTGGACACTCCTAGTGAGTCATGGACACTTGTCTCAGAAAGATAGTGCCTTCAGGGAAAACTCTTGAGAAAGATGAGTTTGGGTTCTTCGTGTGTGCCATGTCCTCAGGCATGGCAAGACATGCTTCTTGGAAATGTGAATCTAGCATCTTCCCAAAACCCATGACGTCAGGGTCACAGTATCACACGCTTTTCTCTGTACTCACCCATGCAACACGGACCTCTTTTCTCCTCAGATGTCCAAGTACTTACCCGCCTCCCACATCCCGCCTTTCCATGCACTCCGTTGCCACAGCGCCACTGTAGGTTACCATGTCAATTCCAGGGGTCACTGCCCGAAGACCCCCTCACTGAACCCTCCCCAAACCACTTCTAAGGAAGCCGCAACCTGTCACACACCTCTCCCTCCCTCTTTTCTCTTTCTTTCTAAGACATATCATTGCTCTAAGACTTATTGTGTGCCTAGCATATATATGGGCCCATCTCTTTGTTTTTCTATGTCCCTCTATTACAAAAGAAACTCCACAAAGCAAGTCACATCTGATCTCTGAGGAATTTAGGACCAAAAGAAACCACATGCATAATTAACAGTATGTGGGGAGTCCCAGGTCCTCCTTTCTTTCCCGTCTCTTCTCCCTCTCACAGGGCACTGTTATAATCAGTAATGAATGAATGTCAATTTTTTTGCACCAACCCCCTCACCAAAAAAAGTAAAAGAAAAAAGAAACTCTTCTAACATTCCGTGAAATGGTTCAAAAGAAAGTATAATAAACATCCATTTTATCGTTTTTTTTTCTTTTTTTGATCACTGGAACAAAAGCTGGGTGATCTCCTTGTCTGACCAGCTCTACATGAGCTTCTCTGCAACCCTCACCTCTTTTTCTCCCTGGCTCTTTGTTTCTCAATATCTGAAAGCTTCTGGTGCAAATTTTCCAGTTTCCTCCTAGTTCAGAAGCCAAGGAGATCAATGATAGGATAATAGACCAAAACAATATCCAAATTTTTTCATCTCCTGATTTAATAGCACCAACTAGGTACAAATTTACCTCGAAGGTTTCAAGGTCACCATTCCATACCAAGCAAAGTGGGACCCTTTGAGGGGGGACAGTTTGATCACCTAAGTGTATCTAAATGCACTCGGGTTTTAAAGAAACACCATTGCTATTTCTGCCAAGCTGTACCCATCCCCCACTATCACACCCCTAACATATGTCAGACATTTGAAGAACAATGCCACCTCTGCCACTTAGGGCATCTTCAGTCACAGAAACTTCAGATCTCTAAACAGACTTCCTGTTTGCTTCCACATTAATAAAACTCACACCTTCACCAGTCAGAATTTTTTTCTTACCCAAGCATCTGAACATCCAAAGAGATTTAGAAGCAATTAACGAGTAACAGAGCGATCAACATGGGAATTACTAATGGGACTGGACAGAATCCAAAAGCTGATATTAGGATGACAGCACGTCTCCGACATAGGTTATGGTGCTAACTCTGCAGGGCGCAGCTTTGGTTTGATTTCAGTGGCTTTGTGGGTTGATGGCACAGTCATCTAAGTCTGTTCTAAATAAGGTTCCCCATCCCCTACAACATAGATTTTTAGTTTTTAAACTGCCAGGGAGAAGAAGGCACTTTTGCATCATTATGAGACAACCTCTGGCATTAATGGCATACATTGAATTCAAGTTTATTTTTAAATTGCCAACCTTACAAAACTGCTAAAATGTCATTTTCCCCCATTTTGGGCCTCTAGACTCTCTTCACCTACTAGCTTTTGTAGCTAGAGGCCACAAAAATAATAGCTATGGATTTCTACCTTGCTTCTCCAAGGTAACTCTTCCCATATAGTGTGTGTGTGTGTGTGTGTGTGGTGTGTATGTGTGTGTGTATGTGTGTTTGTGTATGTGTGTGTGTGCGTGTGTGGTGTGTATGTGTGTGTGCGTGTGTGTGGTGTGTGTGCGTGTGTGTGTGTATGTGTGTGTGCGTGTGTGTATGTGTGTGTGCGTGTGTGTGTGGTGTGTATGTGTGTGTGCGTGTGTGTGTATGTGTGTGTATGTGTGTGTATGTGTGTGTATGCGTGTGTGGTGTGTATGTGTGTGCGTGCATGTGTGTGTGGTGTGTGTGTATGTGTGTGTGTGTGCGTGTGGTGTGTGTGTGTGTGTGTGTGTGCGTGCGTGTGCGCGTGCACGTGCACGTGCGCAGGCAAGTTCATACATCTCTGGAACACAGAAGAATGGGACACATCTATTCTTGGGATATCCAGTCTGGTCACCTTATCAGTTCTCCTGATTCAGTTTCATAAGAATCACTCTAGTTCTCTCAGTCCCATCTGAACATCTGCCACCCTAACCCACACACCCGAGGCTAAGGGACCATTAAGGAGGAGATGAAAATCTTATGACAGACAGGTCAAAGAGGATCCCTGCATATTAATGACTTCAGATCACAGCAAGGCCATCATATGCAAGGGCTCACAGCATCTAGGGTTGCCAGCACAAGACTTCTACAAGATCAAGCTAGTCACTGTTCTATGGATAAGGAAGGGACTCACAAGGTCTGCTCCTAAGTGATGTGCTACTGGAAGTTGGTGGATCTAATGGGAGTTGACAGCTATCATGGAGGGAGGAACAATTTTCTTTAGGAATATGACCACTAGTAGATTTCTGCTCTATTTGGCTTTCTGTTGCAGAAAGAAAACACTCTGACAAGGAGCAACTCAGGGAAGGAAAGGACTGTTTTTGACTTACACTTCTGTCATTGAGGGAAGTCGGGACAGAACTCAAGCAAAACTTAAAGCAGAAACCATAGAGAACAATGCTTGCTGGCTCTGTCACAGACCCATGCTTGTCTAGCTTTCTGCTACAGACAACCTGTTGAGGAGATGGTGCCACCTGTAAAGGGCAGGGTCTTACTACATCAAGAAATTTCTGCAGCAGACATCTTCACAGGCCAGTCTGCTCTGAACTGTCCCATAATCAAGACTTTCTTGTCTGGTGACTCTAGATTATGTTGAATTGACCGTAAAAGCTACTTAGGGCAGCTGCCCATGCTCCTGTAGATTGCTCATACCTGTGTGAGGGTAGCACTAACTGAACTAACTAGGTTTAAAAAAAAAACCAAAACTGACGTGAAGTGGGGAAGGGGAAATGTTGGGGTGTGGGGGATCAGGGAGAAAAAGAGGGATGGAGATGAATATGATCAAAATACATTGTACGTATCTATAAAATCTTAGATGAATAAAAACATAATAAAAGCTATCTTCAAAAGCATAGTAGGGTTGAAGAGGTGGCTCAATATTTAGGGGAACTTGCTGTTCCTACAGAAGATCCAGGTTTAGTTCCCAGCATTCACGTGGTGGCTCACAATCATCTATGACTCATTTTCTGACATCTGTGAGTATTGCACACACATGGTACTTATAGACATGTAAGCAAAATACTCATATACACAAAATTAAAATAAAGAAATTTTTTCTAAAGCATATTGTACTCAAAGGCAGAGATTAAATACTTTGAACATTTGGGATAAAAAAGAAAAACAAAACAAAAGAATACTCCAGAAGTCCACTCCCAACTTCCCAACCCTTTGCCCTGCTAGGAAAGCCCCCACATGGTCAAGAGTGTTTCAGTTATTATTCTTCCCCTGCTCTAACCTGCTTCACTCATTGCTAAAATCCATGACAGACACCACTGTTGTGCACTCCTTCGTTGCCTTCCATTGGACCAGCTTCTTGAATCTCAGTTCTGGCATCTTTCTCTCACTAGATCTGATGAACAAGTAGTCTCTGCATCTCCTTGTTCACTCCCACCTCAGGGCTCCTTCTACAGAGGCTGCCTATCTCACTTGGACAGAGAATGGACCTATTCTGGTGATTCACTTTGTATATACTTTAATTTATTTTATTTATTTATAGTACCTATTTTATTTATTTATCCTGAGTGGTCTAAGAAATGAACTGTGTGCCTAGAAAGGATTGGCATTGTTTCAACTACTTTAACATAAGACATCAGCATATATTTGGATAGATACCCTTCTTTTGATTGTGTTTCTATTTTGTTTTTTCTTTTGTTTTTTTTATCTCCATCTTCTGACCACGTGTGTATGTGTGTGTGTGTTTGTGTGTGCGTGTGCGTGTGTGTGTGTGTGTGTGTGTGTGAATGCATGTGGGGCCTAACTGAGCTATCCTTCCTCAGTAGTTGTCCATCTTGTTTTCTGAGACAGGGTCTTTCACTGCCCTGGGACTCACCAGGAAGCTAGGAAAGCTGGCCAGTGAGCTCCAAGAATTCATCTTTTACCAGCTAACCAGCTTTGGGATTATAAGTGCCCATCACCATGCCTGATTTTTATTTATTTATTTAGGTTCTGGGTATCAAATTCAGGCCTTCATAACGTTAAGCAAGCATTTTTTTCTCTAACAGCTCTCGCCTCATCCCCCATATCTTCCCTTTAAAGTCTCCACTAATGCTCTAATAGAACCAGCTCCTGGTGTACAGTCTGCCACCACCAGGCTGTGTGTGTTCAAAGCCTATTTTAACAATTTTAACCCCCAGGATCCAGATCATCCGCAGACTCATTCTTAGGGATCCCCTGTTTTATCTCTGGGGAGAGTCCTTTAATATTCTCTGCAGGTACCCTCACTGTGAGAAGGCTCAGTATCTCAGAGCCTCTCACCTCCCACAAGTCAGACACTGCCTCCCCTCCCCAGGCAGCAGCAGTTGAGATTAAAGTGCTTCTGGGTAGTACTAATCCAATCACGGCTGGCTCTTCCTGTCTCCGCTGGTGGGGAGGGAAAACATCTTGGCAGAATGCCTTTCAACTGGCCTCTGCTTTCCTCCTGGGGTCAGAGGCCTGCCTGCGCTCTTTTCTGATGGTTCTGCAGAAGTGAAGGTGGTTTCACCTGCCTCACAAAAACTATCCTTCTGCCACAGTCATGACAGGAAGAGAAGTGGAAAAGGGGAGAGGGAAAGAAACGGAGTTGAGCTCTGAGGAACGGGCAGGCAGGGCCCAAGGGTGCAGAGTCTCGTAGATTTCTTTTTTCTAAATACCAAAGATTAAAGAAAATCCATTTTCCACCCTTTACTCTTGCCCGAGCACCATACTTGCCTAAACCCAACCAGTTTACCAGACAAGGATTCTTCAGGGGGTCTTTGCTTTCCTGGATCCCCCAGGTTCTCTGATGGGACCCACGACCCGTTCCAAGAACAGCATATGGGGGACTGCAGAGAACATTAATGATACTGAAATCTCCTTCTGTCCAGGGTTAAGAACACCCTAGGGAGTGGAGTGGTTTGGGAAGATGGGCAGGTGAGCTGTTATGAGGAAGGAGGGCTGTGGAGTGTTGGAGAAAAGATCTCTGCTGTGGAAGTTGGGGTGAAGTGGGAAACGGGGTGTTGGCCTTCTCCACTGCCCTGTGGCTGCTCTTCTGTCAGTACATGAGATCAGAGCTGTATCTGTGATGTAACCAGCCCCGTGCACTCACCCAGAGCCCTTCAGCACTTGCTATATGGAGCAGCTGTGAATGTAGACTTCCTTTATTTACAGCCCTAAGTAGATTTTAACTACTCCTGAGGGAGAAGTAGACGAGTAAAGAAAGCAATCTGAGGAGTTTTCAGGAAGCTGAGGTAGTAGTGAAAACTTGCCTTGGACAAGTGATTCCTTCACCAACTACTTACAGAGTCTCTACTGTAGATTCACAGTGGTTGGCAAATGACCTAAAGAGAGGTAATATTCCCACACAGAGGTAATAGTCATACGTGAGGACGCAAGCCAGGAAGTAAATGCATGTGCAAAACTGGTAAAGAGTCTGGAAAAGAACAGAGACAGCGAAGAAGCGCAGGGGCATTTGTATACTTCGTATATATTTTATTTTCATTTTATGTCAAGAAACATGTGTCATTGCGCTCCGGCTATGATTCAGGTCATGAAATGGAATCAGCATATAGATGGATAGAAAGGTTATAAATAGATAACAGATGGATAAAGATGGTGCTGCTGCTGACGATAGATAGATGAAAGACAGGCAGACAATACAAACAGACACACACACCATCAGCCCTCTACGTTCCTGGGTACTACATCTATAAACCAAACAAGTTGACGACCAGAAAGATAAAATTGTCCTCTGTGCTAAATATGCCCATATCTGCTTCCCCTGTCATGGCTCTCTAAGTGAAAGAGTCTAACAACTATTTCCAGAGCATTTGCATATCCTACCATAGATTATATTAGTAATCTAGAGATGGTGTGAAGTATATGCTGGGGTGTTGCTGCGTAGAAACACCATGCTATGTTATGTGCATGTCTTAAGCAACCTTAGATTAATGGCATTTGCATCAGACTCTGAAGCCATTGTCCCTCGTTCCGCACCCTACCCACCGAGTGATCTGCACAAATTGTACACATCCCCTCTGAGCTTCAGGACTGTCATCTGCAAAATGTCACCAATGAATTGCCTTGCAGGTCACATGCAGGGATGCAAGGAGAAGACACCCCGCAAACACACACCCCAGAGCAGCTGGTGCTGAAGAAGTGATAGCCAAGTCACTTCTCTCTGCTCAGCCAGGAACAGAAGAGACAACAGAGCACAAAGGAGGGGAGGAGAGCTACCTTTTCATCTTTGTTCTCACGGCCATGTGACCCTAGGAATCAGATTCGGTGACCTTAGAACCACAACAATGTCAAACCAGGGGTAGTGGCTCACATATACAATCCCAGCAGTTGCGAGGTTCAGGTAGGAAAATTACCTTGGGTTTGAGTCTATCCTGGGCTATAGAATGAGACCCTGCCTCCAATTATTTCTCTCTACCACTACCAACAAAGAAAAATACTAGGTACTGCTTTTAAAAAATAGCCCATAGTTGTATACATTCTAGAATAATAAGAAAATGAAGTAATGTAGTTCCCCTCTTGTACATCACATACAAGGGATGTCAACAATGGCCTTACAAATGACTCCCCAAGGTACTTCAGTGAGAACTCTTTGACAAGGAAAGATTGCCTTTGATGGCTACCATAAGGAATAGACTTTGAGAAACATTGTGCTTGCTTTTTTAAAAATGAAACAAAAACTAAGGAGTATGCACCCATTTGAGTCTGATGTGCTCTGGAGGCTTTCTTTAAAAACACATACTTGGACATATTTTCTGCTAACTAAACATGCATCTCAGCAGTGATTCTTAGCCACTGGACCATGGCAACTTCTCTTCCTTTTCATATGAAAGAGTCATTATCCCAGAACCACAGTGCAATCGGGGGAAATGCCAACATCTAAACATTTCTCATTTCCCCGGACAAGTAATTCCCCAATTTTCTACAGAAAATGACCTCAGAATTGTTTTGTTAATTATCCCCCTGAAAGCCAAATCCTCTTGTAGCTATGCCTGGAAAGACTTCTCCTCGAAGTCACCCAAGGTTTTAGTGTCTCAATTGTTCACAGTGAAGTAGGGAAGAAACTTAAAACACCAACAATTACTCCAAACATGTCTAGCTCTTACACACACACACAATGTGTGTGTGGCTTCTCGTGGATACTTTTCCTCTTATTAGAGCAAGAAATAAATGTGAGGTAGAAGGGAGGGCTGACCTCACTCCTCCTGGGCTTAGAAGACAAGGAAGGAAGAGCTGCGGCTCTATTCTCTGCGACCAAAGAAGAGGGGGAAAGAGGTTGAAGGTGAGAGCAGAAAGTGTGATAGCAATGACGGAAAGGAAGGAAAAGAGTGAAACGAAACAGTGAAGAAACAAGCAAGGGAGTGGGAACACAATAGGTGGAGGCAACTGTCTGTCTCCCAGAACTGTCAAGCCCCTGGGTTAGAATCAAGTGTTCATTCAATAAGTCAGTCTTTCACCAGCACCCCGACAGTGTCTGGAACTACAGCATGGCTTTTGAATACCATGGCAAGCAGCCTCCTGTTTCTCCCTCCAGGACTCATCATCTCCCAGGGAAGCTACGCAGACAAGGGTGTATGTATTTTTCTTGCTTATAATTAAGAAGAGGAACTTGAAAAGTGACTAAATTTGGGAAGTGTTCACCTTACAGACATGAGGGCTATAGTTCAATCTTGAAATCGGAAAAAAAAGGCACGGGGAAAGAGGCAGTCATGCGTGGTGGCACCTATTTGCCATTCTAGTGCTGGGGAGACAGAGACAGGTGGATCCCTCGGTCTTGCTGGTGAGCTTCGTTTGTGAGTGCCAGGTTAATAGGAAATCTAGATCAAAAAGCAGGGGGCCGGGGGGAACCTTAGATATGATACCAAAGGTTGCTCTCTGGTCTCTACACCAACACACATGTACATGCACAGAAAGAATTGAGGACGAAGAGGGGAGGAAGGTTGGTAGGAAAGGAAAGAAAGGAGGGAGGGAGAGAGGAAGGAAGGAAAAAAGGAGAAAGAAGGAAGAAAGAAGAGAGAGAAAGTAAGAAAGAAAGGTGAAGAAGAAGAAAGGAGAGAGAGAGGGAACAGTGGAGGGAGGAAGGGAGGGAAGAAAGCAGAGACTCTGGCTCTGTGGCTCAGGGCAGAGGAAATGAGCTCAGGGAAAAAAATGTCTGAAGCAAGAACTTTTAAGTTAAGACATGAATAACACAGAGGACGTTACCTTGCAAAGATCCGAGAAAGAGCAGCCTGAGAAGGGAGAGGAGGATCCTCCAACTCAGCACAGGCTGCATCTCCCCATCCCTCCCTTCCAGCTAAGCAGGCTCTCTCCCAGCAATCCAAAATTCAAAAGCACACAGACATGTTTAATTCTAAAATCTCAAATTGCATACTATGCCGCTAGGAATATATATCCCAAAACTTAGATTATTTTTAGAATAGTCCACTTAAGTTTCCTCAAGTACTTCCCCCCCCCCCATTCAACTAGAAGACCCAAATAGTCCAGGTACATCAGCCTCCTCTGAATACAGAAACTGCATTCATCAGCCGTTTTCCAAAAATTGGATCTTACTTCAAAGCTCAATGACTTGATTACTCCCAGAGCAGAATACATTACACTGATTACGGGATTATTCACGTGCTGTTTCCAAAAGGTTGGGCAACATTGCTCACATTCCATCCACCAACAAACAGAAGAGCAGAAGTGGGAAGCTCGGTGCTGGTATGCAGAACACCTCCACACTGCGGCTGTGATGCCCAGGTTTGCTCCTCTTTACACATTTTGTTAAACCCATGTTGGAAAGGGGAGACGTGGTAGTAATCTAGTACCATAGACCCACAGAAAACAAATAAAAAAGTCCCAGCAGGACACAATATTTGAGATGACATCTATGGTTGACACATCCTAGGTCCTCAATGGGACACATACTAGGTCGTCAGTGGGACACATACTACATTCTCAATAAATAGAGATTCTTTTCACCTTTCCTTTTGAATATCAAAACAAGAGAAGTCATTTTTATATCTATAATTGACTGATTCATATTTTGGTCCTAATGAGTCTAGTTGTGTGGTTTGTACCCTCTGGCAATTGCAGCAGCTTCAAACGAAAGCAAAAAAAAGTGGCCTGGGTGGGAGGAGAGACGGAAGTTTCACAGGCTGATTTCCCACCAACCAGTGATGAGCGCTGTATGCTCAAGGTAATCAAATATTTTATTATTTTACTTTTTCAATATTTAAAAGAACAAGTATTAAAAATCAAAAGAAGAACAGGGCATTGTGAGTTCAAATAAACCATCACTCAGAAAAAGAAGCATCATTCTCCTGAACTCTATGTCATTAGCTAATCAGCATGTCGCTTTATTTTTTTATTTTTTTCTGTTGGCATCTACTTACTGTCATGTCATTTCCACAAGGGCACCATCTGTATTTATAAAAGAATTATCTTTGTGGTGATCTAGCAATCTACAAACAATGGTGCTATTTAACTTTTCTTAGGGGATCAATTGTAGAATTAGGTTAAAGGATTTATGAGTCTCCTTTTCATGATGATCCTTGGGAGGATTTGCTCATGTCTCGGGGATGGTGCAAGCACTTGAAACAAATAATCAAATAAGTGAGAGTGTAAATGATTTTGATTTATTAAAACAGAAATTTTAACATGTTGCTTGGCATGTACACTTTGGATGCTGACATGAACATTTTCTAAGATTTTACTTTTATTTTTATTTTTAATTGTGTGTATGTGTGTGTGTGCACACAGGTGTATGTGAGAATATGTGCGCTTGGAGACCAGAAGCTAGAAATAGATCCCCTGCATCTGAAGTCACACATGGTTGTGAGTTACCTAACATAGATGCTGGGAACCAATACCCACTCTTAACCACTAAGCCATCTCTCTAGTCCTAACACATGAATCTTTTAAGCTGGCAGGAAGAGGGTCTATTACAAGTCCAGTAAAATGATCACAAACAAAATATTTTATTTTTGTTTGAAAGGATGGGTTATTGTCCAGTATGCTCTGGTAGGCACCCTCTGGTTGAGACAGAACAACTCCGAGGCCATTGCCCAACAAGGTTAGTTATAACAAATGCATGATCAAATCCTGCTTTCTTTGGTTCTTGATGCTAACTTTATAGATAAAAGCCCTGGTCTAGTGATGGTTGGTCAGCAAGCCCCCACCTCTGAAGGAAACAAACATTCAGACTAGATACCCTTCAGTTAGGAATAAACCTCATAGACAAGTAAAGGATTTCAATGGAGCTACCAAGCATGACCCAAGGAGAATAACCTTCTGAGACACAGGAGTGTATTACTTAAGCTTTAGGTCAATACAGAAAGATAAAATACAATTTGAAAATATCGAAGACAGAAGTCTCTTCACTGGATGCAATTTCTCCAGTAGCAATCAATTGCTTTGCAAATTTAAAGCAGTGTTTAAAAGTGTTATGATTAAAGTAAGTATGTGGCATGCTGATAAAATAAAAAAGCAAATCAGAAACTAATATGCACATATTTATGGAATTCCTGCTATGGGTCATGTACTAAAGCAAGAAAAAGGCACATAAATAAACAAAATACACAGAGGGCCTATCCTTAAGGAGCTAGTGTTTTCTAAAGTGTGTGCAGATGAACCATTAAGTGTAAACTCACTAAATCATATTAAATATAAAATTAATACACAAAACTAAATTATTTTACATGATATAAAATGTAAGTGCTATGTTTTTGCTCTCTGTATAATACAGCATTATTTCTTTCAAAACCTAAAATATTTCTTTTAAATCGTGATTATTCATAAAAAACAAAAATAACTTTCCAGGATTGGGGTTTTATATTCTTTTTTGTCAGCATTGAAATTTTAACATTCAAATGTTTTGATAACCAAATTTTGAAATATGTTAGTAAAATGGAAACTGTTCAGGGAACTGTATCATAGAATTATAGGGCCACTTATCTGAAGAAGTGATTTTGTTATCCTTATCAGAGAATTAAGGAGTAAAACTGCTGTGGGATAATGCTCTTGAACACTGTAAAGATTTGTCACTCATATTGGTTTAATAAAATGCTGATTGGTCAGTAGTCATGCAGGAAGTATAGGTGGGGCAACCAAACTAGGAGAATTCTGGGAACAGGAAAGGAGAGACGGAAGCTTCACCAGCCAGACACAGAGGAAGTAAGATAAGAATGTCTCACTGATAAAAGGTACCAAGCCTTGTGGCTAAACATAGCCAAGAATTATGGGTTAATTTAAGTTGTAAGAGCTAGTTAATAATAAGCCTGAGCTAATATACAAAACAGTTAATAATTAATATAAGCTCCTATGTGTTTATTTGGGGCTGAATGACTGTGGGACTGGGCAGGACAGAAACTTCTTTCTGTATAAGACAATGAACTCTGGGATCAGATATGACCTGTACCTATTCTGGTTCCACCACTAGGTTCTGAGACACTTTCTACATCTTGGTTTCCTTATGTAGAAAAAGGAATAGATTAAGACAACACATACAAATTTGTTTTACTTTATTTTATTATTTTATGTGTATTGGTATTTTGCCCACATACATGCCTGTGCTCCAAATATGTACCTGGTACCCACAGAGGTCAAAAGAAATTGGATCCCCTAGAATTGGAACAATAGAAAGTTTTTATCAGTCACGTGGGTATTGGGATTTGGACCCCAGTCTTCAGGAGAACAGCAAGCTCTATTAAATGCTTCTCTGCAACCTCAAATATAAATTTCTTAGAAAGAAGTCAAACTTGATTGTAATTGGAGCTGTTCTAGAGGCTCCAGTTGTAGCAGTCCTGAGAGAACATTATAATGCAAAACAGAAAGCTTCAGCACGGGTCCCAAATTTCCCCCTCATGAGTGAACTTACACAAACTTCAAGAAAAACCTCTTTCAAACTTTTAAAAGTGAATTTCTTTGCTTTAAAATAGACCTAGTGAAACTTGTGAGAAAATAAATAGGGTTTCAGTTTCGTGTATCAGTGTGACTGGACTGCCGACTGCCCAGCTTCATGGCTAAACATGACTCCAGGCGTGTTTGAGAGGGTGTTTCTTAATGAAGTCAGCACGTAGATCAATGGGCTCGGAAATAAGGCTACTCTTCCCAAAGCCAGGTCTTCACTCAAGCCACTGGAGTCTTGAACAGAGCAAAAGGCTGAGTGGGGAGAATTCTTTCTCTCTGCCTGGGGATCTCTAAGGTGATCATGGTCCTTCTGCCTTTAGACCTGGGCCAGAACTTATACCACCAGCCTCTTGCTTCTCATGTCTTTGCCTTTGTCCTCACTGGAGCTGGTATGGACTCTTGAGTCTCACACTACAAACAGAAGATTGTAGAGACTTCTAAGTCTTCATAAGCCACACATGAAAATCAATCAATCAATCAACCTCTCTCTCTCTTTCTCTCTTTTCTCTCTTAAATAAATAAAAAAATTATTTATTTCAGGGTGTGTGTGTGTGTGAAATCTCTATTGGTTTAATATCTCTGGAGAATACTAACAATTACTATTTTAAAAAAGAGAAGAATAATTATACTGTCTCACTAAATACACTACTAATTTTATAGGTACTGTGTTTTAGGTAAGTGTCTACTAAAGGCTCATGAGTTAAAGGCATGACACCAAGTCTGAGGGATTATTGTCAGGTGGTGGAGCCTGTAGGTCGTGGGTCCTGGTAGAAGGAAGTTGGGTTATTAGTGACATGCCCTTGAAGGGACTATTGGGACCCCTGCCCCTCCACTGCCTCTTTATCTGTTTCCTGATACATGAAGGGAACAGATTCCTCTGCCAAGATGTTCTTTCTCCACAGGCCCAGAAGCAGCAGAGACTACCAACACAGGCTGACACCCACAAAACTGTCAGCCTCCATCAGCGCTTTGAAGCAATTATATCAAGCATTGGGTCTAGTGGTGGAAATCACACAGCCTAGTAGATTTACAGACTCTAGTCATAACCTCCTATACAATAGCTCTCACTCAACTGCCTCGGAAAGGCTTTGCAAGAAACATTGTGAATTTGAGTTTTGGGTATCAGTTAGATAAACGCTCCTGAATTCTCTGGACCTGAGTTATCTGGGCATGAAAGTAAAAGAGCATCCTTCCAACGAGGAATCAAGAACTGATATGCAAAGTGCCCAGGAGAGTCTAGCACACCACAAAGTCCTGACAAGCCCTTCCATCCTTTTCAGGGGAAGCCTGATTCAGTATTTCCCATTTTGACTATGTGTAGTCCCATATTCTAAAATGTTTAAAATGAAAAGTATTGTAAATAACCTTTGAATTATCTTTAAACGATTCTTTATGATTCGGAGAGTAAAAATCTATAGATACATAAAACACCCTGGATGTCAAATATACAGTATCATCATTCTGCATGATCACAGCTAATACAGTTCCATCTAAATTGCAGTCTCATATTTGACATAATTATACATAACCAAACACTAATAAAAATTGCTGCCTTATATTTCAAATTGGTAATTATGGTAGTAAACATTAACAACATGTCAGATATAAGATGGTGATTTGTTCTGAAATGTATTAGAAATCATTATACTGTATGATAATTTTAATTACAGTTTGGTAGCTGGAGAGCATGCAGCAGTCTCCTTCTCCAAGTGCATGATGGGAGCTAGCCACTCTCGGGTTCTGCTCTAGCTCTGACTGGAATTGTTTTTGCTGTCTTTAAAAAGTGTATACCCAGTGTCCCAGCTAAACTGGGATAGCATGAGGGTCGGAGCCATTCTTCCAGGTTCTTAGTCTTTGCTCTGTCACTTTCTGGGCACTTGAATTCAGATATAGGTAATTCTTCTGTGCCCGTTTTCTGTTCTCTACCATGGAGGACAGGGTCCAGCAGGATGGCTCAGTGCATGAAGGAGCTTGCTATCAACACCAGATATCTGATTTTGGTGACCAGACATCACATGGTAAAAAGAGAATTAATTCAAACAAGTTATCTTCTGACATTCACATGTTCACTGGGACACATGAGCACACGTGCTCGTACACACACACACACACACACACACACACACACACACACACTGAAATAAATAAATGCAAACTTTTAGTGGAAGCCAAGAATAGCTATTTCAGAGGGCTGTGGTGGCAAGTCTAGTGACCACTGTGTCCAGTGCTGAACCTAGGAAGTCTGAAATACAACTAGTGACTGTTATCATTTTATGTTAGCAGACACATCACTTTCCTCAACTTTCAAGGTCAAACTCTAAATACTATAAATCCAATGTTCTATTTAACATCAAACATGCTAGCTATTATTTTCTAGTCTGGTCTCAGGACACCATATTCTTCAAAACAAATGCCCTTTTTCTCCTCTCTTCATGCTTTCTACGCCGTCTTTCTTATCCCCACCCAGTGTTGGGAGTCAGGTAAGAAGCTATGTCTGATTTACATTGTCAGCTCTTGGGAATGTGTATCTTGGCTTATCTTCTCTTGAGCCTTTCATTTCTACTCTACCATGACCCTTAAGCATATCTCGGGTACTCGCCCTGTGGTCAGCCAGCAGCAGCGGAGAAGCACTAAGGAGACCCCATCCCTCAGCACATCAGCACAAGAGCCATGAAGTTCCTACCTTTGTCCACATCACACCTGACATAACCTGTCCATAGGACCTGAGTTAGGAATGTAATGCCCTCCCTGCTGTCTCTCTCTCTTTCTCTTTCTTCCCTCTCTCTCCCTCCCCCGCCACCCCTCTCTCTCTCTCTCTCTCTCTCACACACACACACACCAAAAAAGGAAGGGAGGGAGGAAGGAAAAAAGGAAGACTAAGTGAAATGTGTTGTTCTAACACAGAAACCATTTTTGTTTACTTATTCCCATCTCCTTTTAAAATCTCCAGGCCTTACATCTTGCAAGACGCTCCTAGCTCTGAGACCTCCGTGTAAAGCGAGACAAGCCTCCCAGCGCTGTGATAAAGCACCTTCCCTTTCCACATTTCCATACCATTTCAGATAAAATATTTGGGAGAAAAGACTGGACTGCTAATTAGAGAACTGTCTGGAACCACCACGAAACACATTTCCATTGGTGCAATAAGGAAAGACTCTTCATTAAAATCACTGTCCTCGGTAAGAGAAAGCTGTTTCAGGCGCCATAGATCTAATTCACAGGAGTGATCATGCAGACCCAGGTACAGTATTCATTATTAACTTAAAAAGTATGCCAAATCAATTAAAAACCATTTTAAAGGGAAGGAATAAAATTTAGTTCTACCTAACTGCGGCTCAGCTCTAATTTATCTTCCAGCCACTTTCAAGGGGTTTTACTTGGTTCTTAATCTAACATTCATTGGAAAGGGTAATTCTCATGAAATTACAATGCATCTCTTGCATCGTTTAATGCAAATGTCCCTCTTCTTCGGCAATGGAGAGCGGCTTCTCCAATAAAGACTCCCTTCAAAGTGCAAAGCGGGAGAGCCCTGGGAGCTGCATTCCTGAAGTGGCTCAGACTTAAAACTCTGCCCGCATCCCTGTGACAAATTGGCTTCCAAATATAGGTTATTCACAACGTGTTTGTTATACGGCGAGGCATATGAATTCTCGCTGTGTCTTTCTTTACAAACATGTCAAGACTTGTGAACCCTTAATGAAATGCAGAATTTTAGAGGCAAGAAGCTACGAAGACGAGGCCCTGCTTCCTGAGAGTTGGGTCTTCTCATGCTAGGGTCGGGACGAGGAGATACAAGTCCACCTCTGAGGTCACCGAGACCCATCCACTTTGTAGTTTACAAATAAAGAAACGGAGGACCCGGAGCAGGCACGTCTCCATCTCCCAGTGTTGTTTAAAAGGCAGAGACCCCGAAGCCCAGGACTCGCACCTGTCTCGCTGAGGCTAGCTTCCACTGTTGCTGAGCCATGAATGAGCCTCCAAAGCGCTTTTTTTTTTTAAATCCCATGCAACACCAACCCTCTTATATTCTTAAAACACTATAGTAAGCTTATCCCTGTAGCAAAGTAAGTCACGTTACACAAATTAGTTGGACTGGCTTCTTCTTAAATCAAGGACATCACCAGAAGTCCCAAACAAAGACTACCCGTTCCCTGCTCAGTTACTTCCTGCTATGGGACTTCCTGATGTGGCCACTGTACTATCAGTCCACCCTTGTTTTGGCTTAAAGCAGGGGTCAGCAAACATTTTCTTTTTTTTTTTTTTGACTGTTTCAGGCTAGTCTCCATGGCAACTGTTCAACTCTGCCACTGTGGTACAGCAACAGACACCAGGGATGTATGTATAAGTGGATGAACACTCAGTGGGCTTGATCTCACCCACTATAGTTTGACCGCTCTTAGATCTCAGTCAACAAAAGTCCTAGCTGAGCATGGTGGTACACTCCTGTAACTCCAGCATTCAAAGGGCTGAGGCAAGAACTGTGATTTCAAGTTCACCCTGGGCTACACAGAAAGAGCTTCTTTCAGAAAAGAAATCTGGAGTATGGGAAGGAGGGAAGGAGGGAGGAGAGGAAGAGGGGAAATTCTGCCCTGTCTTGCCATTAGCACCTTCCTGACAAACTCACATTTTTTTCGTCAACACACTTGCTTTCTATTTGTACTGGGAAAAAAAATAATAATTCAATTAGTAAATGGTTTCAATGACCACAAGGCATTGCTGGGAAAGATATCTTTCTTCAAATATAACGTAACAGACTGGGTAGTCACCAAACCAAGTTCTAAGATTGTGTCATTACAATTAGCCAGATGAAGGAGAAATCTCCATCCATGGGAGGCTGCCCTGCGACCTAAGGTTTTCGGCTTCCTGTTAAGCACTGCTCAGTTTGGGAAAGAAATATTTTAGCTGCACACGTGAGCAATAGCACCATCAACATATCTGTCACTGGGAGTCATTATCCTTCTTTTGTCTGCACGCTGAAGTAAAGAGAAACGCTCTATTTAAATACCTTTGCACAGAGCACAACTCTACTGGCATCAGCATATTACAAAAACCAATTTTCTTACATCAACTTCTATCTACTTCTAATTCTGTAGCATAGCTCTGGGGAGTTGCTACAAGGTCTGTGTAAACTGAAAATCTAAATAACATTATGACGCCTATTACAGAACTAATTTATAATCTAATACCCCAGTTGAATTTAATATCCTATTTATTTATTCAAGCAAAATATCTGGAAAAAAATATGTCACATCATAATGTAGTTGTTATGAAAATGGAAAAATAAAACAGAATTTTAGAGAAGGTCTGATAATTGCTAGGGGCAGGTACAAGCAAGGATTTCAGAGCCCCTTACACAAAGAAGAGGCAGGAGCCCTTTGATAAATAGAATCTTTGCTTTATAACACAATTATTGTCAAATTTAGTATTTTACATCAAATTTACAACTCTAAAATGTGATTCCTATTAATATTATCTGCTTAGAGCTACTGCAGCATAAAACTGTTGGCCAACAGATGCCACCTCATCAGCTGTCTTTAACAACTCCATTCCCATCCTGGATGGAAGAGCCCAGCTTTATGGCAGCGTTTATAAGCTGTGCTGCCAATACAAATGTGTGAGTGACATGCATATCTATAATACACACGGGCTAGTGCAGAGAATTACAGCACTGCCTCTCGGAATACTGAGTGTCCTACTGATTTCCCCCCGTAGAGATAAAGAGAGAGAAGAGGAAAAGGGAGGAAGAAAAGAAGAGACAGGAGATGTTAGTGCAATGGAGGAGGAAGTGCTACAGAGAGCAGGAGGGCCAAGTGCTGCGCAGAGCAAGCACTGTGCCCTGTGGCTAAACATGTTCAGTCATCCAGGAGGCTGAGGTAACCAATGGGAAACTTTAACAAGTCCAACACAGCATTCGTGTTGATGTTTCCATGACTCAAAAAATGCCCAGGAATCTCAGTCCCTTAGCAAAGAGCCTACCGTTTCTTCTTTCTTGACACAGGAGCCATTTGTATAGCTTAGGTAGCAACTCAGAGCCATACTGCTAGAGAAAAGACACAGACCCATGAAAGAGCTACGACTTATCCACAATCACACTGTCGCTTCTGTTCCTCACAGAAAAGCAGACTTTTCAGCCCCTTGTATCACGGGGTCTCACATAGTGAATTCTTTGGGCCTTATTGCAACCATGGCCTGTCTAGATCATAAGTCCTGCTATCTCCCGAACTGTTAAAAGACTGTAAGGTTATTGCTATGTACTTCCAAGTTTAGCAAGTAGTGGTCCCTGGGGTCATATGCGAAGTGTGTCAGGGAAGAGCCCTTTGCTCCTAAAATGGTTGCAACACAGCTCTCAAAAGTCTGGAATCTCATAATTACCTATTCATTTCTTTTCCCTAACAGTTTTTCTGGTCTCTGAGGGTGCTGAAATGGAACTCAAATATCCTTGGGAGAAGCAATATCTTAAGTTCTCTTATAGGATGATACTGGGCAATTATAAAAATTAAATAGAGAAAAAAGAAGACCCCCTTAGAGGAGATTCGGTCACATGCATGGAAACATACATGGGCTCTCTGATCATATAGAATCTCTGAACAAGCCCATGGGTGGCATGTGTCAGCCACCTGGGCTTCATCGGTGAGGAAGACTGAGTACAGTGTGATAGCACAAAGGATCCCAGGATTCCTGAAGTGTCGAGGAGGCACCAAGCTACCAAGACTTCTTTCAGGTCTGGGTGAAGAAATCACACACTTTCCTTCTAGCAGAGGGTCATCCTTGATGGATTGTCTTCCCCAAGTTTAGACATAAATGTCCTTGTCATCCCTCCCAGTGTGAATTCTGTCTCACTTCTGAAGCCTTCCCAACACCTTCTACACACACACCCAGCTCCCCCCTACTCCTGGTATCAGCTAAGGTGTTAGGGAGCTGAGCAAATCCATTCCACCTGCCCTTTGTGAAGAGCATGTATATGCAACAGAAACGCAGCTCGACACTCATTGATTATTACCTATAAATCTAGCAAGTCATCAAAAGCTTCCATGAAATACTACCCAGGGACATAAATCTCTCAGAGGGAGAGAAAATCTGATGGGAAATAAAATTCTCTCATTTCATTTATTCCCTTGTTTAAAAGACTGACTTTCCAATCAACTATGAACATTAATGCGAGTTGGCAGGTAGATGGGGGCAGGGTGCCAGTTGGAGGCTTAGTCAGACAAGAGAGCAAATATGACCAGCTATGTGCCATAAGAGAGTAACTCAGCCTTTCTGAGCTCCAGTTCTGTCATCTCTAAAGAAGAATAGCAAACAGGGCTACAAAGAGATTAAATCAGATAGACTGAAACATACCAAGTCTATCTTAGCAATTCAGGATGGCAGCTGTCACAAGGAACACATCTACCATTAAATATTTAATGCAAAAAAATTATTAGAACCAAAAAGTGATGCCTACTTCCTTCCCAGAATTCCAAGCAATGATCAATAAGGTGCATTCATTCATTCAGCTGATGTTTGCCGCACACAAGCTATGGGTCAGGCTTTGTCCCAGGCTCTGGGAACTCGTCCCAGTTTGCTCTCTAATTGTAAAAAGTTATAATTTCGATGCTTCAGGCTACACACAAGATGAAACAGATGGTAGGCAAGTAATAATTTTTGCATAAATTCATATACTTCACACAGGCTCAGCACCCAACCCTTCACGACCATTGCTGACCTGCCTACTCTCTGGAAGGCTTTGTGACCCCCACCATAGCTACTGTCCTTGGTTCTCAGGACCCCTGAACTGGCTCACTGTCTAGATGATCACCACACTCTATTGCTATTTTGATTCAACAAACTGACAACTCCCTTACACTGTGGATTCATATAAGAAGGGACAGAGTCTCATTAATATTTTACTGCCCCCTACTAAACATATCTGCATGCAGAGTCAGCCTGCATGGCTCCGACTCTGTTTCAGAACAGACAAACTTGGCATCAGTTTCTCTTCTTTATCCCTTCTTGTGACTCCTGTGCCCAAGCAAGGGCATTCCAGATACTCCTTTCTACGGCAAAAACCATCGATAGAAATGGTTCCCCAAACAAGAAAAGGTGTTGGAATTGGCACTACTGCTGACCAACGACTGACCTGTTTCTCCATCTAACCATTTTTTTTACACTCTATTTTTGTGGTTTTCTCTAGCAAAGCAAATGAAGCATTCTCTGCTCCTGCCAGCACATTTTATCAATAAAGTGGTCCTTGGCTTGAGCAAGCCATTGGTCTCTAGGTTTGTTTTGCTTTTGTCTGTGTGCTTGCCCTAAATGTGAGATGCAGGTAACTGAGGGAGCCTGGACTTGGTCAAATGTTGGGCAAAGAAACTGCAAAGCCAGCCTGAATTATTTTCCAGGCATAGTGAAAAAGACCGGCCACAAAGCTCCTGAGTGACCCTGGCACAACTCTGTCTTTGAGTCACAAAGGAGAGGGTTTGTAGTTGGAGAAGACAACAGCACACATATCTAGGATGACCAAGAAAAGCCTCCGAGGGGAGAAGAGAAACAACCTCTTTCCATCTCAGAGCCCACAAACATGGGCCAAGTCTTCGTTAGGACCATGTCTAGCTCTCTAAACCAAAAAGAAAAAGGGAAATCAAACAAGCAATTCAACAGCCAGAACCAGGCAGATCGACTCACACTTGGTCTCCTCACTCCCTGCTCCTGCCTTAGATGGTGACAAAGCTCCAGTGATGCAGGCAACACCCTCAGGCTCTGCCACTACCTCTGCAACCCCCTGCAAGGATGAGTGGCTGTCATGCTCATGTGGGCATAGGCCAGCCTCTGCTCCCCCTTCTCCTTCTCCGTGCTCACGATCACAATGCCACACTGCTAGAACTGTGCTCTGGAAATGTGATTTGGGGCAGATAGTTGCTGGAGTCCCCATATGCTTAAGGTACATAACTGGGCCACTGAGAAAAAGGAATTTAAACATTCTAGAAAACAGCACGAGAGCAAATTGGCCTTTCCCTCTGAGAGCCATTATTAGAAAGGCCTAGCCCAACTCAACCAGAAAGCCGATATCGGGCCCATTCGCTCTTCCTGAAACAATGCCCCCTATGTCCACCTCCTTCCAAATAGGAAGCCCCAGGGCTCCCAGCCAGACAGGTATCTGGTCTTTCTCGCGTCCCACTGCCTTGCAGAGATCAGCGGATGCCTCTCTTCTCGCATAGCAACTCCGCA
Source organism: Dicrostonyx torquatus (assembly GCA_028555095.1). NCBI lineage: Eukaryota > Metazoa > Chordata > Mammalia > Rodentia > Cricetidae > Dicrostonyx > Dicrostonyx torquatus. The sequence goes on along the minus strand of JAQHUG010000017.1, from coordinate 4,433,894 downwards.
GTCCAAAGTTTAATTTCACGTGATGCCGGGAACTCACGCAACATGGCATTCCATTTGATTTGTACTCTGTACTCGTGGAATTTGGCAGCCGGCTAGCTCTCGTCTCTGTGTACCTGCTGAAGTCGCAGCTGCTGCCTAAACTTTGTAAATAAATGCTAAACAAATGCCAAATAAAGAAACCAACTTCCCAGGAAGCGGAGAGGGCAGGAGATCACAGATTTTGTTCTCAGAAATGTGCTGTGACCTGTTTCAGCGCGCACCCTGGCAGCTCCCATGAGTCTCTGTTCTCCTGGGCCTTGGATGCTCTTTTAGTTCAGAGAGGGGAGGGGGGAGGGGGGAGTGAGCGGCATACATGGCCATATTCTTTACTACAGAACACATTTCCTGTGGAAACTGGAGCAAAGTTTTTCACTGGACTTAGTCTGCGACTGTGCACTGAAAGTCAATAAGAGCAAAGGCTTCATTTCCCATGACCCTCATCTTGCCCAGCTGCTTATGTGAGGACCTTGCGTCTATACTCCTTTTGTCGGTCCTGGTCCTTTGACCCTGTGGGTCATATTTTTCAACAGTAAATTCTCACCAAAGAGTTGTGGAGTTTATTGCTCAAGCTACTCAGCCAGACTGTCCATGTTCTGCAAGGGTATAGGTAAAGGCAGGCCACAATAACGAACCACGGCTAGAGGTTCCTGGCATTTGTCATCATGGATAAAAAAGCTACTTTTTGAGTGAGTTATCAAACAGCCTCCTCCATCTCCACGCCTATCTCCAAGGAAACATCTATTTTACATGCAAGATGAGAGGCGAGAGAGAGGTGCGGCTTGATGGGAGAACGGAGCCAGAAGCACAGTCACCTCTGCTTTTCAAATTCTGGCCTCTAGTGTCACAGACCTAACCAACACAGTAACAATACTCAGAACCCTGACAGTGCACTAGGCACATTTGCATACAATGTGTCTTGTCTTGCACCATTAAGGCATCTTCTCCCCCATCCCAATAGTCCTTACCCACAACAGGACTAACATTAGTACTAACTCGGTAGACAGCTAAATGTAACACATCCTAAAGGGTTTCCCGTGCTCCTTTTCCGCTACATGTGTGTAAGTATGTTTGGGTAAATTGGAGGGTGCTCACCTGTGTGGTGTGTCTGTAAGTCAAAGGTTGCTGCAGGGATATCTTCCTCAATGGCTTCCTTTTATTTCTTTTAGGTAAGATCTGAACCTGGCATTTGAATTTCTCAGCTAAACAGGCTGGCCAGAAAGTCTCTGAAATTGGCCTCTCTCCACCCCTCCAATTACCCCAGCACTGGGCTTACTGACCATACAACCATGACTGCCATTTATATGGTGCTGTGAATCCAAACTCACCCACTGAGCCATCCCCCAGCCCTACCTCTTGGCTTATGTTGTTGTTTGTTTGTTTTTCTTTGTTTGTTTGTTTGCTTGCTTGCTTTTTTTTTGATAGCTATATCAACTGCTTCTTATAGTGCTTCTGTGTCTGTCCAAGTAACCATTGAAAACAAAATCCCACAGCTATTCTGCTTCCACGATCTCTGCTTGTAACCTCTATATGCTATTTTAAGATGTTTATTAAATCAGTAATTTTTTAAATGAGTGAAGAAATTACAACCCTATTGAGCAATTATGATGACTCCTCTCTACCAATCAGGAAGACTCAGAAGGTGAGTAGCTAACCCAAATCCACACAGTCAAAAAGGGATTCAGTTCCGGTCATTCTCACACCAGGGCCATGATCTTCAAACAGCCACAGTAATGAAACAAGGCACTGCCCTCTACTCCTGGTTAGCGGCTCTCCTTCCCTTTCTTATATGTAGCAATTTCTATATTCACAAACAAAGAAGCCTGATTGCAATAACACAGACATAACCTAATCAGTCTCTTGATAAGCTTTAAGAGAAAGGAAAGGCTGCAATTGTCGGTGGCCAGTGAGATTCAGGTCAACAGCTTTCAGGGAAGGCTGCCCATCAGGTCTTGTCGTGTACCCACATGGTTCATTCTGCACTGAACACCGCATGTGGGTCTGCACTTCCCACTAAGTACCAGTATCACCTGATGGCAAGTGACACCGAATCCAGTGTTACTGGTGACACTAAATCAACGACCTCATTCCCCTTGTCTGTCCACGGTTCTGTGGACCGGTGAGCTCCTCGGCCACAGGGAACGCTTACTTTTTCTAGCACTGGCTCCTAAATGACTGCTCTTCCAGCTGATTATTTTTCTTCCATTCCCACCTGTCAGCCAACTTTTCACTTTTTAAAAAGTTTTAAAAATGTATTAGTCCTGAAGTGAGGGCCCGTGAATGAGCAGGCGATTAGCAGAATCATTTGACTGACCTTCAGGAGCCCCAAGCGCAGGTGATTGATGAAACAGCTACAGGTTTGAACAGAAGGTCAACTTCAATAATACGGCTCTTACTTCCTAGGGCCCTTACAAACTAACTCGGTCGGTGGCCTTCACTTCTCCTTTGCAACAATTTTAAGGGAAAGACACAAGACACTCTTCTGTGATCCTCAAAGAGAATGGTCAGGACATGGTGGTGGCATTTGATCCAAGAAGACTAGATTCTAACGTGGAAAATGACCATTCTTGGCTGCAAAGTTCACAGCTAGTTATGCTCCTCTATAATCACTGGGTCTGGCAGGAAGCGACCTGGATGGAGTTTCCACTATGGCTCAGCCTGGTCCTGTGACTCATCGCTGTGTCCTTTTTCTCATATTCAACACGAGAGTCAAGCACCTGCAGATATTCAACACGTTCAAGTTCTTTCTGTTAGCATTTGAACTTGAATGACACTGCAAAATAAGAAACGATCTTATCATTTCAATCTTTTCTGGAAATTTCTAAGGGACATCATAGATCACCCTTTTAATTTCATTGACACCTGAAGATGCACTTCTTGTTTACTCCATAAATAATAATAAACAAATAAATCACCATGATTCGCCTTCCAAGTGCACTGTGCTATTTGTCCTGCATCATCTCAGTGTTATGATGCTATGAAGGGATGCTATGAAGCCATAGCAGGGAAGCAGGGAAGAGCAAGGGCAGCTGCATGTACTACATACTAGCATCCTGGTGCACCTGCTGGCTAGCACTGTGACCTTGTGCAAGTCACTCAATCTTCCTGGGCCTCAGCTCTATACATCTAGAATGAGGACACTGGTACAGGGCCCTCAGGATTGCTACAAGGATTAAAGAAGCCAGTGCATATGACGTGTGATAATAGGTCTGGGGACATTATAGGAGCTCAGAGAAGCACTGTTGACTATTAATTTTATTAATCCAATTTTATGGATGAGGAAACCAATGCTTTAAGAGGTTAATTAAATGATGTGCTCAAGGTCATGGCTGTTGAACAAAAGCAGAGGGAAACACAGAGACCTGAACCCGGCAGTCAGATGCCAGAGTGTGTATTCTAAACCAATTCCATCTTTTTTGTATTCAGTTTTCAGCTGTGAGTTCCTTCCCCAGCCTGGAGCTTCCATTGAAAATAGGCATTTTAGAGGGTAAAGGTCCTCCAAGGGCAACTCAACCTGCTGCCCAGTGTTTGCAGAATGCAAATGAAGATCAGGTTCTCCAAAATGCTTTAAAGTTGGGGACAGCTCTGCTCTCTCTCCCCTGAACTTTCTTCAAGAATAGAAGAGCCCTCCTGATCTGGCCTGAGGTAAGATACAAGAGACGGCAGAAGAGCTCTCATCCTCAACAAAGCAAGATTTAAGTCATCCACTGAGGCAGAGAGAAGTCAGGCTCTGCACAGTCCTTCCCTCTGACAGGGGCTCTGACTGCAAAGGCAGTCTTGGGCGTAGAAGGAAAGAACTTTTGCCGACATAAACTGATTTTAGAGGCTACAGAAGAACCAGATGCAGTGGTACCTATACCTAACTATATATATATATTCCCAACTATACGGGAAGCTGAGGCCAGAGAATTACTTCTTTTAAATTCAAGACCAGCTTATACAATATGGCAAGGCCTTATCTCTAATGATGATTATAAGGATGGCTGAGCCGGGCGGTGGTGGTGCACGCCTTTAATCCCAGCACTCGGGAGGCAGAGGCAGGCGGATCTCTGTGAGTTCGAGACCAGCCTGGTCTACAAGAGATAGTTCCAGGGCAGGCTCCAAAGCCACAAAGAAACCCTGTCTCGAAAAAAACCAAAAAAAAAAAAAAAGGATGGCTGATAATGATGATGATGGTGGTGGTGATATAGAAGGAAATAGTGTCCACTGGCCAGGTGTGTGTGTGTGTGTGTGTTGATTTTGTTTTGTTTTGTTTTTGCCACTGATGTCTTGCAGGTCATGGTTCATGCCTTTGCCTTTAGCCTGGTCCAGCCATCTTCTTTCAAAATGCAAATGCGCCTAAGATAGAGAAAAAATTAACCCCCTTCCCCTAACAGCACCTATATCTTTTCCTGTATCCCTTGAATCCCTTTTTCACATGGCAAGACACCCTGGACACAGACAGGAATGAATAAGACACAGGAGGGGAAAGGGTCTCAATTGGTACATCTGCAATAGAGCCTAATATAATGCATTCTACAGTTCAGGGAACATTATGGAAGAGGGGGCAAAGAGATTTTAGGAAGCAGAGGACAAAAACGCCTGATGCAAGACGTGTCTTCTCCACATGACAAGGAAACCGCATCCATGAAATCCCAACAATGCAGATGCCTAAACAAGGGCTGTATAATGACAACCCCAGTAAGCATGCCAACAAGGGGAGGGGGAACTTCACAAGGCCCCACCCCTATCTGAAAAACTGCTAGCAATTAGCGGCTGTTGAGAATCAGATTTCTCTAGGATTGAGACCCGTGATAGGTTATCCAGTCCCAAGTGGTCAGCCCCAAACATGTGTCCATGTGAGCAACACCAAATGGACTCAGGAGGTTTATATATTTATTTATATATAAAGCCAGGGGAGGACATGGGAGGAATTAGAGGGGTAGAGGGAAGGTAAAGATGTTGTAAATATAGGATTTGTGCATGAAATTCTCTAAAACGGTAGAAGAAATAACACTATATTTATGTTGTGAACAAAACTAATCACATTAGATGACAGAATAAGAGCTGCAAACAGACTGACAGACAACCAACGGCACCAGAGATTGCTGTATGCGTTTTCAGTGCAATCCAGTGTAGGTTGTCATATAAAATGTATTTGAGTTTTTAAACTAAAAGAGTGAAGAGAGGTCTATTGGATTACACCAGCACCAGTAGCCCAGAGACCTCACCAGAACTTGGAATCAAGATACATGGCTATTTCCACTAAGAAACGGATATCTAAAGCTACAGGTTTCTGGTCATGGAAGACAACGCATGGGAGTTTTCTCCTCAGCTCCTCTATTCTTTATCGTTGACAGAAAAGGGCTTATCATGATAAAGCCTAGAAATGCTTAAAAGTTACTTTCTCAGCCTGGTCTCACAACTGAGCCATTGGTACAGGTCTTAGTCAGCACCACAAGGACCCCCAAGTGAAAGACCCATAGGTGCATTCAGAGAAAAGTTTACATCCCTAATTTTAAAAACATAGCCAAGAAGAGCCTTCCCTCTGCCTGTGGAGCTGAGGCCTATAGGTACCTACCCTGTGAGCACGAGGAACAAGTTCAACTTGCAGAAGGTGGGGTGCAGGCACAGCAAGCGCTAAGATGGGATGAGATCATGAAACATCTGTCCCCAAGTTCCTTGTATGCTAGTTGTCTGTCGCTGCATAACGAGACACCCCCAGATTTAGCATCTTAGTAACAAACAGCCCACAGTGTTGGTATGTCATAGTGGCAGAGGCAAGACAACAGACTCAGGGTCAAGGCCACCATTAAGATGCTGGCCTAGGTTATAATCAGTCTAAGGCTCACTTATTGGGCTGTTGGCAAAATTCAGAAAGTCCATTTCCAAATTCCCTTACACAGGCCCCTTTCCAGACAGTCAACAGCAGTGTAGTCAAGGGATGGGCGAGAATACGTGAGATGGAAGACTCACTCCTTATAACCTCGCCTCAGAAATGGCACCCTGCTATTACCTGTCATACTCTATTATTTGAAGAAAAGGCTTCTACATGTCTGGAGTTGCCCAATTCTTTGTCTGCTGTGTGTATTGCTGGGATATTTAACAGCACTTGTTCTCTACCTACTAGATGCCAAGGTGACCACAAGCAGAAGTCCCGAGACATTGTTAAATATTCCAAGGGGATGAATCTCCTTAGCTTAGCCCTGGTGGCTTCTTACAAGCCTATATCCAGGTGCATGAAACCAAGAAGTAGGGGTCAGAGGGAACCATCCTGATGGCCATACACTTCCTGCTTTATGAGACAACCAACTCCTCTGATGTTGAAGGTGTTTAACACTGTCCCTTTGGCTATCAGAAGTAAAGATCACTGATACAAAGTGACTAGCCACTTATGTTAGCTACATCAAGTAAACACCATAGTTAGCAAAGGAAAGACAGAATTAATCCTGGTGTGGAACGGATACCTCCAGGTTCTGACCAGCGAACTTCTTGGTTATCTGTTCCTTCACACACACACACGCACGCACACACACACGCACGCACACATGCACGCACGCACACACACACGCACGCACACACACACATATCCATATACACACATGCTCCTGCCTAAAGGAAACATATCATCTGCTTCCATCTTGTGCAATTTCACTGGATGGACACAGCCATCAGAATACAAAGGGTAGCAATTTTAAAAAGAATACTACTATTTCCAGAAATGATGGCCTTATTACATCATTGGGAACTCTTCAAGCACTTAGGAATACCCACGCGTCCAGCAAAAGGTTGGGTATTCGGATGAGATAGGGGAGAACAAGCCATCATACAGAAGTCACTTTGAAGCAAACGAGAAAAACAGCCCACTGACTGGAGCATCCACCCTCTCATTTCTGTCCAGGAGCATACTATCCCCATTTTGCCTAGGCTTCTTCCAAGGAAAGCATGAGGAACCCAGTGACTAGGATTTTCTCTCTCTCGGTCGAGATTCATTTTTCAAGCTTTCAATCCATTTCAGTTTTCTGGCTGGTCCCATCTTCAGGTCCAGCCCTGAAGTGCAGGAGCCCAGTGGATTTACTACCTGAATTTCATCCTTTAGAACATGCAATAGCTAATCCTTCTCTGCCCCATGACAGCCTTCCCGGGAAAAAACTCCTCTCTACTGTATTATGACCCGACCTGTCTTTCTTAACCTCCAGAGTCTGGACACATTGTCCTAGGGAAAGGTCGTATGCCATGTTTTGTTCAAAAACTCTGGGTCTTTTCATTGCCCTAACCCACCTCTCTCCAGAGCTCCTTCGGGAGACTTCAAATCCTGTAACAGGCATCCAAAACCAATTATCAACTAAGGGGTAGTAGTCCCCAGAATAACTATAAAGTTCAAGATGAAAGGCTCAAAATGAAAGCTATTTCCAACACAAATATCTCTTAGAATGGTAGAAATAAACCTGGGGGGGAGGGAACAGCATTATTGTAAAATGCATTTTATGACATTGTAATGATTAATGGCATTTCACACTCATAAGGCTGACAGGAAGAGGATGTGAGAGGCTAACAAAAGTGTAAATACAAATTTCCTTTTAATATCACCAGTCTTCTTCTACAAGAACAAGACATGCACCAACAGGATAAGAGAAGTGGCTATTTTAAAAACGCTGAATAAATAAATAGGCAACAGTGCACACCAGCCGTGGAACTGACACACAGCGAGTCCGGTAGGAAGGGTTCCTCAGGGACTCTCTGGCAGGCATCTCTCCCTCTGTTTCACTACCACACAGATTTTGCTGATGGTTGCACCTGGTACCGTGGAATCTTACCATTCAGCGGAGAAGTGAGTCAGAAGAAGCCAAAGACCCCACCCACTCCCCATTACACCTATGCATTGCTCGTTGTACACAAAACCTGGCCCTGCGTCTCCTCTCTGGACATTTTCCTTCCTTCCCTCCAACCCAAGACCGTCCCTTGACCACCAGCACCCTGGGATGTTGCGTTTTTCTCTACTGCACCAGGATCTCATTCTCTCCTCTGTGTTTGCCTTCATAGACTTTTTTTTCCACTCTAAACATCATCAGAGCCATGTTAACAAGCCACTAGCTGCTTGGTTTTCTTTCTCTCTCTGGAGTGTGCAACGACCTATCTCTGTCCATTTTCTCTCTAGACATTCTGAATCTGAACTCCAGCATATACCTGCATTCTCTGTGGAGACTGGCCACCGGGACATGAAAGCTGTCATTTGCACCAAGTGCTGGACTATTCTGCTTTCCTTCCTAGGGTACTTGAACACTAATCATGACTGTCCCTAGTTTCTGTTTCTCTCCCATTGCTGACCTATTCTGTCCCGACTTCCCTCCACTCCCTCACAAGTTCATTGGTGAATGTCTTCAACATTGAGTCCCCAGCCTTCTGCTTTCACCCATGCCACCATCTTTATGTCCCAATCTTCTCATTGCTAACGTGGATATTGTCATGTCTTTCTGCCTATAATGTAGAGCATACTTGAAGTCAATGCTGAACAAGGCACCATCTCAAATATCAAGTGACTTTTGGCCTGGAGTTTCCATTTGGTATCACACTAGAATGTCATCTCCAAGAGGACAGGGATTCACTTTGCTGGCTCATATCTCTAGTTTGTAGAATCGTGCTTAGCACACAGTAGGTGCTTAAGAAGTACTGAAGTGAGAAAATCCTATCATTTAATGATTCGACATTGGTAATTTCTAGCCACACCCCCTTCTTGCTACTCCATTAGGTTCTCATTCTGAAATCCATTTAATGCGACATAAAACTTGTCACAGTTTTAGTTGAGTCACACTGACTGAAATTTAGTTCTGTGTCTCTTCTCTTTGAGTCCCCCCCGCCATTTTTGCAAAAGGCTTCCTTTTTATCAACTCAAAATAAAGCTAGAATCAAAACACTATAGGCGAAATCTGGGTTCATCTTCTAATCTTTCGTCTTAAGCAGTGCATACCACCTCTGTGTCTTCGGACTTGCTGGCACTGTGTGCCCTTTAGCCTGTGTCTTCTCCCTACATTCCACCTCTCACAATGGTACTTGAGCCCTGAAGGGCTTTCTCTTCCCGGTCTAAAGTGTTCCACCCAGAAGCCAAGGCATCCTTTGAGCACAGGTGGCTCTCCGTCTAACAAGCTTCTCTTCTTTGCTTTTTGTAATAAACCCAAGGTCCCGAGTCTAAAACCTCAGCCTGTCTAAAATGCTCTCACCTAGTGCAGCCATGCACACCTGTAACCCCGGTGCTCCAGAGACCAAGGGAAGAAGAACAAAAGTTCATGGCCAACATGGGCTACATGGAAATTTTCTAGCCAGCCTAGGCTATCTAGTGATACTCTTCCCCAAAAAATTTTAAAAAACACTAAGCTTGAAAGGAAATTCTCTTACTATATTCACATATATCATAATGACATCATAAATTAGCTTCTTCCCTCCATATGTCCTCTCCTGGTTTTGAGGTAGATAAGGTATCAATTGCAGCATTCCAAGAAAATGCATCTATGATGTACTTTTTTAGGGAGCTGGGAGCTGGCTTAGTGGGTGAAGTGTTTGCTACAGAAACATGAAGATCTTACTTTGGGTCCATCACTGGCACATAAAAGCCAGTGAAGCCGTGTGCATTTGTGACACCAGTAGTGGAAGCTGTGATGAGCTAGTCTAGACAGAAGGGTGGGCTCTGAGTTCAGACACACACACACACA
>JAQHUG010000017.1:4400717-4414144 GCA_028555095.1 Dicrostonyx torquatus | reverse complement strand
GTCCCAGCTCTAGGCTGGGTATGGTGACACGTGTCTGTAGTTCCAGCTCTAGGCTGGGTATGGTGACACGCGCCTGTCATTCTAGCTCCAAAGACAGCAGACACAGAAGGAGTCCGGAAGCTCACTGCCCAGTCAGCCTACTCAATTGGTGAGCTTCGGGTTCAATGAGAAACCTTGCCTCAAAAAATAAGAGAGGAAGCAATTGAAGAAGACACACGACATTGTCCTCTGGCCTCCACACGAATACATACGCAAACATGAATACACAAAAAATTCTAAACTTATTTTAAGCTAAAATATATTTGTTACCTAGTTGGGTGTGTTTAAGGGATCTCACAGTAAGATAAAAATAGTCATTAACAAGCCTGTTAACAGTGAATAAATGAACACAACTCCGGTTTTGCCTTCCTATAAGACATCTTCAAAAGCACAGAATCTTTTAGGTGCGGTGAATTGGAAGGATTATGTCTGGCGAAACCACTCCAGCCCAAGGTTAATGAGGTCCGTGTTGATGAGCTCTGAACTTGAGCTGCTGTGTAAATAATCACATCAGTAGAGATTTCAATCCAACATCTCGGAAATTCGTAGCAAATTGCAAATTGCCCTATGGGGTAGGTAAAATTACCTACAATGTTTATTGACAGAGAAACTGAGTCAGCAGATCCTTAAGTAGCCTGGGGGCTGTTTAGTGAATACCAAGACCAGTTAATCAAGATCTTAGTCAGCTTGCTAAAGCCACCAAAGGCAATTCTTCAGAGTCAGCACTTCAAATGTAACCCCCACATCATACAGCCAACAGTCAAAAGGTGAGTGTGGGTTTCAAAGCAAAGGGCTCAAGTTTCTTACTTATAGCCAGTGACTCCCTAAGATTCAAAGTCCTGGCTGGGAACTTCCTATTACTTGTGCCCTTAACCTAGCAGATGACAGGAATTCATAACGGCCTCTAAAAGGGACCACCATTGTGCAGACTCACGCTGGGGGGGGGGTCCACATCAGGAACAGTTGTTTCTTTCGTGGACACCCCCCTTACCTACACCACCCTGGAGGGGTGATTATTAGCAACCATTTCTGGAGCAGAGCGCTTAGCATTTCACTTCCTCCCAAGTCATCCTGGCGAGGCAGATACTGCCTTCTCTGCGCCCCCTCCTACTCTAGATTCAAGCCACCTCCAGAAATCTATCTTCCTCCTTGCTTCATTTTTCAGCGTGAACAAGGAAATGGTTTGATGACAGAATAATAATTGATGGTTATGCTATCTGATGTCCTATAAAAGGCTTGAATTCACGGCTGCATGATTCTTTATAAAACACCGCCTACAAAAAAAGAAAAGTTGAAGCCGTTCTGATTTCTGTCCCTGCTGCAATGCTTATTTCCAGAGATCAGAACTGCCCACAAAGACTGATGGACAATGTGGAAATTAGTGGACACAGAAATGTCCCCTGTCCCCTCGCAGGCTGTGATTATGAATGGAACCATCTGCCTTCTCTCCTCCCTGCCCCTGCCCTCCAGGCCACTGCAGCCACTTGTCTTCCACCGGGGCACTTTGACAGAGTGTTTGATGGAGGAGGCCCTGAGGCGGAGGGCTAGTTTTATTGAATCAAAACACCATAGCTTCACTCAGGACCTTTCATCCAGCCACTGTGGAAGGCCTTCCAGGCCCTCATTTACAGCAGGTGGATGGAGTGCGCTTCCCATGGTCACTTAGAGAGTCAGGGGGCCAGGCAGGGCATTCCATAATCAAGTCCAGTGGCCATGAAACCTCCACGTCTGCCATTTGTCACACACATATGGCTGTTTCTCAAATGGCAGTCAGGAATTATCCATCCAAAGGACTTCCTGAGAAAGCAAAGTATCCACAGAATGAACCTAAAGGTAGACAAATGAGCTGCTACCCAGGGAGACATGCTCACAATCTGGTCCCAGCATCTTCGAGTGATAAGCCAGCCACCCTAACATTCTTTCCCATCGTCAGCCTATGCTAGAAGTCGTTATAGTCTTGTATAGGCAGGTGAGAGACATGTTGATAAAGAAAACCTATAACGTGAAGCAAAAGGAAGCTCCCTTCCCCCTGGGATGAAAACCCAGAACCGATGGAACTTCAGCCACCTTCCAAAGTCATCCTTCCTCAACTTCCTTCTGTCATTCACAAGAAGTGACAACTCCACAGACTCACTTAAAACCCTATTTGGAATATTCACTTTATTTCTAAGACCAAAGTTATTTTTGAACTAGATGGAGGGGCAGAAACCAGAGCTGAGGTTATTTACAGAAATTAGCTGCAGAGGAAGAGGTGGGGGGAAGCTGTGAATCTAAATGGAGAGATTATCAGCATAGAAAGATGTGTCAGAGCCTAATCAGAAAGACAGGACATTCGCAGCAGATCTGAGCACAGCCATTAGCGGCACGGGAGAGAGTCTGCCTACTGTATTAAAGCTACCTTTGCTGGCTGTATAGAAACAAAACAAAACAAAACAAAACAAGGATTGTATTGGGGCCATCACACTCTCATCTTTTCAATTACAGAGATAGAACAATCTCAGATTCCAAAGCTAACTACAAATCAAAATTGTGTTATGTTATCTGCTGAGACACAAATGGAAAATAAATACTGTTAACTGTCACCTTCCATTAGGTAACAGAAATTCAATTACATTTCAAACAAGCCTCCATGTCAACAGAATAAATCTGTTTCATAAATGAGCAGGTAACCATTTTTGATTCCAACTTCCCAACGGGAAAAAAATCAATTTTAATCACAATTCTTCAATTTTTTTCCCATATGAACGTTTTGGAGTCGAGTCCATCATAGGGTCTAGTAAACGTTGCTGTGCAGGACAGGGAATGCTGAGACCAGTGGTGTCTCCCTCATGGCTTCTTTTAAAGTCGAGTCTGCATGTCCAGTTTAATTAACCTCTGCATTGCTCAAATGTTCTCACTTTAGAAACAAATGCAATGCCAGGAAGGGGGTGCTATCCAAGGGACATTTTTCTGCTGGGGGGGTGGTCTTGGTAAGAAATATATACAGCAAATAATAGTCTCCTAGTTTAGGAGCAGACCTTGAGAGGCAAACCCCACCCGGATTCTCTTCAACTGTCCAGCAACTGAAAAGACAAGTTTCTGCTCTTGAAGACTTGGTCAACCAAAGGATGAGCTCACAATTCAGAAGGCCTGTTGGGACTTGGAGGAAACTGTTCCCTCTGTACAAGGACTGTTTTGGCCCCCTAAGTTCCTGTGGCTCATTGGCTTGTGTCCCGAGGGGACAGCATTGGAAAAGGGGGATTTGTGAACTTGATATGGATTTTAGAAATCACCAGAAGATAGCTATTTCTAACAAAGGCCTCAGTGCTTTGTATGATTTGGTAAGTTGCACACGTTATTAGAGTTAGGATACTGGGATGGAATGCCAATAACTACCCAATAACCGTCCCTGACAGTTCTTCTGGTGACACAGGGATGGCCGAGTGCATGATGCACCCTTCTCTGACTTCATCTCATTAGCAGTCCTGGAAGGTAAATCTTTGTCTTGCCTCCAAGACAGAATGGAGTCGCAAGCAAGTTAACTTACCGGCCTAAGATACACAGCAGGTGCTTGACTGTGCAGTCATTCAAGCCCAATGATCCAGCTCCAGAAACTGTAGTTTTAACTATCTCTGCCAGTCCCCCAAATTCAACTCTTCTCTGCTCAGCAACGTTTTTGTGTGTGATTACCTAATTCATTCACCTAACCAACCAGGACATTCCTGAGGACAAAAAAAAATGAGTCTTTCTAATAATCATCCTAAATGAACAAAAGCAAGCTTTAACTGTCCTTGGAAAATGGGAACATGTAGTCCTCTTTATTATAAGAAATACATGCATGTTATGAAGTGAGTTCAAAGAAAAGGAAAGAGCTAACAAAAAGCGTCATGAGTCATTAGTTCTTAAGAAAGATTAGAAAGAGTTGAAAAGTCATCCCGTTTATTTAAGCAAAAGTACTGTGTACCTATTGAATGTCAAGCACTGCACCCAGCATTAAGGTTTTGGCTGAGACTAAGTCAAATTCCCTACCCAGTTGAAACTTACATCCAAATAAGTTGTAAGGATTGACATCAAGTACATGAGACAATATGCACAAAAATAGCTTTTGAGGTTATTCTGACAAGGTGTATTTATGTGTGTGTGTGGTGTATACATATGTAAATACACTCTACATACATATATAATATAAGCCGGGTGGTGGTGGTGCACGCCTTTAATCCCAGCACTTGGGAGGCAGAGGCAGGCCAATCTTTGTGAGTTCGAGACCAGCCTGGTCTACAAGAGCTAGTTCCAGGACAGGCTCCAAAGCCACAGAGAAACCCTGTCTCGAAAAAAACCAAAAAAAAACCAAAAAACAAAAAACATATATAATATATATGCGTATACACATGCATACATATACACATATAAAAGGGTAACTCTCCTGTTTACCACCTTGGTGACTATCCAATAACCAAAAGGTAGATGACAGATGGCAGGTAGGTAGGTAGGTAGATAGATAGATAGATAGATAGATAGATAGATAGATAGATAGATAGATAATAGATGGGTAATAGATATATAGATACATAGACAGATACACAGATAATCACTTGGAATGAGAATGATAGAAAATAACATGACTTTAGAGTGAAATACTGCTGGATTCTAATTTAACCTTTACTATTCACTATCTCTATGACAGGAAGACATATAATTACTTAGTATGTACTTTTCAATTATAAGTATAATGTCTTGATTGCAACAAAATAATAAGAGGCTACATGTTACATGCCTAGCAAGATGTCTGATATTGCTGAAAAGATGTTGATCATTGTCATTATTGGATCATCACATCCAAGACAGATCATGATGCAGCAGGTGTATAGAGTTGACAGAGGACTTGGCTACCTGATTTGCACAACTGCACATAGCCTACAGGAGATAAGCCAATAACAGAAAAGATCTGTCCTCATTCTATGGGAGAAATCTGAATGGGACCAAAAGTAGGGCATGTTGAGAATAGTGACAGCCTGTAAGCTAAAGGAACACAACCATTAGAAGCAGAGTAAGAAGTGGATAAAGATGGGCTATTCACTGAGTTGCTGACTGAGTTGTTGACTTATGCCAAGAGCCTACCAAAGTGAACACTGAGTCCACTAATCATTTTATCTGCAAGTTTTGAGTGAATGTCTAGGCCACAGGCTAGCAAATTTGATAATAAAGGGTTTGTCTATAAATATTTGAAGCACTGCAGGAACTACTCTACATTGTATGCTGTCCTTTGAGCCAAAAGCAATCAATATATTAAAACATGAACATGAAAGTATGGCAATATAGCTTTATCAACAAAAACAGCGTGAGCAGATTCAGACTGATTTGGTCATGATTTGTCAATCATTCATTTAGAATTCTGCAAAGCAATGATTGAAGGAACCAGGTGAGGAATCATAGTCACATAAGATCCAGAAACCCAAGAGCCTTTCAAAATGTGTAGTTCTTACTAATCTGCATTTCAAATATTGTATCATCTTTGGCAGTAAATATACCATTATGGGATTGAAGGTACAAAACAGAATGGTTTTCAAAAATATGAGCATACCTCCATTCAGGCAGGAAGTATGAATCTATCCAAGCCTTATGAGAAGGCTGCAGAGCTCTAGCGAGAAAAGGTGTCTTAAATCAGCCAGATAAAAATAATAGAATCAGCTAATATCCTAACGGTACCTCAATGAGTATGAAGCTTACTCAACCTCCTTGTATCAAGATAGATCTTTCACTGTTATTCTGGGTCCTTCCAATGCCTCCCACGGATAATCACCAGCATGGCCATGCACATAAAGCTAGCATAGGGAAAGGTTTTCTGGACTCCAGCTGTAATTCAGTGGCAAGCATACCCTTTGAAGAACTGGAGATGGTTGAGCTGGTGATAAATATGAGAGAAAATATTCTTTCAAGGAATGAAAACTTTGGGAAGAAAGATATATGGAGATCTCTGCGAGTCTTGAGAAACACTATGGAGAGAATGTCATTAAGAAAGGAGAGAGAACTAGACCAGAAAAATCCAGAAAGACACTTGAGGCAGCCACCCCAGTAGACCTTTGGAATGAAACTTCTACTGCTGTTCAGTCTTCTAAATACACATTGCAGAGCGGAAACTGCTTTTCTAAATTTGTGTTTAATTGCAGTGTCAAGGAATTTGAGACCGTTTTAATATTGTGCTATGGTTTGACTATGAAGTGCCCTCCCTATAGCCTCATGCATTTCGACCCTTGGTCCCCAGCTGGTGGCTCTGGTCTAGTGTCATAGAAAATTTGAAACATGAAGCACAGGTGACACGCCCATAGAAACGGGTGTTGTAAAGCTCTGAGTCTCCAGTTCCAGCATAGCTTTTTGCTTTCTGTCTGTGGCTGCGATGTAAGAAAATGAGGGACCTGTGCACACACTCGTGACAACCCTTTGCTACCATGACAGATGGTACCCCCGAAACCATGAGCCAAAATAAATCTTTCCTGCCTGAACGTGTTTTTCTCCAGCATTTTTCAGAGCTATGAGACAAATGACTAATGTACCCTCCTTGGGTTCAAGATGCTTTTGCTCTTCCCCCAAGTTACACCAGGCAGAACGGAAGATGAACGCCATCCTATTTTGCTATTCAAAGGAACCAGGGGCGCTGAGCTTGTGTAAAGCACCTAAAAGACGCAAAGGCTATTAGGCATTGTACAAACGCGTATTCTCTTAGTAGCATAGGCGCACATAAAGAAAAGGAAATCTCGATGGAGCCTCTGCAGAGGACCTGATTCCAAAGATAAAATATGTTTGAGCTATTAATTAACGGCAACCTCCATCCCAACTGAAACATAAGCCATCCTTCCGTGTTGCCATGGTTCTTCCCACTAACCTGCTCTCCTTCTTTAATGAATACCCAAGACAGTACTACAGTGTGATATTCCATGCCTTGTATTTGCAGAGTAGGAAGGAAGAGACCTTTGCTCTAGGCCTGTAATACCCAAGTTCCTGTTTTGTCCAACTAATAGAGGGCAAAACGATGCCCTCAAAAGATTTTAAAAATACTGTGGAGATCACTCTTTTTGGAGGTACATTTATAGTGCATAAACTTGTATTTACTTTTGGAAGCTAAAAGTCACACTTTCTTCCCTTAATTTGTGTATCAAGGTTAAATAATTTGTATATTCGACACATAAATGCTAATTATATTTTTACCATAGAGGATTTTATTACCTGTGGCTCACCATATAAAAATTGATCATATTATGAAATCGGATACTGCTTGGGCTTAAAAATCACAATTCAGAACCCAAGTGCAAGTCTCAGAGAGTCAAGTGTGAGATTGGCTGGGCAGTGAGTCGACCACCTTTCTATCAATAGATCCACTTGAAGTTTAGCACAGGACTCTATTCAAAATAAAAAGAGAGCCATTTACCCAATGCTTACAATATTGTCAAGTTCTGATTATCATTCAGTTCCTTATATCACATGTAGAAAAGAGTACCCCAAGAAGAGAGGAGCCTTGCCCAACACATTAATTACCGCATGAGTGGGAAAATCTCAGCAGGGATTACTATCAATAGAGCAGATCACAGTCCAAAGAAAACCAAAACCAAAACCTCCCAGCATAATGTGTCAGAAGAGAGATGGCTCAGATGAGTTAAGAGGGTAATATATCAAAGAAAGGTGATAGCTCAGCATTCCTGCTGCCTTTCAGTCATTCATTCAGTGACTGTGTCTGGGTATTTTCCACCTGAGAGATGCCACACCCACACTGAAGAAGCACGACCCAGACAGAATCAGATTCTGTATTCATGGCGCTCGGGCTCCAGATTTGGAAGGGAAGATGACAATCCAGTAAATAAGCAAAATAATTACAAATATGACGCACACCAGGAGGGAAACAAACAAGGTGATGAGACAGAGCAATCTGCAGACTGATTAGAAAAGGTCATTTAAAGAGGACAGTATTTGAAATCAAGCAGGAAGATAAGAAGGCATCCATACAAAGGGGCTTGAGAGAAAACTCCAGCTCAAAAAGGATGGTAAGTGCAAAATTCCCAGGCATGAGAAGGACTGAGAGCTGCTTCAGAAGCAGGAAAGGAACAGCCGTGAGAAAATGGCGAAAGAAAGGTCGGCGAGGCAGACAGAAACCAGCAGGCTAGATGGACAATGTACAGAACTGCAAATTTATGTATGAATAATAAATAAAAATCATTCAAAGACATACTGTTATTTATATTTGAAGAACACCCTGGGTATGGTACAATATAAATAGTTTGAAAGGGATGTGGGGGAGATCCGCAGAAAACCAAGGTTAAGAGCTTTGCATTTGTCGAGGAGAGAGAGAAACAGCGGCCAGGGGTAATATTAGAGACAAAGATAAGTCAGCTAATTCTTTGTTTTTATATTAAACTTTTACTTTTATTTTATATGTATGCGTTTTTTGCCTGCATGTATAACTGCATGCAACTTGTGTGCCAGGTACCTACAGAGGCCAGAAGAGGGCATTGGTCCCCTGAAACTGGAGTTACAGATGATTGTGGGCTGTCATGTGGGCGTTAGGAATCGAGCCCAGGTTCTCTGGAAGAGCAGCCAGTGCTCTTAACCTCTGAGCCATCTCTCCAGCTTCAAAGTTTGAAGAACTCTGGCCTCGAATGCACAAAACCCCGGCTGTTTTGCCTACATGGAACCTTTTCTCAAGACCTAGCTCCCATTGAGGAAGACGGCATTCCTTTTAATGAATGGAGGTAAGGAAGGGCTTTTATCACAGATAAACTGAAATAAACATGTTAGGTATACTATGTTTAAGATACCTGCTACATATGCAAATGGAGATGAAAAATAGGCCCTTGACCACAGATGCTGGGCACTTAGAGTGCTCAAGACCGGAGTCCAAACTGGCATGTGAGTTAGAGAGACGACACCATGGTTAGAAGTAGTGACTGTTCTTCCTGGGCACCGGATTTGGAAGTTTTCTATCCACATGTCAGCCCACAACCGTTTGTAGCTCTAGTTCTAAGGGATCCGATATCTTTTTCTCTTTGGGCACTGTGCATACGTGGTACACTTACATGCATGCAGTCAAACACTCATACACGTGAAACAAAAATAAATAAATCTTTATAAAATTATTCTATGCATGTAGACCTGGTGTTTTAAAACACAGGACTGAGATTTCATCCAGGGTAACTGAAAACACCCCTATTAAGTTGACTAACCCAAGGATACCAACTAGAAACTCTGGACAAAATAACACAGACAAGTACATGAAAGCTCTAGAAAGTAAATAAAAGCAGGCAGATTCCCCAAAGAAATCAATACTGGATAAAAGATATTGTCACGGGTGTTTCCCATTTTTATGGCTGTAGCTGATCTAACAGAAGAACCTGTTCTTCGGGACTGGAGAATCTAAGGGTAGCAGAGCCCTGGGGACCCTGTACCACAACATCTTGGTGCTTTCAGTCAGCTCAGTAGGAACAGCAGAACTGAGATTTGAGCTGCCACCCAAAAGATGGACTTGTTTCAAGTTCAGCCAAATTTATTGCCTACTAAAATGAGTATCCTGGATCCCCACAACATAAAATTCTCAATGTCTGGAATATAATTTAAAATACTTAAAAAACTGTTAAACTTGGGGAAATAGTTCAGGATTGAAAAAATATAAAAAGAGAGCAGATTTGATTCAGAGAAATTATTAGAGCTATTGCCCAAAGGAGGAAAAGAAACATTTGTTGCTGGGCACTGTGGCACATGTCAGGAGTTCTAGTCATTGAAAAAGAGAGGCAGGAAAATCAAAAGTTCTGGGTCTTAGACATCAGAAACCCTTAAAACCCTTTTATGGAGAGTGATATAGTGAGCAATCCAGCCAGAGATGAATATTATCAAAATACATATGTACATATATGAAAATTTCCTAACAAATACATTGTTATATATAATCAACATATGCTAATAAAAACATTTAGAAAAGAAAGTAAACATGCAAGAAATGACTCCAAAAGATCAAACACAAGAAAAAATAAACACTAAAAATTATTTTAAAATAACCAAGTAGAATTTTGAATTGAAACTGGAGGAGGAATATGATCAAAATGTATTTATGGAATTCTCAAAAAACTAGTTTTAAAGAACTGTATTAAGTAAAAATAAAGCATCTCTAGATTTTTGTTTGTTTTTCTCAAACAATAAACACTATACTATATGAAGAACAGTCCCTAGACAATATGAGTAATAGACACTATACAATATGAATAATAGACACTCCATGAGTTTGGGAAATCTAGGCAATGCTTCAGTGCCTTGCAGTACAATATCCATGAGTTTGAAGTGCACAAGCTGTTGTACGAGGTCACCCAGCTCCTCTGAAGTGTGCATCATCTAACCTGTTAAATGAGGTTGCCCAGCTGGACAAAAGATGGAGCTACCCAAGGATGGATGGCGGCTCTGCAGAAGAAAGAATCAACAAGGATGACAAGAGAAGGCATTCTGACGTGTTTATCAGAAAACCTATGTTGATGTTTTGTTATTCTCTTGGCTCAACTGTATGATTTCACACACACCCCCAAAGAAGAGAATCTCATTGACTGATCAAAGGAAGGAATACTGCCACTTCTGTGACCCATTATCCCAACAGTTCTCTGTACTGTCACTAGGACTTTACCAGTAGCACAAAGGGTAATGATATAGTTAAACATTCATTTGTTCCCTTAATAACCTACAGTTGAGCAGTGTATACTAATCTACCTACAATTCTGTCTTGGAAAATGCCCTGAAAGAGAGAGTTTCCAAATTTTCAACCTATAATCAGAACCAAGAAATTAAAAACATGGTCCAAAAAAAAAGCATCAAGATTCAGAAGTTTATTGAGACCAAAGAAAAAGAATTTTCAAAACACTGAAATCTATTCCCATATGAGGCTTACAGAAAAATCAACTTTAGCAGGTGAGATGTAAAGTATAGATTAGAAGGGATTAAAAATGGTGTTTGAAAACAAACAACCAATGATAACACAACAAATAATATTAAATTCTTTAAGTACATCAGAAATAAGATGACTGCAAAGGGATCAGTGAGTTGGAGAGATGAGCCAGGCACCGAGGAGATGTTTGGGAGGATAAGGCTAGTGCAGGGAGACTAAATAATGTATTTGCATCAGTCTTCACACTGGAAAATAGAACAGTGGAGGAAAGAGAAGAAAACCTTTATTATGTGCGAGAGAGAGGCCCAGCTCAAAAAGAGACATCAAAGGGAGCTAGGAGTCAATGGAAGCGTGAAGGAGATTTTTGCCATGTTGCAGTCAGAGCAGGGCACTCGCCAGAGACTCAGAACGGGGGGGGGGGGATCTCTTATTCCTCTTTTCCTTAGCTCCCTCTTGTCACTTGAAATGCTTCACACTGTGGCCAGCTGGAGGCCAGTCACAATCTTCCAAGTTGAAAAGCTTGCTCTTTCTATGATAGAGAGATCTCCAAAATGCACAGACCAGCAAGATACACAAACACATACACATACATACACATGCACACACATATAGACACACATTCAGACAGGCAAACACACACGGACAAACAAAACAGAGAGAGAGAGAAGCACACACACACACACACACACACACACACACACACACACACACAATGAGCCTAAAACAGCAATTCTTTGACAGATCCACCCAGTCCAGCGAACACCTACTCCTATTGATCAAAAGTCAAACAAGAGAAAGGAGCTTTACTCCAATCCACCTGAGAGCGTACAGCAGTAGCAATTTTAATCCCTGCTAGTGGGAATATAACTTGGGAATATAAGCAATTGTAGAGAACATTTATATTCCCTTGTAATATGCTTATATTTTATTTAATATCAATATTAAATATTAATATTTAAACTTTCATTACCTAGTGAAATTTCAGATGTCTATGCTGGTTGAACCGCCAGCTTCATTGTTTGATACACACACCAGAGAAGTTCCCAGGGAAGTTACAAGATTGCTCATTGCAAGATTGTTTGCAGAAGCAAAAAGAAAAGGTAACAACATAAATTTCTGTAAGAAGGAGATGTAATAAAATATAGATTCACATAGTAAATTATAAGTTTTCAACTCCTAATGAACTTGGGTTCAAGAGTGTAGAAAGGCTTCAACAGAGTAACATGTGGAAAGAAAGACTTATGTGAAAATGCCTGTAAAAAGATTGAGATCCCATGTTTTCTTCACACGTGTGGGCGCTCTGCCTGCCTGCTGTCTGTGCACCATGTGCATGCAGTTCCCACAGAGGCCAGAAGAAGGCTGTAAATCTTCTAGAAGTGCAGTTACAGACAGTTGGGAGCTGCCATGTGGGTACTGGGAACTGAACTTCAGGTGTCTGGTAGAGCAGTCAGTACTCTTAACCACTGGGCCATTCCTCCAGAGTGGCCATTAAAAGTTGTAAATAACTCCTAAAACAACATATTTTTTTCACAGATGGTTGTATGTGTAAATAAGAATAGGAAATACACTAGGAAGACATATAGCAAATTCATTTTTAAAGACATAGTTTGTGCATGGAGCCAGGAGAGGGCATTAGATTCTCTAGAGCTGGAGTTCAGGCAGTGATGAGCCACCCAACATGGGTGCTGGTACTTGAAATCGAGTCCTCTGGAATAGTAGCAAGCACTCTTAAGCTCTGAGCTATCTCTCCACCCCGGCAGATTCTTAACATGGTACAGCTTTGAAAAGACTGGAATGAACAAGAGTGTAGGAATTGCGGAGGTATTCACGTTCCCAGTGGATATTCATGGTATAGTTTAAATGTGCCCCTTCCGGAAAATTTACCTTGGAAGCCTAACCTTGGTGGTGGTGACAGTGTCCTATTAGAAGTGTGTACGTCATAAGGGCCCTGCTTTCAACAACGCAAGAACGACCTGCACGAGGGATAGAGTAAACTAGCTTGTGTCTTTGGGGCTTTTTCATCCTCTGTCACATGAGGATGATTCTAGAGCTCCACACAGAAGCAAGAAGTCCTTACAGATGCTAAGCTCACTGGTATCTCCATCTTGGACGTCCCAGCTTTTCTAACTACGAGGAATAAATTTCTGTTGCTTACAAACTACCCATGCTAGATTGACAAGTATACTGGGGACACAAAATATGTCACTAAACCAAGTCTTCCTGGCTAGCTCTGACCAGACTAAAAAGACTGGTCACCATAGAGCAGCGTTTCCCCATCAGGGCCAACTTTGTTCTTTTCCCAGGGAATATGCAACAGCATCTGATGACATTACAGCTGCCATGGCTAGGAAATGCTGTAGGAGGGTCTGTCTTTATTTCTGTGCTTTGATTGGTTAAATAAAAAAGCTGCCTGGGCCATTTGATAGGGCAGGACTTAGGTAGGCGGGAAAAAGAGAAGAGGACGCTGGGAAGAAGACTGGGTCAGAGCCAGTCTCCATGA
>JAQHUG010000017.1:4382574-4392702 GCA_028555095.1 Dicrostonyx torquatus | reverse complement strand
TCCTCTTCCTCCCCTTCTTCCTCTTCCTTTCTTCCTCCCCGCCCTCCTTCCTGTCTACTCTCTTGCTACATCTGTCATGCTCTTCTGGCCAAAGCAACAGCGTCAGCCACCCACACACTGAAACCATGAGTCAAATGCATCTTTTTTGTCTACTCTAAAGGTTTCAGGTACTTGCTTCCAAAAAGTCTGCCTGACGCACTGCCCCACCCATTAGCAGGGGCCAGGAAAACTCCAGCTACTCGCAGTGAAACTCACACAGAAATAAAACTGCTACAGCTCACGATGGAAAACCAAAGGCATACCCACAAGGCCTCATGGAAGAAGAAGTCGTGTTGGCTTTGTGGACTGAAAGACGAATAGAGATGAAAGAAAAGACGCTAACAAAAGGCTTCGTGTGGGGAGATATTTGGGGAGGCCTGGCAATACGAGCACAGGAGAGAGAAGAAAGCTAACGCCAAAAGGGCCAACCCCCAAAATGATGCAGCCAGCCGACTCCCTGTCGTCTCAGAGCCCGGCATCCGTTGTTTGGCAGTGTTTTTCTCGGCAAAGCTGTTGATGCCCTCTGCAGCCCCAGCCCCAGCGCCAGACAAGCATCCATCCATCTTGACCGAGCCTCAAGACAGCAAAACTCCACAGAAAGGCATTTCAAAGCACCTACCGAGACAAGCATGCACTCTGGCCTGTTTTTTCTTTCCTTTTTGGAAAATTGTGTGCTAAAAACAGCAGATAAAAAGGAATCTGTGGGCATAATTTATTTAGACTCTCTAAAGGCTGTTGGGAAGGTCTCTCTCATAGGAGGCTATTAAAGCCAAGCGGGCTAGTCGGGAACCATAGGGTAAAAGGTGAACTTCTGTCGTGATTAAAGCCTTCTTAACCGAGAGGAGCCGAAGCGCAGGAATAAATAGCCAATTCTCCACATGGGAAGCTAAAAATAATGGGGCCGCTCAAAGATTAGTCCCGAGGTCAGTGTTGTGCTATCTATTTTTAATGATTTGTCAAATGAAGTACAGTAAATAGGAAAATGCAAGTAGCTAATGACAGGAGCCCACGTCGGGAGGTGGGGAGGTGGACGAGCCGCTAGGGTTTGGGGAGCTTGGCCCAGCACAGGCATTTTCTTACATCCTCTCTCTCTCTGTGCCTCTCATCTCCATAGCTTAACATAACAGGAGGATGCACAATACTTCTGAGATGCTTCAAATCTTCTGTGAAACCAATTAAAACTCTTGAAACCTGAGGAATGAGCCATTAATGGCTGCTGAGAGAGGGAGAATCACGCTTCTCTTGAGTCGAGCATCCAGTGCCCAAGTTGTCAGCCCTAAACATATATATAAGAGCAGTGTTAGATGGACTCAACAGACTACGTGTGTGTGTATTTGTGTGCCTGTGTGTATCTGTGTGTGTCTGCATATCTTTCTGTGTATGTGTCTATGTGTGTGTCTGTGTGTGTCTGTGTGTATCTGTGTGTGTCTGTGTGTGTCTACATGTCTTTCTGTGTCTATGTATATGTGGTTGTGTGTCTGTGTGTGTTTTGTGTGTGTGTCTGTGTAAAACAATAATAATTAAAAAAGAAGAGTCGTTAATCTAAGAGGGAGTGGGGAGACATAGGAGGACTTGAGGGGGGTTAGAAATTATGTAAATACAGTACCCATGTATAAAATTCTGGAAAAACGTAAAAATGAAATAAAGAAGAACTAACATCATGATCTAAAGAGTGTCTGGAAAGGTAGTCAATAATTCTACTCTGATTGGCTCAGAATAAGTGATAACTTTCTAAGAATGCTCCAATCACGGCTAGCCAGCTTCATGGGCGTGCCTAGTCTGCCTAGCATCACCCGGAGTGTCAGGAAACCACACACACAGCATTGTGAAAAGCACTGAAAGCACAAGGAAAAACTGTATTAGGCTGTGGCCTGAATCAGGCTGCATCCCACCCTGTCTCCAGGGCTGTCTAAGGGTCTTTGTCAATCAGGTGAGCACTAATGAAGATGGGGGCGTGTGCCTTGGGGGGACCCCCACATCTACTCTCAAGGACTTGCGGTCTAAGGACAACACATTACTGACTATGCCAAATTAGGGGCCCAACCAAGAAACCCAAAGAACCTATAAACAAGGTAACGCGTGAACATCATCTCCAGGAATGACTCTACTCTGTGGATAGAGAACAGATTAAAATAAATCAATAAATCAAAAGAAAGGAAAACTGGGTGGGAAGAGACAGGAAGATCAATTGGAAAAATCTCATTCAGGTGAGAAAAGGTTTCATGTTTCCTGAGAAGAGAATGGATTCGTTGTGAAGAATGAAGTACCGAGAAGAACGAAGGAACTCGGGCATTACTATGTAGAGTTCACAGTTGTGCCAGCTGGATGCTTTCTGTTACCTTGGACCAAAGATTAAGGCAAGATCAAGAAAAATTTTCATGAAATTAAGGAAATTAAAAAATAATATAATAAATGCACTGGGGGAGTACCTTGAACAGAGCACAATTAGTTTTGGGGGTGGCTTGTGCAGACACGATTTCACCCCAAGTATTTTCAGCACACTTTATTTCCTAATGGAGTTGTGTGTTCCTTCAAGCAACGGCTGTATCTGTAGCTGCGGCTAATGTTATCGATGCTCATAACTCACCACAGACGCTGGGGACTGGGGGAAGTTCTTCCCTCCTGTTCCAGCTTTTGCAGAATGCGCCGGATGCGCTTTAAGAAGGATGTGTGGCTTTTCTCTAAAGTGCCAGTTTCTGTCCACGGGGTTACTGTCGATTTCCCAGTAACCCTTTCCCTTTCCCTTTTCCTTTTTCCCTTTTCTCGGGTTTGTTGCCACAAATGCTGGCTCAGCAAAAAGAAAGACAATTGTTCTCCAAAAAAGCCTTCTGGCCCCGGGTGTGTCCTGCTTTATATAAGGCAAGGCCTCCAGAAAAACAGCAGCATCAGATGACCAGAATAACAGCGTAGACTGCAACGGTGCACGTGAGGAGGCTCCCTACAGGAATCCAGAGGATTTCTTTTCCATTTCTTGTATAAATGTAAGCTCTAAACAGTGGGTTTCCCTAGAGCACTTGCGTTTGCTCTGAACTACTGCCATGAGCCCACCCTTCCTGGGGCATGTTGTTTTCTCGGGGCTTGATAATGTTTACTAAGATTGTTATCCGCCCTCCACTTTTTATCAACTGAAGAGAGGAAGAGAAGGTGACATTCTTTTTCCTTCTAGAACATGTAACACGACTGCTTCACAGAGTTCTACATCTCTTAGATTCTATCCTCCCAGACAGACTTACATGCCCCTGGCCAATCCCAGAGGACAGTAAACAATCCCGGCATTCAATACAAGTCATGATTTATCGGTTCCTCTTACTCCCCGTTCTCATCATAAAGAAATGCATTTAAGATGAAGGCTCGCTTTTCACTCTCTTTGACATTTCCCAAATACATTAAGCATTAAGAACTTGGAAACATTTTGCCAGGTAATGAATTTCTTTTGCAAAAAAATAAAACAAAACAGCATTCTTCTATAAAGACAGAGACACAAGTCTGGAGGTCTGAGCCAGGAAACAGGTGTCTCTTTTCTAGAAAGTGGAGCGAAGTTTCTGGGAATGTGTGCCAAAGGTTTATATGGGAATACTTCGGGGGCGGGGGCAGGGGGGCTGGAGAGATGGCTGAGCTGTTAAGAGCACTGGCTGCTCCTCTACAAGACCCAGGTTCAATTCCCAGCTCCTCCACATCTATAATTCCAATTCCAGGAGATCCAACGCCCTCTGCTGGCCTCCTCAGGCACTGCACAGCCATGGCGCACAGACACAAATTCAGGCAAAACACACATCCACATAAAATAATAATAAATTTTTTAAAAAGCCCTTCTTGGTGTAGCATGCAGACCCTCCAACACTGAAGATTAAAGCGAGGGGAATAAAGACTGGCAGGCTGCGGGAAGATGATGATAAGCTGCTGACTGTATATTTATTATTTTACCAACATTTGAACTTGTGCAAACAAGGTCAAGAGACAGAAACAGCCCCCAACAAGCCTGCCCCCATAGTCCTCCAAAACGCTAAGCCATTCTGACCCTTCTGAAAATCACCCTGGCATGGCTGCAAAAGACATCCAGGTTCCCACTTCCTCACAGAGGTTCCAGCTGAACCGTGAGCACGAGAGGTAGCTTTAAACTGTAAAGCCTGACTTCTCTTTATGCAAACCTGAATTACCTAAGCGAGCTCCAAAGCAGAGGAAACTCACTTCCTTGCTAAGTCATCATGTAAAGCTTCCAAAATAGAGGTGCCCTTAGAATTAACTGCTCCGCGGTGTCGACACCCTCATCCGCAAGGATGCGTGTAAGAAGGATCAAGTGATTAAAATGAAGGAGAAAGAAGCAGAGGTCACTCAACACCTGGCTTTTAAAACCTTCCTAGTTTCCAAGCCTTGGAAAACTAAAATGTGTGTGACGTAACTCTCAAAGCAGAAGGCCTTCGAACTCGTGTCCCATTAAAATGCATAGTCCCATAATGACGAAGCTGGCAGCCTCAGTGGTTTGACTCATTTCCTTGCTAAATATAACTGAAGACAGGCTTTCACTAGGGGCTACTGTATTATTTTTCTTCCCCAAGTGAGAATCAGAAACTAATTTCAGTCTGTAGAGAAACCAAGGCAAAAAAAAAAAAAAAGATGGTACACAGATTTCTCTAGTTTCTTCACAGAATATCCAGGTCCGGGAGGGGTGCCAGTAGACATGTTTGTGGATGGACAGGGCCATGTCCGTCAGGAGTTGTATCTGTTACATGGAATGTGACGATGTAGCTGTGGTGGGTGACGACCAAGGTTGGCTTACACTGTCTAGCTTTCCAAAGAGACCAGCCTTTCAGCCGACTGCTATCTCTTACCGACTCAAATGAAAAGTGACTTAAGAACCCACGACAACCCAGCAGGGTGCCTATTAGAATTCTTTGTAAGGACTTGGCTTGCAAGCCGCAACTCTGGACATGTCCACGGAAAAAAATTAATCGGCCACTGACCAAGGGGCTCAAATCAAAAATTTCACGGGCTGTATGCAATTGGGTTGTTTTGTTTTGTTTTTTCCTGTAAAATAGATCATGTATTAATGGAGAACACTGACCTAATAGAAGCATCAACCCTTGTTAGAACATAGCTACCCCCAAGAAGCCTTGCAAGGCATTATTCAAACCACAATGCTGGAGATGCTGTTACCCACCGAGTTAAAATCAGCTCAAATCCATTTGCCCTTATGCCGAGTTTCCTGATTACAGCCTCTGCTCATTTTGCCCACATACCAAATCTAAAAATTTTTTTTTTAAATTGGTAACTTTGAAAGCTGGCTTTACTGATGGCCAAGATACAAAATTATTTTCTCCTCCTCAATGGATGTTTATTATTTTTTTTAAAAGTATTTGGGGAGAAATTCATTTTGAAAACGAAGCTTGAGATTGTGGGGAGACAGGAAACCACCAAATGCCAGTTTTTCTCTTGTCCACCCTGACGGTTCACCTGGTAACACTTCCGATTCCGTATTCCCCACCAGGCTGTGCCCTTGCATCACTGGGTGTATGTGGATCTGCATGTGTGTTTAAGGAGAAGAGCAAAGAACACACTACAGACAGGGCTGTCCTGAAGTGGACTCATAGTGGTTTCCCAAGAGCCAATTCTTAAATCTGTAGTTTTGCAGGCTAGTTGAGAGCACCTCAACAGTTTGAGATCAGCCTGCATGGGTATCGTCACATCACAGAAAATCACACATGGAGAGTCCGCTCTTCAGGAGACACCAGCATCCATCCTGACTGGCCACTGTGTCAACTTGGCCAAGCTCCTGTTATAACCGCTGTGACACTTAGGTTGTCACTTTGTGTACCAAATGAAGTAACTTCGTGTCTACTGTTAGATTTTGAGAAGTGTCAGATCCCATCATTTTAAATAGGCTTTTTTTTCCTTTTTTTTTTTTTTTTTTTTTTTAGAAGGAGATTGGACCTCAGGTACTGAATACATTCCTGGCAGCTCACTGTTACCAGATCCCAAACAGATCATTTGGGAAGGAAGAAGCATGCTGGGCCTTAGAGAGAAGCAAAATGACTCAGTGCTGCCTTTGGCCCGGGCAAAGCCTGAAGTCATCCGGCATGGGGGTAGTTTCCAGTCAAAGGGTTGAGGATGGGGCCACTTATCTGCTCAGGCACATGAGAAGATAAATGACAGTGAGCCAGGGATAACACGAGCAGCCCCTCCCCCGCGAAATGGAAATTAACAGGCTCCCCAATCAGAGCATTAAAACACAGCTCGGCCAACATGTGGTTTTAGTAAACAGAGTAATTTGGGCTTTTGGAAGGCATGAAAATTCTGTCAAGATTATAATGTCTTCTACCACAGACCTTAATTTCTTCTGTCATGGAGAATATGATTAAGTTCTGTCCCATTTGATTGTAGGGAATGTCAGTTCCCATTAACAAAGGGAAAAGGGGATTCTGCAATGTGTTCCAGGGTTTAACCCCTTGGGCAAGAAGGACTTTTTCCTGCCCAAACTCCTCATTTGAAATCCTCAGGCCTTTCTGCCCAGGCAGCTTGTCTAGTGGGTAAAGAGTTAACCCCTTAAGCTCACCTCTCCCCTCAAGAGAAGCTATTTTATTTCCTCAGTGGCACAAAAAGAAGTGATAGCCACAAATGCCGTTCGTATGTTTTATTTTGTAATCCCGGGGCATATTTTTTTCTTTATACAGCCCACTGCAGTCTATGGGAAACTCTCTTCCTTGCATGAGGGGAACTGGTTTTAAATGGCTGGATTCTTTGGGGGGCAGCAGCGGGGAAGCAATGTTCCCTTTTGGCTACGCTCACTGTTTGACCATTCAGCCCAGGAACTGCCGCATGCAGGTGTTAATCACGTGCTCAGAGAAAGGCCAGATCCAGCCTCTCACCTGGAAACATCACCGCCTGGGTCTGGCCACTTCAATTCTGTTGAACTCTCTGCAGTTCAAACAGGGCACCTGGGTCAGTCTGCGGGCTTAGCAGGCCCCGCTGACCCTGGCCGCCCAGCAAACAGTTTATGTTAGGGAGCAATGGAGAGATTCCCTCCGATAAGGATGCTATTACAGACTGGCAAATGTGGAGAGGGGCCGAGTGAGCTGCCTTTGTCCAGACTGACCCCGGGTGAGCCTGCTGGGATTATTGCTGATTGGAGATAAATAGCAACTGGTGATTTATTTGTTCAAGTGAAACCAACCTAGTTCATCCCTCAACACCATCTCCCGTCTCTTTAAGTTTTTTTTTTCCTTCTTCTTCTTCAGGTAAAAAGACTTAGCGATTCAGGGAAGTCTTCAAGTACTACCAGTCCAGTGAACCCCATTACCCTCAGGATTCAATCTTCAGGCCTTAAGGATGCTCTGCAGTGACGGAGTCTGAGTGATGTGACGGAGTCTGAGTGATAGGGTCTTGGTCCTCCCCAGCACGGGCCCCTTCCCTGAGCAAACTCAGAAGCAGATACAGCCCTAGGACGCTGCTACATGCTGGAGAAAACTCACATGGGAAGTCTGGTGTGCTATTAAGGTAGAATTTCAGAGATCCCATGTGGCCAAAACGTCATGCTTTTGCCTCTTTTTCTTAGTTGCACAAAATATTTTGAGCTACCATCTTAACAAAGAACCCACCATCCAAGTACTACTAACTATAATTTTGGATTTATTTTTTTATTACTGGGTCTGCTTTCTAAGGAAAACATGCTGGGGGGGGAGCTAGGAGGGTGTGTGTGTGTGTGTGTGTGTGTGTGTGTGTGTATGTGTGTGTGTGTATCAAGACCACCTATGTATAGGTATGCATGCATGTGTATACGCATCTAAGTGTAGGCCAGAGAACAACCTCATGTGTTTTGCTTCAAGCATCATCCACCCTTTTTGGAGACAGGGTTCTTCATTGGCCTGGAACTTAACAAGCAGGATAGGCTGGGTGTTCCCTGTGCCCCAGGGATCCGCTGAGATTGTCTTTGCAGCGTTAGTATCACAATCATGGTGCCACCATTGTACCCATTTTCCCCCATGGATTTGGGGATTGAGCTCAGGTTCTCATGCTTACAAGGCAGGCACTCTGCTGACTGAGCTTGCTCCCCATCCCAAGGCATGAGTCATTAACAGACTGAGCCTTCTCCTTCCTGAGATACCTACTAGCTGGAGAGAAGGCATTCCCTACGATGTGATGCATAGTTGCACTGGAGAATAATGTAAGCTTGTTCTCCTTTTGTGTAAGGTTTTCTGACTTGGCTTTCAGAGGATACAAAGTGTTTTGATTTCTATATTTAGAACCCCTAGTCTTTTTGGTATGCTACAAATCACACGGAGCCAGGCCTAATTGGAAGCACTTGTACTTAAAAATTAGTTTCGAGAATAAAAACCTTCAGAGGTTTCCATATTGTATTCCACTGGAGTATCATTAAGGGAAGCAATTACTTATCAGGATGTACTCAAAACAACTTTATTGCATTCGGAGGAAATAATGGGAGTTGTCTCTCCAAATTACCAGGCAGGAGCCCTGGAAATCACTTAGCATCATTGTTGGCATAAGGTAGACAAGTCAATGGGTGGAATAAGGATCCAGGTGGAGGACCACCAAGTATGTGTGAAATGATGGACATGTGTCACTCATAATGACCCTTAAATCAGGCCTGACCACTTTCAGCTACCCTGAGGAACCTGAGATTCTGAGAAGTGAAGTGATGCTTTCAAGTTGGCGGGTACCAGATGCCGGTGGCATGGATGTCAACAGTCTCAGCAAATCCCAGTTCATGGTATAAATAAGTCGCACCTCCCTGGCAGAGACTTCAGAGGGCCCTGCACTCAGGAACATGGGCTGTTTGTGGGAAGGCACCAACCACACACAGTCCATGCCGCAAGGCTGAGGTCCCAGGGGAGATCAGTGGCTCCAAGAGGCAGGAACTCATGGGAAGAAAACGCTGTCTGGCTTCCAATTTGAATTAGAAATGCTTCCTAGAGACAAAGTCAGGTAGAGTGGCCAATTTATTTACTGTTTAATGCTGCAATCGCTAAATAAATAACAGCAAAGTGACTGTCGGTTTATTATCTAGAACACAAAGAGGCCCGGAGCAACAAAAGAAATTTGGGAGAATTCATTGCATTCCCTCAACACAATCTTTCTGTCTGTTTCTTCCTGTACCGCCATTCCCCTTTCCTGTCAAGTGTTTCTGTTTTCTGTGCCCTTTCTCCAAATCTGGCCCCCTTCTCTCTGTCCACAGCTTCTACCTGTCTACTCGGGAGAGCTTCGCCGTGTGCCCACCAGCCCACCAGCGCACCAGCCTCTACTCCGGAGAGCTTTGCCATGTGCCCACCAGCCCACCAGCATCGTCTGCTGCTAGGAAGATACGAGGTGAACTAAGAGTGAGTGCACCTGGAGCTGTGGCATTTTCTTCCAAAATGCATACGGAAAGTTATGCCCAACTGCAGCCTTGTCTAACTCCGAAAGGACGGAGGAATCTGATCTTATTTGGGGTGGTTCGCTTCCCGATTATAAGATTAGTATTTATTGAAAATCCAGAAAACTGAAAAGAGCAATCACCATTCCTAATACTTTTGAAAGCAATCACTGTCAGATGTGTGTCGCTCTTGTAATTTAACTAAATATCATATGTTTGCACATAAACTTAAATCGTCCTTGTTAAACGATCCTTGTTAACACCAGTCTCAATGGCTGCATCTTATTCCAGCATGTGAATATATCTTAGTATTCTGGCTCACGTGCTCTTTGGTAAGTGCTTGTCTTCCGTTGTTCAATCTTTTTGACATTCATTTATTTAGTGCTAGTGTGGCACTCAGAGAACAACTTTTAGAAGTCCATTTTCTCCTTCCGCCACATGGGTTCCAGAAATCAAATTCAGGTTGTCAGCCTTGGTGACCATCACCTTTACTTCCTAAGCCATCTTTCCAGCCCTCAATTATTATTAATTATTATTATTATTATTCTCCATAATATTACCATGAACAAATGTCCATTAAAAGTTCTGTCTATACCCAAGAGATGCCCAACCGTGCTACAAAAGCATTTGTGCTACTATGTTCATAGCAGCATTATTCGTAATAGCCAGAACCTGGAAACAACCTAGGTGCCCCTCAATGGAAGAATGGATCCAGAAAGTGTGGA
>JAQHUG010000017.1:4286010-4381444 GCA_028555095.1 Dicrostonyx torquatus | reverse complement strand
AAAAAAGTTCTGTCTACAATTTTCAATTCTTTCTTTAGTAAATAATTCCAAATGTAAAATTATTGGATCAAAAGTTAACAATCTTTTAAGTTTCTTTCTATTGTTAAATTATAATCCAAAAGGACTGTGCTCTCTGCAAGTGTTTTAGCAAGCAAAGAATCTTCTAATGAATTTTATAAAGAAATGTTAAAAAGCCAACAATCACATCTCGACTTTCCATTCATGAAAAGCGTCCATCTTTACCCTGCCTCTCGCCACTACCTGCATACATCACCTATCCAGAGTCACCAGTTTCTGCCTGCTAAGTCTTACTCCTCCTTTATGCAGAACAAGTCTAATGAAACCATTCTCCGATTGGTTCACTCAGTCACTCCCTGGACAGCTATCCCCAGGGTGTGAGCTGCATGCTTGACCAGCTCGGTCTGTAACCTAAAGGAGCAATGGTGCCGTGTGGGGGACAGACATATAAACAAACCATTCTACTAGGAAACAGGCTCTCTCATGCATGAGCCTAGAGTACACCATGTGCTCCTTCAAGGGCAAAAGGTGAGAACAAAAGAGGCAAAAGAACCTCCAGTAGGGATGCTCTCAGACCGTTCACCCTATGACAAGATGACAGCTTCTCTCTCCCGACACTGGCAGTTACCAGCCCTGCCTTCCTGACTCTCCAAACAGCTCTACCCACAAGATGTTGTTACTCTTTCACAAATAACAAAACCAAAGTTTAGAGAAGTAAATAATTTGCCTAAAAAGTGATGCTGCATGGAGCATGGACCACCTAGACTCAACTCAAGAGATACTACATGGACCATCTAGACTCAACTCAAGTGATACTACATGGACCATCTAGACTCAACTCAAGTGATGCTACATGGACCATCTAGACTCAACTCAAGTGATGCTACATGGACCATCTAGACTCAACTCAAGTGATGCTACATGGACCATCTAGACTCAACTCAAGTGATGCTACATGGACCATCTAGACTCAACTCAAGTGATGCTACATGGACCATCTAGATTCAAAAGCTCATATATACCCTTTCCGGGATCTACCACAAAGTTTTCACAAGTCAAGTGAGGCTCCCACAGACCTAAGCTGTGACTTAATTCATAGGTCACCCCTTCCCCCTCAAAACCACTTCCTCTGAGACACCTTCCTGTCTGTGGCCTCCCAGATTTTCTCTCTGATCAGGCTGTGGGACATTTCTTTGTCCTTGAGTTTCATGACCCAGTGTAAGTCACCTTGCCTGTCCATGCCATTTGTTCTTATCACCAGACAAACAATGAATTCTAACAGGATTCAATGACAACTTCTCTAGGCCCCAGCTGAGTCTCTGAAACAAGGAGATGAGATGTGGTGTTTTGTGCACCCCTTTTTGATTTTCTGGCTGTAAAATCCTACAAGACAATGAACCATACACAGCTATTAGAACAAAAAAAAACAGCAAAAATTTGGTTCA
Organism: Dicrostonyx torquatus; assembly: GCA_028555095.1. Classification (NCBI taxonomy): domain Eukaryota; kingdom Metazoa; phylum Chordata; class Mammalia; order Rodentia; family Cricetidae; genus Dicrostonyx; species Dicrostonyx torquatus. Next base: position 4,379,981 of record JAQHUG010000017.1, on the reverse strand, counting down.
AATTGAAAAGTCGGACACTTGTGGCATTTTCCAATGAAGAAGAAAGGAAGAGAAGTATTCTAATGATGTATTTTAATCATTTCCCTGGAGCACACAATGAGAACATATTTCCTGGGGAATGAAAAAGAACATTACATCAATTCAGTGTACAAAGCTACTCTAAAGACAGAGGGTCTTGTCTCACACTTTTCATTAATTCCAGGCTGCTAACTTGCAACATTAGGCCCTCATGTCTCATCCAGCCTGTGTTTTCTAGAAGTACACAAAGAAATCAAAATGACTCTTGAACTGCCAAGAAGCCTTTCAGAGAGAAGATACATGTCATTTTCCTGCCCTATCCCCTTCCCCATTAGAAATTTATGCTGAATTACTTTAAAAGTACAGGGACCAAAGATTTATCTTCTTAAGTATTAGAAACAAAGATAGGCTTCAACACAGTTGCCAACCAAAGTGCACAGCTGAATAAAACCAACGGCTTCATTCTGCTCACCTCCTCCCATCAGAAGCCTACAGTATCTTCTCATTGCTTGCAAAACTCAATCTCTACAGATTATATTTTTCCCTATTGCAGTAAAATGTAAATCTAAACTTTACCACCCTAACCATTTTAAGTGTGTAGTTCATGGTATTAAGTTCATTAATACTGGTGTGTTGGTATACCCAGGACATAGTAACAGGTACTATGCTGTACCTATCTAAAGATAATTAACATCTCTGCTTTCTCCCATTCTAGGAGGCAAGTCTGCCTTCTGTCATAGTGAATTTGACTTCTAGGGCCTTCACACGAGTGGCATCTTGTCATCACTGGCATCACTCAGCATCTATTTCTTTACATCTGGCATACTCTGGGAATTACAGCATCTTTAAGGCCCATCCATGCCATATGTGTATTGTAATAACTTCCCTTTTTGAGGCTGAATAAGAATCCATTGTATTCACTTGTATAATGTGCTAAACCTCCCACACCGGTGACTTATTTCCTTTGCTCCTAACAGTTTCTCATAACACAGGTCTACATGTTCTGGCTCAGAGATTAGGCAGGCGTGCAATGACTTTGTTCCAGAGATTTTACCTTTGCCCACCTCACACCCTGATTTCTCTAATGTGAATCCTATGTGTTCTATGGTCTCCATTACATACTTGTGTCACAGGCCAGCAAGATGGCTCAGTGGGGTGACAGTGTTTGTAGAGCAAGCTGGGAGCCTTGGTGTGACTCCCAGGACCCAGATAAAGGTAGATGAAGAGAACTGACTCCACAAAGTTGCCCTCTGAGCTCCACACATGACGCCTTTGCATGCAAATGCGCATGCTCACATGCATGCCAAAGTAGTTCATTTAAAAATACTTGTTACATGACTTTGCTACTGAGCACATGCTACTGAGCACACTCTAGTTTTTCCAACCAGCTATAAAATAAGTGCTCTGATACTGCAAAGGAGCTCAGTCCAACCTCCAGTAAAGTAAGGCAGTCTTGTCAGTCATTCGGATACTCCTGTTTTCATTGTTTAATGGAATTATTTTTATTTTTGTCTAAGCAAAATTATGGCTAGTGTATATGGAGTATGCATAAATAACAAAATGGATTGCATGTGTGACCTCAGTGTGAAACTGTAATCATGACTAGCCTTTGGAGACACTTTTTCTGATATAAACGTGTGAGCAGTCAAGACGTACAACTTGGTTCAAAAATAGTAGGGCAAATATTGTTTCCTCTTGATTTTCCTTGCTAGCTATAACTAAAAAGTATACTTAATGGCATATATAAACTGAAAAGGGTACAACTTCTCCTCAATCATTCAAATTGCTTCCTGAAAATTCTGACTGGGTATTTCTCTTTAAGATGTGCCATTAGTTCTTATACATCATTTTTGTGGTTAAATTAGTAGTAACAGCATTAAAATCTTAAGAACTGTATATTACTATATTTAATTATCTCCTCCCATAATTACATTGATTAAACACAGCATAAGAGACCATAAAGACAGATAAAACATTATGGCTACACAACTTTTTTTAATGTCCATAAAATGACTATTAAGCCGTAGGTGACTAAATTAATATCACCCATACGATTTTATGGGGTTTCCGTCTGAGTCTAACAGCATCATTGCAATGATGGCAGATTTTTTTGAATAGCAATATTAGAGCATGGGATGGCCACATTTTCCAAAAAAGAGTAAGACCACAGTTTGGCTCCATCAATTAAGCCAAAAAGATGAACTTTGTTTGAGCAGTACTTGACACTACTACCAACTATACACACTTAAATATAAAGACCACCCGACTGCCCTCCCCAGCACCAGTAGGAGAGCAAACTGGTAGCTGGTGTTCCCCACATCACCTACTTGCTTTTGTCTTTAAGTGGTCTCCAGACACTTGGGTTTCCTCTGATGATTTGGGAAATCAGGGAGAGATTTATACTGTGCAAGTGAAGAATTGAGCCTCTGCAGCGCCCATCACATAGATGGAAAGATCACTCGGAAATCCCAAGGAAAATAGCACTCTAAAGAGCTAAGCTAAGTGAGGAGGAAAAACCCTGCTTGAAAACTGAACAGTGATATAGACTCTAGCTCCCCTGGAATCACACTTAACAATTAAGACGTGTGTGTGTGTGTGTGTGTGTGTGTGTGTGTGTGTGCCCACACGTGCACACCCTCCTTCGCACACATTAAATCTTTTGAAAGAAACAGAACAAAGTTACAAACATAAATGCATGTATTGCCACTAAAATCCTGCACATACCATTCTGTACTGGTGAAATTAAAACATATTTTAATACCACATCAAGTATTTTATCCAATAATTATACATATCTTAAGAACCTAGCTGGAATAGGTTAAGTCCTGTATGTGGCGTCTATGACAGTAACATCAACACAGCCTGTGATGTCATGGAGCTGCCAGTATAGTGGACGAGGCAGGAAACAGTGACACAAATAAACCATACTAAGTGTTGTGCAATCATGGTGAAGGACGCTTTGGAAAAGGATAATGGTGGCATTTCACCATTCATAGGTTGGGCTTGGGCTCAGACACCAGCAAGCTTTTCTGGGGGAAGGAAACCTGAAGATATAAAGGGTAGCAGAAGCTGACTTGAAGAACTCATCGAAGGGGAAAACACTCTAGCATAGGGGAGGCACTAGCAGAATGGTGTTCTTGAAGGGGTCAAGGCTGCATTGTTCCCCACTCCACACAGACCAGTGTCTCTTGTACATCCAGAGCTCATGGCATCTCTGTTGAGTGACTAAAAAGAAAACTATGCTGTGTTTAGGTACAGTGATACAAATAGCATCTTTTTAAAATGTTCTAAACGGTAGGCAAATTTCAAGTGAAGCCTAACAAAAGGCTATAGCAAAAACAGGCGTGGCTACTTCCTTTACCCACACCACTCATCCTTTCAGGAGGGAACGTCATAGCATCCCACACCTATGCACTGCTTCCAGTGTGTCAGAAAGCATCTCACTCCCAGGAATACATTTGACCTTCAGAGCAGACCCTTATACTGCCCTCCTTTTACAGATGAGGATGCTGAAACTGACAAACTGGACAATTTGTCAATCACGGGACTAATAATAGACCAGGATTTGACCCTGGAGCTCTGATGTTAGAGTCTCCATGATTAACATCAACAAAGCAGAAGATGGAGAAAGGAATGTCAAAAAAAAAACATAACTTTTGAAAATGAAAGGACAGTTGAAACTGGATGCCTGGAAAATCAGTTCAAAGTTACCAGAAGAAAAAAAAAATCAGGAAACCACTCAAAAGTTCTGGGTAGAGGAGTGGCCTTGTCAAAAGTAGGTTGAATACAGACATTCCAGTACTACACATATTTTTCTTGAAAGTTCAGTTATCAAGAAAAAAGTTATATGATATTCATCTCCCTGAGTCTGGCTTAATTCTTCCACTGATTGTGCCCAGTGGCATTTACTTTGCCCCAGATGGCATAACATCCTTTTTGATGGCTGAGCAGTGTTGAATAAACATTAGAAAGCAGGTAAAAATGTTACCATATACATTAAACGGTCATGTTTATAAACAGAAAGCAGCACATTCATTGCTCAGTGGAACAGAATTGAGGATCGAGTTATAAGCCACCTAATTTTTTTTCAAAGATGCCAAAATTACACATTTAGGACAGAATCTTCAGCAAATGGTGTCGGCGAAACTGGATATCTATATGTAGAAGAATGAAGCTTGATCCTTCTCTCTCAGCCCATATACAAATCCATCCCAAATGGATCAAGGCTCCCAATGTTAAATCCGAAACTTCTAGATGGAAGAATAGGGAGCACAAACAAGGATGCTCTGGTAAGGACTTCCTGAATAGGATCCTAGTCGCCCAGGAAACAGGATCAACACTAAAGAAGTGGGACTCTGTGAAATTTAAAAGCTTCTCTGATAAAAGGAAACTGTTAATTGACTGAAGAGTCCGCCTAGAGAATGGGGGGGGGGGGATCTTTGGCATTATACATTTGTCAGAAGATGTATCTAGAATATACAAATAATTTTTTTAAACGAAGCACCAAGCAACCCAATTAAAAAGTGGACTATGGAACTGAACAGAATTTTCAGAAGAAGGAAAATACAAATGGCTAACAAACCAAACTTTTTAAGTGTTCATCGCCCATGGCCATCAGAAACATGGAAATTAAAACTACTGTGAGATTTCACCTTACCCCAGTCAGAAGGGCTGATAATACGGTAACACAAGACAGCAACATGCTGGCTGAGAAGTAGCAAATGGGGAAGAGTTACTCACTGTTGCTGGGAGTGCAAACTCCTGCAGCCAATATGGAAATCAAAGTAACAGCTCTGAGCGAAACCTGGAAAGAAATCTGCCACATGACCCAGCCGTATGGCTCCTGAGCAAGCACCCAGATGGGCTCTGTTTCCTCCTAGAGAGGTCCATGGCCATCCGGGCTCACAGCTACTCTGGTCACAGTACATAGGACATGGAAGCACCTTAGATGGCCACCAGCAAATCAGTGAATAGTGAAAATCTACCTAGAAACAGTGGAATTTTTTGACTATAAAGATAGATTAATTTGGCAGGTAAATAAATAAACTTGGGAAACATTATACTGAGCAAGGCAGAGGCCCAGAAAGTCTCTAAATCTGCTATAGGCAACAAAGAAGAGCCAGGTTTAGCTGTGTGGTTTCAGCAAGGATTTTCATTCTTTCCTGCATGGAGCAAAGCTTCAGAGCTGAGTACAGTCAATGCTCCTTGGCTTCCAGCATCACAGCGAAAACCTCAAAGAGAAACTGCAGACCTAAGGATGTCAATCAAGCCGACGCCAGGACTCTACTCTGTTCCTATTCCAAACCCCTAATGAGATGTGTTTATAACTATGTAGAGCCACTGGGATCGGGGCAGCTATGACCAGGAGAGAAATGGAAAGTGACCCAGATATAGGAATCAGCGGGAGAGAGGACTTCAAGCCTGAGGACAAGTGGCAAGCGGGGACAAACACACACTGGCATCAGTCTCGGGGGCGGGGCATATGATGAGAGGTGCCGAATCCAGTCTAAGTGAGAGCGAAGCTACAACAGGAATGGCCAGCACAAAGAGGCCAAACCTTAACATTGGGCAGAAGAGAAAGTTCCCGAAGCTGGTGCAACTGTAAGCAAGGCAGTTCGTGAGAACAAATGGCTAGCTAGCAGCGTCCGGTCCCTGTGGATAAAGGTACCCTGAAGATGCGCAGTTTCCCCCTCATGTATGAGAGGTAGGGTGTAGCTGGCTACACAGCTCTGTAATAAGATATTCAAGTCCAGCCATCAGAACCAGGCTGAAGGCTGAGGCTTTTGAAACTACAAGAGACACAAGGATGCTTTGGGCATCCTTCCAAACAAACCCATGAAGGGACCTATACCCCCAACAACCACGCCCAGCTAAGCTATCTCTGGGTTTCCTCCCCACCTAGTCACCAAAGCCTGCCCCCACAATCTCTCTCTTTTTCTTCCTTTCTATCTCTATCTCTCATTTGTGTATATGTGTGTACGTGTTTGCATGTGGGGGGTCACATGTATACGTGGATGCATGTGTGAGGAGGCCAGAGGTCAGAGCCTCAAGTGTTATTTCTGAAGAGCCATTCAGTTTTGGGTTTTGATCTGCTTTTTATTTTTATTAGTATTTGAAGAAATTAAATTACACCTCTATTAAGATTTATTTTTATTTTATATGTGTAAAATTTTTTTCCTGCATGTATGTGTGTGTACCATGTGCTCATCTAGCACCCATGAAGACCAAAAGAGCCAGTCATATCCCCTGGAAGTGGAGTTAGAGATGGTTGTGACCAACCTGTGGGTGCTAAGTGCTCACCTGGATGGGTCCTCTACAAGAGTAATAACAGGTGCTTCTAACCACTGAGCAACCTCCCCAGCCTCGCCCCTTTGTTTTGTGAGACAACGCCTTCCACAAGACCTGAGACTAAGCTGAGTGACCAACAAGCCCCTGGATTTATAAGTGCACACCAGCACACCTGGTGTATTCTATAGGTATGAGGGCACGAACTCAGGTCCTCATGCTTACGAGGCCAGCACTTTGACTAGCTGTCTCCCCAGTCTTCCCTTCACTAGTAAAATCAATATCCTCCCTCCTTGGCAAGAAGATCATCAGGAGCCGGATGTGCTTTCTATGCTGCTTCGCTGTCATCCTGGAGTTAACGCTGTCGAGCATCTGCCAATATGGATTCCAGCTGTGTGCAAAGAAGCCATCTTCCACAATGCCGGGGCACTGGGCTGTGTTAACCAATAGATGGCCAGCATTCTCTCTAAGAGGCATGAAGGACTGTTGAGCGGCTTGAGAAGGGTCCTACTATGTCAGGGTCACGTTCTGAGCATCTAATCCAACCAGAATCCCCCTCCCCCAAACCTGAATCTGGTTTAGAGGTGGCGAGGCTGCAAAACCAGTCCCAAGTGACACTTGGAAATAATCTCTTTTTTTTTTTTTTCAGATCCTTTCACCTTCAATACCGACTTGGTTCCCTTTCTAACAAACTTGTTGCTCATTCTGTAGGCTACGAACTATTGCTGGCAATGATCAGGAAGCCCAGCCCAGAGACAACTTATTTGGAGACAGAGATGAACTACTTCCTCTGGGTCCCACCTTCCCACTGTGGGTTTCTGAAACCTGTGAACAAAAGCTCTTCCACTTCATTCATGTACCAGTGACTGAAGAATCACTAAGGAGAGATTGGCAAGGTTCTTTTCTTCTAAGATGGGAATTTATTCTGATCGCCATATGACCTGGAACTCATTATGTAGACCAGCCTCAGCCTCCTTAGTCCTGGAACTGTAGATATGAGCCACCACATCTAAGTCTATTTTATTGGTTTCTATGGCAGAAGAATTGGCCACTAAATATTGATGCCCCAACTCTTAAGACTTGTTTATTAAGAAGAGACAGAATAGAAAAAAGCAAACATTTTCTGGAGGTCCAGAATGTTGGCACGTCACTCACAACTTCTGCAGAAAGCCTGGGGAAGATATTAACACAACAGAACCAGGGTCCCATATGTAAAGGATGATAGTACATTACAGATGACTGTGTGGGATAAGAGAGTGAGCATCTAGCGGGGTTAGATACATGAGGATCCACTGAACATTCACTCCGATCTTCCTGGAGCCCCATCACTACTGTCCTCTGACCTCCTGGCAACTTAAGAGCACAGGTGAGATTCTTTGAAACACTTTGCAGCCAGAGATTTGTTTGGGGATATTGAACAGCCACTCTGCTTGCAGCATACAGACCCTGGGCTCAGCAGGAAAACTGATATATAGCTTCCCATCACTTCTACAACAGTTGACTATAAATGTATGGCTTCAACCAGAACAAATGCATCTTCTCACTGTGGCTCAGAACCCTGACAAGCATCTCACTGGTCTCCAATCAAAGCCTTGTCAGGAGGGAGCTCCTGTCTGGGTCTCAGGGGCAGGATCATTTACTGCCTGTTAAGGCTGATGGCATTTCTGTAGACACAGTCCTTTATATTTCAAAGCTAGCAGTGGGTGCCAAATCCTCCGCAGTGTGCTCATTCTCTCTCTCTCTCTCTCTCTGTCTCTCTCTCTCTCTCTGTCTCTCTCTGTCTCTCTGTCTCTCTCTCTCTCTCTCTCTCTCTCTCTCTCTCTCTCACACACNTCTCTCTCTCTCTCTCTCTCTCTCTCTCTCTCTCTCTCTCTCTCTCTCTCTCTCTCTCTCTCTCACACACACACACACACACACACACACACCATGGCTAGAACACAGTCTCCACTTTGAAAGACTCATGTGATTTCTTCGAGCCCACCAAAACTATCTCCCTACTTTAATATTTTGTAACCTTAATCAAGTCTGCTAAGTCCCACTGCCACAAATGACATTCTCCAGCACTGGCACTGGACATAGAGACCTTAAGATAAGGGAGGTATAATTTTGCCTACAGTACAGAGGAAGTGTTGCACCACACCCTTCAACAGTGTTCAACAATCAACAGCAAGACTGCTGGACCTCAGCCAAGACAATCACTGATGGATTAGTCCCATCACTTAGTTTTCCTGTATTGCTAAAACTTAAGTTTCTCAAGGCATGGTTAAGACCAAAAAGTCGTATGTCACTTAAAACCATCCCTTTGTCTTAACTTGAGCTTTTAATATTAAGCATGTCCTCAAGCAAAATCAGCTGAAACCAACAGGTAACAGGCCGACAGCAAAGACAGATCAAAAAATGTCCCAAAGCCCTGGCTTGACTTCTCTCCGAAAGGCGAAGTGACTTACCAAAGCTGTGTTTGTCTCAACCTCATCTCCACTTCTATTTAACAAACAGAAACAACTCACTCGTACCATTCATGACCGATGGAGCAGGAAACAGGAGCCAAACAAATTTTAACTGCCTTGTCCATCATCCTTTCTATAGCTTATGAAGCATAGCCAACCATCCACCTTATTAGGCAAGGGACATGCTAAGCAACTTGGCCACTGCTCTAAGCAGACTCCAGTGCCAAAAGAAAGAGGGAAGCGTGGAAGAGAGAAATGCCATCACAGCAGTCATAATAAAACTGCCTTTGACTGCAGGAAAAGAGGAGCTGTGACTCAACCTTCCTCCATTGCAAGCCGAACCTTCAATCCATGCCCTCTCCCCTTCTCTAAATTGGATTTATAATCTCCAGTCTCTTGTATAGAATCCCAGGTACGGGTCAATGGCTGCCAATGTGAGAAAGAAGAAAAAAAGAAAGCTGCATGTTGCCTAATGCCTCTCAGCACCAAGGTGAGCAGTGCCCTGTGTAGGGTGTTCTGCTTTGTTCTTCAGTAAGCGCCCAACTGGGGTAACGTTAATGTATCTGAGATCTGAGTAGAAAAGAGCATGCCGTGGGTCAGGGAGATGGTCCTGTGGGTAAAATCGCTTTTGTGATGACTAGAGTGAGGTCTCCAGCATCTACAGAGAAGAGGGTGACTCCAGCATCCTTACAGGAAATGGAAGGCAGAGAAGAAGAATCGCTTGGAAACTCATAAGTACCCACTAGCAAAAACAAGAGAGACCTTGCCTCAAAGAAAAGTGGGGGGGGGCAAGTATAGAGTACCAGAAGTTGTCCTCTGCTCTCCACATGTGCCACGGTACACATATCACACACACACACACACACACACACACACACACACACGCACATGTACCTGCACACACACATTAATAATAATTAAATTAATAAAAAATAATTAATTTTAAAACCAACCTGTGCACTAATCCCAAACCCAATGCCATAAGGAATGCAGTATTCATATTATGTCAGAACCATATTTATACTAAGACCATCTACTTAAACACACTGGTCAAAGCCAAGCCTCTGAACTTCAAGCAGTACTCCAGGCGGTCTCTATGTGACATAACGAGGTTCCCAAGCTTATGTGAGTTCTGTGTGGGAAGATGTAGGGATTCACTCTCAGCCACCACTCATGCAAAGCCACTTCACAGGGAAGACCAGGGTCTGACCTAAGCTAATAAATGATTATCCTCTTCTACTAACATCAGGACCCTAATTAACTTGCTAATTGTTGGTCTGTGTTCATGGACATTAACCTGAGTTATCCCACTATATACACCTGTAAGTAAATTACAGGCTCTCTATTCAGGACAAACCTACTGTCTGAGTGGATAAATGTCCTCAATGTGACGAACACACATGATTCTTTTAGGTGACCAAGGGTGCAAGGTACTATCGTGGGCATTTCTCCAAGCAAATTAAATAGACACAATCTCTAATAATTGATTTCCTGAGCACTGTCTATGGACACTGTTCTCCGGAAGGTATAGTTTCCTTGTTTGTGCTATTCTGCTCTATCATAACAGCTTTCATTGCTGGCTGTGCACAGACCAAGGAAAGGAGGATAAACATTGTCTACTGGTCCCCATCAGTCACCCACGGCCCACCACTATCTGTGCTCCACACAGCTGCAAGAATCTGCTGCCCAAAGCATAACCTGGAGTTAGGAAGATGGTTCAGTCCATGTGATGCTTATCATGCAGGTGTGAGAACCTGAGTTTCATCCCCAGAACCCCATAAAGAGCTTGGTGTGATGATGGGCACCTCTGATTCCAGTGCTGAGGAACCAGAGACAGGGGATTCCCTGAGGCTTGATGGCCAATGAACCTAGTATAATCTGCAAGTCCTGTGTCCCAGTTGGAGAGCCCATCTCAAAATACAAGGTGAATAGTGAGCCAGAGGAGGAACGCGCATATACAAGAACATGCACACACACACACACACACACACACACACACACACACACACACAGAGCAATAGAAAAGTAACTCAAACTATGAGCTATGCATGCAACACCTTGACCCAAACCAATCTGAACTTGGAAATCAAAGAGAAAAATCAAAATTGCTACTTTTGATGCCAGCCATACAGGTGAAGGTTGAGGAACTAACTTTCAGAACCTGAACAAAAAGAAAGCCCCTCGTTCTCATCCCGCCATCAAGGCCAGCTTTCTACTATGGAGGGGCTGGGTCTCTGGGATTAGATCAGCTGAGAGGCTGTGTTCCAACATCTAGAAAGCCGGGAAGGTGGCAGTCACCAACAGAATCCTTCTCTTGGACTAAAGCCATGGTCTGGATGAATTCCAATATGAGAAATAAAGAAGAAATGGTAAATTACTGTCTGTTGAATGTCTCATAGGAGCAGAACTCGCTTAGCAGTCAAGAGGCCCTGGGTTCAATCCCAGTGAAGGAAGGGAAGGAAAGAGGTAGAAAGAAACGAAGAAAGAAATAAAAAAGAAGAAACAAGGAAGAGATAGTTCAGCCCTGACATTCTGAGAGAGCTTTTCTGGCATAAGAAAGCTTTCGGAACAGCCAGGGGACATCCTATTTGGAACTTGTATTCCTTCAGTGTTACATGGATCCAGAGCTCTCAAGCCCCAGGACTAGCAGCTGAAGAGACCCATGGGTACTCTTCCCAGCATCTGCTCTTTCAGAAGTGCGTTGACTTCAGATACCCGTTGTGACCGCCTTCGTTTTTAGGAAGGTTCGTCTCCTGTCTCTCATTTTGTGACCTGCAAAGTCACAAGCTCCAGGCTCCTGTGTTACTTTCGCCGTCCAGCCCGATTCCTCAGGCCCAGCAAATGACCAAATGGACGAATGAACTCATTAGGAGGTCAGAGTTCCCTTCTTGGGGTCAGAAAAAAAGTAAATACACTTTGCATTTGTTTTGTTTAAAAAGAAATGCAGGGTTAGATCAAATGATTAATGTTTTTCATCGCTAACTAAATTCCACAGCCAAGATGTAGCCAAGCATAAGCCATGTCGCCTTAAAGTGAGTGGATAAAAAGCATTTGCTGGCCCACTCTCCCCACTTTCCAAAAACGAATGAGATCTTGCCTCCAACTTTCCAAGAAATGTCTAGAGGTTGTTCATGCACTCACAGACAGTCAGGCACAATTTGATGAGCTTCCACAGAATCCTGGTTGAGCGCCCCTGTTCCCTTCCCCACTGGCATTAAAGGAGCTCACAACCACTTTCCTTCCAGGAGGCAAAAGGAGGAGCACCAGGAGTTTTCTCTTTTTTTAATTTTATTTATTTAGTTTTTAGTTTTTTGAGACAGGGTTTCTTTTTTTTCAAACGCCATGCACCGACTGCCAGGTTTTCTAAGGCCGATTGAGAATCATTATTGGGATTCTTCTCCAGGAGGCCCTCACAGTCATTAGCAATTTACATGCAGAGAACTGGACACTCACATGCTAAGGACTTCCTTTCTTGATGTCATTCACTCCCAGATACCCCTGAGAGCTTTCCCAAACACTGGATTCTTTGAAGGAAAAATTAAAAAAAAAAAAAACCCTCTGCCCAGAGAACAATCCTTTATATACCTCCTCTTGAGAGTGTGACCTTTAGAGGGTAAAGCACCACCCTGGATCACACCGTCAGGTCACATTCAACATTCCAGTTGCATAACACAGGTCACCAAAGAAAAGCCAAGGCAGTTTACCCCGGCCCTATACCCAGAGACGGGGCTCAGGCCTATGCTGCACCCCAGCCCTTGTGTTGGTTCAATACACACATTTGGTGCCAGTTTGATTTAATTGTATCACTAATTACTATTGAATTATAGTGGGGATCCCACAGACACACTAACAACACGCAGGCCAGGATGAGGACGGGAGCATGTGACTAATGGCACTCACACAGCTTTCGGCTTGGTAATACACCATAATGAGCTGGCTATTCTATTAAAGTGTTACTAAATATTCACTTAGCTCTGAAAAACACAGTGGGTGTGAAGTTTCTTTGTCATGTTTGGAATTTAAACAGCACTCTCTGTCAGATTTCAGCCTGGTATGGAGCCCCAGCGCACAGACTCTGCCTCCTCAAGGAATGTTTACAAAGGCACAGAAAATATCCACGGAAGGAATGCATTTATCATAAACAATACAAATATTTACTTGATTATTTAATGGGTGCCCAGCATGTCTGTCCTTAATGTGGCATTAGCTGACATCAGGAATGCACCATATGTGGAAATAATTAATTCAAATTATGCTTCTCTTCCAGTGAGTTCACTTATAAAAGAGCAGAATTAATGGAGAGGCGTGTTCTGGAGCAGGGAGTTAGAGGTCCCTCTCCAGGTCTGCCTTCTGAGTACCTGCTTTTGAATGCGTCCTCCCCATTGTCATTCTGCTGCCAAGAGCTGGTGGCATTTGAATGCTCTACCGGATTCCTTATGTAATCAGTAGGATGACTAACATAGCGATTAAAAAACCTGACTTGGCTAAAGATTTTCTCGGGAGACTAAGCTTTAGATGCCCAAGATCTCCCTAATAAGTCCATTCCTTTTTAAAACATCCACGACCGCAAAATAAATGGTTTGCAAATACCAACAGCGGGTGAGGCAGCCTCCCGGGTTCACAGGGACTCGCAAGCAAGGCAGGCTGCTAGAGATTTAAGGGTTCAGGTGTTTGAGGCTTGTTTAAAGACATTCAAATGATAGAAGAGGATTTTCGCATGTAACAACACAGTCCTCTCTGCATTGATGAACTGCGAACTGTTTTGCATGACAGGTCCGACACGTAACCTGTAGGCAAAGGAAGTCTCAGACAAGAAATGCTACATTAAAAGCTGTTGTTAGGAATGAAAACTAATTCAGCCACTCTGGTAGGTTTCTCGAAGATGAAATAGATCTGCCTTAGGGGTACCACTCCTAGGTATTTGTCCAGGATCCCAAGTCCGCATGTCAGAGAGATACTTGAACATCAAGGTTTACTACAGCTTCACTCACACCAGCTAACCCGTGCCCAGCAACAGAGGAATAGACAGAAAAAATCGTCATTGTGTTTATATCTACAATGGAATTTGTTCCCATAAAGAAGAACAGTGTCCTGTCACTTGCAGAGACACAACTGGGGTTAATCACATGAAGTGAATTCAGCCGATCTCAAAAAGAAAAGCATCATGTGTTACCTCTCAACTGTGGTTTCTAGCGCTTAGGTGGACACAGAAAATCATGTGTGTGTATATGATATGAACATAGAAATAAAACTGGCTATGGAACAGACAGGAGCAACAGAAGAGGAGATGGGGAAATGGGAGGACAGGAGCATGAGGGGGAACAAGCTCAATGTGTCATATATGTATGCACACCGGTAACTTAACACTCTAATACTTTTGTTCAATCTCCGAGTGCCGAAACCATGGGTCGCATCATGCCGTGTCCAGGGAGGAAGCCTCAGGGACCCCTGCCCCCACTTCTCACCACAAGAGGCCAAGGTCCTGGGCAGCTTTCATGACACCGTCCCTCCATCTTCTTCCCGTGGTAGCTCTGGTTAGCTGTAGTCAAGCTTCCTCCTTTCTAGGGTCCTGAAGGAAGCTGTACTAGGTTTGAACAAGGACCTCACACTCTGCCTAGCACTTTGCCAACTAAGCTATAGCCCCCAGCTTTTTGCATTTTTTATGTTGAGACAGGGACTCGATGAGTTACCTAGGCTAGCTTTGAACTAGCTCTTTACCGCAGTTGTGTCTTGGATTTGTGGTCCTCCTGCTGCAGTCACTGGTACTCCAGGCCTGAAACACCAAGCCTGCCCCTTTCTTCAAAGAATAAGAAGAAAAATTAGAAATAAAGAGATGTAAACATTTCTCTAATAAAAACATTGGTTCCTAGGAGTAGATTATAACCTTTCTTAGGTTTCTTAGTGGGATTATAAATCCCACTCATTTCCATGTTTCTATGTGAACACATATACAGTTGTATTTGTACCCGTATTAATGTCTATTATACACATGCTGTATAACAACAGTACAATTACATATTGGTCATGAGCTAATTAGCATAAAGCCCAACCACAGCCAAGCTCTCAATAAACGTGAGCTACAGTAACTCGGGGAGCGTGAGACCTGCTGGAGCATCAGCGCCAAATAAGGGTGTGTGAAGGAGCTACAGGAGGCCTAGCTACCCTCCTCAGAGAAGACTTGTGACTGAGAGACATCCTTCTGGAAAAAGAAGTTTAGGGTCTGACTTCTTTTTCTTTAAAACTCCCCAGCTCTCTCCACCATGGTTCCTGACCTTCAAACACCGACGGTAACACAAGCCAAGAGAACTCTGAAAACTGGACCAGCTTATTGATCTAGCTAGGCTCCCAACAGGACTTTTAAAGACAATAAAGCTAAAATAAAGCATGGGCGACAATATCTTCTGAATCTCGGCAAGATTTTTCAGTATTTTGCAGCGGACTGTGAAAAGTCCGCATGTGAAGCCATAAGCTTATTCCCACCCAGTGATTCTCACTTTTCTAATGAATCTGTAGTTAAGAGGAAATTTCCAAAATTCAAACGACAGCCATGATTGAGTCTTCCATAGCTCAGTGAGATATTAGCAATTAATTGAATGCACCCAGCACTGGGGAAAACCAGGATTCTCCCTTGTATTTATTTTATTCCATTTCATTTCCTGGAGCTTGTATATTCCCCAGAGCAATTCTTCGCAGCAATTTTACCTTCCATGCACAAATCTAATCATCTCTCTTGTTCTTAAGCATCACAGGTGCGGCAGCATTATTGTATTATTAAAGGTACATCAGATAAATTCCAGTTGTGCAGCCGTCTCCAAAAACGCCTTTCTTCCCAGTCACGTAGTCGCTATTTTTCATAAGTGAACATGAGGGCCTTTATTAGAAATATGTTTTTGTATTTTTTTAAATGTATGTTTTAACTTTTCTTCTTCAAGTTCCGTTCGCAGGATTTAGCCGAGATCTTTATGCACATTCACGATTCTGTAATCTTAAAGAGCTATAGGCAGGTGATTGACAGATAATACTTGACAGGTTCAAAATTAGAGAATATACAATGAAAAATTTCAGAACTGCCAGCTCACTTGCTATGCTACACTCTGCTAATTTTGGCTTCTCTCATAATCATCAACTTGAGAGGCAGAGAGGTCTAGGCAGAGGAAAGCGCTAGCTAGCCCCTGCTCTCCAAACTACTGGGTGGGACCCTTTGAGCCTAAAAGGCCCCTCAGTCAGAAACTTCCTAGCCAAGAGCTGAAATTCACAATCTCAAAAGACCAGCATCTCCTCTCGAAAGCCAGCCAAAAGTCCCTCGCACACCCTCTCCTCACAGGCTTCCACTCACTGGAAAGAGCTCCAGCTTGTGTAGCTCGACTCTTTAAATCTTTAATGAGAAAGGAAATCATGTCATGTTTATTCAAATGACTAGGCCAATTTTTATTGACTGTGCAATGTATGTGAGAGTGGATATTTACCTGAGCTAGTCTCTTCCAGAAATTGTTTATCGGTGACTTTTTTTTCTCTGCTCTAATGTGTAATGAAACTTCTAGGAATCTTGCTAGGAAAAGACGTTTCTTGTTTTGTCTGCCTCTTTTGTCTTCTAACTCAAGCCTCGCTACTCCACCTCCAACAGTAGGTGCTTCCCTCTGCTTCAAACAGGGGCGGGTTGGGGGGGACACAAACTGACTTTGTGCCTAGCATCTTGAAATTTCTAAAGGGCCTAGAGACTCAGTCAGATGTTGCCCAAAAACCGTGAGCCCAAATGGAGGCTTTCTGTCCTGTCCATAAGGCTTAACTTCTTATGCTCTTTGTCGATGACACCTTCCGCAAAAGGAATTTAAACCCTGTAAAAGATAACATGGGTGTGCCATTCTCAGAGGCCAGTCAAAGGAGCAGGCTGCTGGGACCAGCCATCAGCAAGAGGGTTTGCTTCTCTGAAATAAAAAGGAACTATTTTCTACTCTTTCCGGGTACCTCCCAGCTCTGATCATGCTCTCAAGATGACAACTATGCTGGGATCCCATCCAGGAACATTCTAGCAGGGGAGGAAGCAGTGGGGAGGGAGTGTTACTTTACGTGATCGCTTGTGAAGAAAAGGCGAGGCTGTGTGTTTCTGAACTCTTGCTCTCTCCTGCTGGATACGATCAAAATAGATCATAATGGATAAAATTGTTCGAAATGTGACTTTAGTTCTTTTGAAAGGCAATTGCTGTCAAGAGAAGCATTTGGGCTAATGGCTGGTTATTGCTATTAACAGCCCAAGGGTTAGCGGTCATGGCTGTGTAAGGAAAAGTGGGCACCTGAGGAAGAAATGGGAGGCAGTATCAGGAAAATTACCCACGAGTATAACCCCGTACTTCCATCATAGAGAAACAAACACTAACCAGCCATAACTGGACCAGATTAGTCGTAAGAATCAAATCATCTAGTTTGAAATCAAAGTTGAATGGATAAACTTAGCAAGGAAATATAGATCCCTAAATGCACCTCTTGACTTAAAAAGCACTTACTTAGTCACTCCACTATCAAGGGCTCAAGCACTAGAAAAGTCCAAGTGAAACAAAGTTTTCAAGGAGCTCCTACTACATCCGAAGTCTGCTCAGGACAGCCACACATGTCTACAAACAATGCTGGCAACTTCCTTTTTAAAGATGAAAACAGCTCCAGACTCATGCAAATAATAACTGTTTCAGAAGGGGCTGAAAAATGTCAGAGATCGCCTGGATTGCCCAAAATATCTTCCCCTACTCGCTTGCAAATAGAAGTGGATGTCTATCAACATTCTTTTAAAATTTTTTCTTTATTTATTTTACAACCCAGCCACTGTTTTCCCCTCCTTCCTCTGCTTTCAGTCCCTCCCCACTATCTCCACTCTCTCCCTGCCCCAAATCCACTCCTCCTCTGTTTCTCTTAAGAGGGCAGACCTCCCATGAATATCAACCAAGCATGGCATAACAAGTTGAAAGCCAGACAAGGCAACCCAGTATGAGGATAAGAGTCCCAAAAGCCGGTAAAATAGTCAGAGACAGCCCCTTTTCTCACTGTTAGGAGTCCCACAAGAAGACCAATCTACACAACTGTAACAGGCTAGAAACCTTCTTCCTGAATCAACGGGTGTTAATATTCATACTGTCTTAGTGAAGACGTTGTCATCTCCTTGTTGTTAGAAATAAAATGCTAGTGTAGGAGGGTCCTTCTGTATTTGTGTTGCTTTCATTGGTTGAACAAAGAAACTGCCTTGGCCTTTTGATAGGACAGAACTTAGACAGGTGGAGTAGACCTAACTGGATGCTGGGAAGAAGGGCAGAGTGGCAGATGCCATGAAGTTCCTGCCTGAGACTGATGCTGGTTAGACTCTTTCCCGGTAAGCCACAACCTCATTACACAGATTAATAGAAATTAATAGAAATGGGTTAGCTCAAGATGTGAGAGTTAGCCAATAGGAGGCCAGAGCTAATGGCCAGGCAGTGATTTAATTAATACAATTTCTGTGTGGTTATTTCGGGTGTAATCTAGTCAGATGGCCCGACGAAAAGCAGGCCCGCTCGTTCCTACTACAAAATGCAGGTCAATCAAGCCCCTTTTAGCCTCCTTTTATGTTTGAAAAGATAGCTGGTGCTTTGGATCAAACATCAAGAAAAACAGTGGAACACTGTAACAAGAGAGTCACGGCGATCAGGGACCAGTATAAAGCCAGCAAGGGCAACCTTGCATTTAAGAGAAACAAATACCTTCACTCCTGCAGACACCCTGCTTTTACGCACCTACAGTTCTACATGGAGACGAGAGGAAGGAAAAGACACCAAAATTATATAAGTCATGTCTGTCTAAAAATACCTATCTGTAACTTGCCAAAGTGACAGAGGAATTTCTCATTGACTTTCAAGTCCCAGAACCCAAAGGCTTTGCTGAATGCTAAGATGTGAGACATGATGACCGTCAGCAGCTGGGTCAGAGGCATACTGGACGATACAGGGAGATGGGATGAGTTCTGAACTCCATTTGCATAATATCTGGACTTCTCCTGTTCAGAACGGGCAGTCTGTTCAGGGGGCCATTGTGAAGTACTGATTAGAGTGCACATCCTAGAATAATGGATGGGTCAGCACCAAAGGTTAACCAGATACTTTCAATACATGATAAAGGTATTTTGCAGGCATAACCTTCAGGCAAATTTAGAATTAAAAAGGAAAAAGTCCTCTCTATGTTACTTATAATTCTCCCCTTTACTATACTCCTATGAGAAGCCAGGTGGCCAAGATTCCTACAGTAATGGAATTGGACTTTATAGAGTTTCTCCCTTCAAGCTATAACTTCATAATCTGAATGAAGGCCCCTGACCAAAGGCTCTTAAAATATCAATATGTTATGTTCCTTATGTTTGTTCTGTATAATATACACCACATAAGATAGAGAAAAAAGCCTTAAGTGTCATATCTGCAGTGGGCTGTGAGGGGAACTGACTAATATTTTAATGAATTCCCTATGCAGTGTGCAGAAGGGAGGTAGTCAGACCCTAACAAGCATCAAATCAGAGCTTTCCTAATGCTGAACCCTGCATACAGTGTGTGCACTGGGAGACACATGAGGAGCCCGAGGAAGGAAAGGAGCAGGTGAGCCTCTCACAACCTGTGGACTCCATTCCTGCCCTTTGAAAGAATTTGCACAAACTCTCCTGACAAGAGGATGCAGACAAGTCAGAGATCCCCTGGCCTCCTCTACATCCCTTCAGCCCCCCACTGGCACCCCATCTGGTTGACCATACACCACAGCAGAGTGGCCTCAGTCTGGGCAAGCACCCCATCTCTGCTCAAGGCCATAGCACTTAAAGAGTCATGGTAATTAATAGCAACATTAACATTAAAAAAAATGAAGAGAAAGCAGGGTGGGAACACAGGTAACGGAGACTTTCTTCTCTGGGTTTTTTCCTGCTTTGCCAAAGTTTTCAATAGGCGTGCACATTTTTTTCAATAAGCATGCACATTATTTTTATGCAGTTATTTTAAACATGGAACAATTAAATTCCAACAGAATCTCACCTCATGTTCAAACTCTGGGCATAGCTGTTCCATCAGGGATGGGAACCTTGTCTAACGGCTCATTTTCACTGATCAGGGCAAGGGTTACAACAGCCCTGCCCGGTGGCATGGGAGTTACAGGTAAATTAATTTGAATAGAGTAACAGCAATACTTTACATCTTAAATGCGCTTGCCAATCACCATCTCATCCATCATTATCATAATCCTATGAAGCAGGTAAGAGAAGCTGAACGGAAGCCAGTTTATCCAGGAGCAAACGGAAGCACCAGGGTCACAGAGAGAGAGGAATACAAAACACCAACCTCACTCACTTTTGAATAGCATGATAGCTGGGAGGGCGCCATGCTTCTCAACACCCCACAAAGCTGTAGCTATAAATGCAGCGAGAAAAGTGTTGGCATATTTGCCATTGCATAATCACTCAAGGAGGCACTACTGTGCCGTCAACACATCTGACTAAGTCACAATGAAGAGAGGAAGTCAAGGCTTGGGTGCCCGGCACCCTTCCAAGCTAGCGGGGACCCAGCAAGTCACAGCCACATCCTGGGCTAAGAAAATAGATGCCTTCGGTAAGCAATGGTTGCACAGGGCACTAACCCTGGGCTGTGTCCTTTACAATCTGCTTCCCCTCTCAGAGACGCTGTCAAAGGATGCTTTGGCTTGGAGTCAATAAGCTTTTTCCCACCTCTCCGAGTTCTCCCAGATCCCATACTCCTCAACAAAAGACAGACAGGCTTCAGTTCCCAGCTTTCTGATAGATTCCAGCCCACAGCCTTTAGGCAGCAGGGTCTACCTAGATGTGTTCGCTTTCAGGGGATCCTTGCAGTTGCCTTTCTCTTTTCAGCATGAGATAGTGATCTTCCATTGAAAATAGTAACATGAAATTTCTTCTGCGAATATATTTCTGAAGGTAAAAGAAAATTAAAATAGTTTCCAGATTAAAACATACGAAATCCAGTTTCTTTTTTTCTTTGGTTGGTTGGTTGGTGATTTTTGAAAGGGTGTTGTTATTGTTGTTGTCATTGTCATCATTGGTGGTGGTGGTGGTGGTGGTGGTGGTGGAGGTGAGGGCAATGGTGGTGGTGGTGGAAATGGTGGTGGTGGCGGTGGTAGTAATGGTGGTGGTGAAGGAGGAGGTGGAGGTGATGGCAGTGGTGGTGGTAGAGGTGATAGTGTTGTTGGTGGAGGTGGTGGTGATGGTAGTAATGGTGGTGGAGGTGATGGCCAAGGTGATGGTGGACGTGGTGGTGGGTGGTGGTGGCGGTGGAGGTGAGGGCAATGGTGGTGGTGGAAATGGTGGCAGTGGTGGTAGTAATGGTGGTGGTGGTGGTAGAGAAGGAGGTAGAGGTGATGGCAGTGGTGGTGGTGGTGGTGGTGGTAAAGGTGATGGTGTTGTTGTTGGTGGTGGTGGTGGAGGTGGTGGTGATAGTAATAATGGTGGTGGAGGTGATGGCTGAGGTGATGGTAGACATGGTGGAGGGGGTGGTGGGGGTGGTGGGGGTGGTGGCGGTGGAGGTGAGGGCAATGGTGGTGGTGGTGGTGGTAGTAATGGTGGTGGTGGTGGTGGAGGAGGAGGAGGTGGAGGTGATGGCAGTGGTGGTGGTGGTGGTAGAGGTGATGGTGTTGGTGGTGGTGGTGGTGAAGGTAGTAGAGGTGGTGGTGATGGCAGTAATGGTGGTGGAGGTGATGGCTGAGGTGGTGGTAGACGTGGTGGTGGTGGTGGATGTGGTGGTGATAGAGGTAGTAGTGGTAGGTTTTGTTGTTTCTTTTGTTTTGCTTGTGTTACTTTGAAAAATTATTTTAAAAATAAATCAGAAGTGTGGCAACTATGGATAAGGCTCTAGCCACACAAGTGTAAGGACCTAAGTTCAGATCCCAGATAAAGCCAGATACCATAGTGTCCATCTGCAGTTCCAGCCCTCCTACTGAAAGATGCAAGGCTGAGACAGAGGAATACATAGAGTATACAAGCCTACTAGTGGGTATATTCAGCAGTCCCCCTACATCGAGACAAAGGGGACACAAGGACCTGAGGCTGTTCTCTGACACGTTCACACAGGCACACTGTGCACACGAAGACTTGTTTTACATTACACGTTCGTGTGGTTTGACCCAATGGGCGATTTCTAGCCAGGTTGACTAATATCTGCGTTCCTAGTGCTCACCTTCTTCCCAAGCTGGTTCCTAATTTAGGGACTGTTCACCTTGTCTTGGGTTCGTTCATTTGCACAGCTTCTCTTGGTAAAGGACTTGATCCACTGTACCATGAGGGCTGGCTCATTAGGGTTTCTGTCCCGCCCAGTACCCCACAGCCGGCAAGGCCCAAAGAAAATCACACAGAGAGTCTACACTAAGTTATACACTGATTGGCCCATTAGCTCAGTCTTCCTACCAGCTCCCATAACTTATATTAATCCATTGTCAGCCACATGGCCAGTACCTTTTCTCAGCTGGGCTGCTACATGTTGCCTCCTTGGAGATCTGTGCAGGAATGAGGTTCTCATCGCCCTGCCTCTACTTCCTGTCTGGTTGACCTGCCTATACTTCCTACCTGGCCAATCAGTATTTATTTAAAACATGATTGACAGAAACAGACAAGTCTCCCGCACCAATCCACAACACCGACACCTCTTGGCCCTACCCAGAGATTGCTAATACCAAAGGACTAAGGTTCCTTTCCTGCCCCTCAACCGACTTGGTAGATGGTAGAAACACAAGCATTGCAGCCACACAGATCTGCTTCACAGTCCTCACATGGTGACCTTAAGCGAGCCGCTTCATCTATCAGAGGTTTGGCTTTCTCGGCACCAAAATTGGGGTTATAGTATCTGCTTCCTGAGCTTTCATGAGGAGTGAATGTGCACAGAGAACGAATGGAATGTCACTCGCCACCCCCTCCGACAGCCTGGCAGGAACGAGGGGTTCTGTGTGCATGGGAGAAATAGCTGGACAAAAGCCAGGCTGGATAGTTCTAGAATCCCTGTCTTTAGCTGAGCAGATCTGTGCCAGCCAGGAAGACCCTCAGAGCTTCAAAGTTCAGCCTCTCTCCCATGAGTGGCCACAATCCTCCCGCCATCAACTGCTCAGAAGCAGTGAGGTGCCATCCGGCTCCGCAGCCTGGAAGGGAGAAGCTACCAGTGTGAACTCAGAGGACCACAGGCCGGGAGGTAAGTAGGGCAGTCCTGGACTCCTGCAGCCAAGAGAGCAGGAGAAGGGAGGTACGCGGTCAAAGGGAGCTAATGGGCAAATAGTCGGTCTTGTGATACCAGGGCAAAGAGGTGTCTGCACAGATGGAGGAAGAGAGACAAGCAAATAAAAGATATTTGTTCTTTCCATCTTTGGCAAGGCCACTGAATGAATTTCTCAGAATACTGAGAATAAGCAGAAAGGAAAAGGCTGTACGATTTCTGCCACAAAACAGCTTCGCCCTGTCTACGCACATACAGGCAAAACAACGAGGCTGAGAGGAGACTCGTCAAAACTACGTGAACAGCATTCATCTCTGAGTATTGGACTGCGAGTGATTTCTGCTTTCAGACATATATTGCAGATTGCAAATCTACAATACATCGATATCTTTTATGGGGGCGGGGGGTGACAAAAGGAACACATGCAGCATGTCATCCTTGCTCGTAGGGGGAAGATGGGAAGGATAATGAGGGAGGGGTGCTGGCTGGGGCCGAGGAGGAGGCTCGCACAGAAGTAAGCCATCAAGAGAGAGCTGTGTTCTTAAGAACAGGTCAAATGAAACCTGGTGGTTACTCACTCAAAGGACCACTTTCCAGATGGAACTTAGGTCAGAATTTGTGACTACACATAGCAAACAACCTGCCGTCTATGTATTCGCCTTTCTTGCCTGTCGTGTTGGCACTCACTCTTGCTGTGTCTTGGAAGTTGCTGGGAACCGTTGTGTAGGGCAAAGACAAACAAGCCTCAGAGGGATGCCCATGCTGAGGCTACAGAAAAGACACCTCGCACCAAGCCCAGGCATCCAGAACCCGAACCAAAGCAAGGAGGCAGATAACTCTATTTTCTAAAATGTCACCTGCTGGGTTTTCTCGCAGCATGAAAACACGAGAGGGCTCCTGAGACAGCTCAGTGGGTACAGGAGCCTGATGCCAACTCTGATGGCCTGAGTTCACCACTGTGGTCACATGACAAAAGGAGAGAACCAACTCCCATAAGCTATCATCTGGTTCCACATGTGAACACATGTGCATGCGCACGCACACCCACACACACACCAGTACATATATACACATAAACACACATAAAGTTAAAGAGAAAAGAAGTGAAATTCCTATGGTATGCCATGGATTTCAAACAGGAAAAGCCAAATACCCGAGTGAAATTTTCCCAACTATGCTCATAATGCTTCCTGAGGTGAAACTGGGATCCTTAATAGCCCTGATGAGGGACAGTTCATGCATGGCACAGGCTCATTTTCACTGACCCAAGGCTGTCTGTCATGTCTTGTCTTCTATCTGTTTCTACCTTTGGCATGCTGGTATGGCTGAAAACGACCCCATAGCCCCTCTCTGTCGTTCTAGGCCTTTCCACATGGTCTGACTGACAGAAGTCATGCAGAATACTACGTCCATCATCTGCCCTGTCAGGTTGAGGGATGCACAGACATGTTGAGAAAACAGCTGAACACCCACGATTAAAAGTCCTTGTTGATTTTCACCTCCCAAGACACTTTTAATCTAAGCCCCACATGTTAAGTTTTGAAGAAATTGGTATTGTTAAAAAGGAAAATTGGGTTGGGGTGGGTTCAGGGTAGAGTTAAGATTTGTTAAATGTAAGATTCCACACATTTCAATTAAATGGTACATCGATCCGTGTACCAAACTGTACTGAAATCTGCTCGAAGTCCCATTTGTCAAGGTTTATCTGCCACCATTTGGATTCAAGATGACAGACTGAGTTATAAATCCAATTCAAGATGGGACTTGTGCTCTGCAGTGTACCAAATTTTATCAAAATCAGTCAGCTTCTTCAACAGTTAAACAGAGGATAGGCCCAAAAGACAGCCTGAAAAGGAGAATTCCGTGTCAACTAGCTGAAGGAAGAATCGTGCTTACATGGGGCACTTCCGTATTAACTAATCAATTAATTTTCATTTGATAAATATTTATAATTCAGCACCCATGCCAAGCCAGGGAGTATTATGAGAGCTTAGAATTTGACAAGCAATAAGGAAAACCAAAAACTCATTGGGAAAACAGTTACTAAAGAAAAGCATTATAAGCTAAGTCTAAAGCCACCACAGACACAGAAAGTGTGTTGTGGTTAAGATGGAGAGAGACAGGCCACAGTATTCATTACTTTCTTGCCACTCTGACCAAAGGACCTGAGAGGGTAACTTAAGGAGAAAAGACGTTTGTCATAGCTCATGGTTTCAGGGATCTCAGTCAGTCTTGGCAGGGTGCATAGAGAAGCAGACCAATTGTATCAGAACAGTCAGTAAACAGAAAGGGAAAAGGGACATCATTCCCAGAGCATGGTGACATGGTCTTCTAGGCAATATACAGCCATCATAGTCACAAAATCAACTGCAGATAATCCCACTGGGTCTGGGTCTGCACGTGAACCGGCCCATCCACAGTCAGGCACGGAGGGAAGCAGGTACAGAGGCCCTACCAAACACTGCTGGATGACTTCCTATTGATAGACACAGGACAAGCGAGTTACTGCCTTCAGTTGTATACCCACTGAGGGCCCACTGGGGGTCTAAGGAATCACACTAGTCTAGTGGTCACACAAATCACAAAACAAAACCAAAAGTCACAAACCTAATAAGGGGACATTTTGGGGAGGTGGGGTGTTAATAAGGAAAGGGGGAGATAAGAAATGACTGGGGGGTAAGAGTAACCCAAATATATACATGTATTAAATTGTAAAAGACTTAATAATTATGAAATATATATACTTACAAGGATGTGCCCCTAGAGACTTACTCCCTCCAACGTGGCCCCACTTTTCACCACTTCCCAGTGTGAATCCATCACGAGATTAGTTTATTTATTAGCTCAGAGTCCTCTTGATCTAATCATCTTTAGAAATGCTGTCACAGACATAATCTCAGTTACACTTTCCTAATCCTCTAGGCGTCTCTCAGTTCATCCAAGTTGCCAACAAGGACTGCCCATCGCACCTACACCTGCCTTTGAAAGAAGAAACTTAGGTTGAAGGAGAGGATGGAAACCACCGTGGCTTTTGTGTCCAAAGCAGAAGGACCAAGCAATTCCAAGACCCTCAGTGGGGCTTCTTATGCTCTCAGTGAGAGAAGCCTGAGAGTGAGGGGGCAGAACAGGCTTATGGCAGCTTTCAGCGCCAGATGATATTGTAAAAAAATCCACTTGTGTAGACTGTGCAACTGATAGTCCTTAGAGCAAAAAGAAAAAAGAAAGAAACCACTGCACATCGGCTTCCGTTTCCCTTTTAAGAGTTCTCCAGTCATACGTTAAACACTAACAGCCCATACACTTTATTTTCCTTTGGGAAATAAGCACTATTAAATATTATCATCAACTCATTAAGGAAATGTTCAGTATGATGCATGTAGTCATGTGTCACTCAACAATAGGATACATTCTCAGAACTATATGGCTCAGGGAATTTATCAGCCTTCGAACACTAACACTGTGGAGTACTTACACAACCAGGAATGGTGTCAGTGAGCAATACACCTTCATGGGACCCTGTTGTATGTGTGTCAATCCCTAGCTGTGACACCATTCTTTGGTGCATGGTTGCAGTTGGTGAATGCATGTAACATACACAAGCACACATAACTTCCCACCTTGAACAAGGCAAGAGCCCTTCATCAATGGGTGAGGTTCAAAAGCAATTGGGTATTTTCTGCATGTCTCACAGTGCACACACACTTTGGCACTTCAGTCCTGTAGGGGACAATGAGGAGGGACTGTGAAAGTGGCCAGGTCTCTGTGAAAACTTGACCCATTTAGGACATACTCCATCCACTCTGCAGATAGGGTTGTCTTCATCTTCGGGTAATTTTAAAAAGATCCCCAACTGAGCAATGCACCTTCCCATTCCCCAACCACCAAAAACATTATAAATTTTATGAAAATCCCATCTTAACATGCTCTTTTTTTTTTGAGACAGGGTTTCTCTGTAGCTTTGGAACCTATCCTGCAACTCGCTCTTGTAGCCCAGGCTGGTCTCGAACTCACAGAGATCCGCCTGCCTCTGCCTCCCGAGTGCTGGGATTAAAGCCGTGAGCCACCACTGCCCGGCTTTAACATGCTCTTAATCACACTTAAGCCATTCAGAAGTTAAACAGACTGCAAAAGTCTCCCTTAAGCAGCTCAGTGATCTGTTCCTTGTCACACTGGAATGTCACATTTGATGAAGGGTTGGTATTCTGGAAATATTTATGGATGACTAGAAGGGGGATATAATTAGGTAAATACATTCCCTAGGACATGGCTTATCACAAGGAGTAATAGATCCACCTCTGCTACCACCCTACCTATTTTCCAGGGACATGAGCCCATTGACCACGTGTTCTGCTTCTGGGATTTTTCTTATGCTGAGCATAAGGGTACCATCCCCCAAAGAAATGCCTAATTGTTGGTTATGTTTTCAATTACATCAGATTTTAATTTTCTTCAAGTACGGTTTGATGGCTATGTCTAAAACAAAATAGACAAATGTCCTAACCTCTTATCAATAAAATTATGTGCAATATACATGCTGAACCATTTACCACTTACCAAACTGTTATAGACTAGAGAAATCCTAGACTCCATAATTCTGTATTGAAAAACCAAATTCGTAGATTTTTTTGGCACTTGGAAAGAAAGCCAGGGTATTAACTGGAAAGACCTATGGTAGACCTGGGTTTCAATACCCCAAACACTCAACCAGGTTCAGTCTGGGACAGGCCATGGGTTTCAGTTCGATGGATGAGACCCAGGAAGGAAGGACCCAGGGACAAAGAGTAATCACTAAGTGAGCAAGAAGCTAAGCAGAGAGCCAGCGACAAGGCTCAGTGGGTCATGTCTCTTGCCACCAAGCTTAAGAATCTGAGTTCCCATGTGCATACCCAAGAACCCCAAAAGAGAAGCCTGCAAAAGCTACCAAACTTCTGCCATTGTGTGTCAGATGGACTGGAAGTTTGACCCAAGTCTCGGTGCCTTGAGCTGCAGCAATTCTGTCTCCCGATCTTAACTCCATTACAACCGACTTTCAGTTCTGGCCAAGGAAAGCATGCACCGTCGGAAGATGTGCTGAGCATTTGGAGTTGGTGGGTTGATATGGACGTGATGAGTGTGATCATAACGGAAGGGACTCACTCGAAATATGTAGCCTCAGTTTCAGGGGACAGCAGCAATGTGTGAAGGAAGCTGGAGAGGGGAGAACCAGAGAACCTTCACAGCCAGTATTTTACTCTGGTCTTTGAGTGTGGCTGCAAGGTTTGTGTGTGTACAAAGGCCAGAGGAGGACGCTGGCTGTCCTGTCTTGTAATTCTCTGCCTTATTCTCTTGAGATAGGGTCTCTCACTGAACGTGGAGCTGGTTAGCAGCTCCAACAATCCTCCTGTCTCCACCCCTTCCCAGTGCTGACCGTTTTCCTTGGGTTCTGAAGATTTGAACTCAGATCTTCACACTTGTGCAGTAAGCATTGGATGTTGTTGATGGTGATGCTTTGGTCAGGTAAAATAGCCTGCTTTATTGGGAAGATATTTTTTGAACTTCTCTCATTTATTACATCCCAACCTCAGCTTACCCTCCCACCACTCCTCCCAGTCCCTCTTCCCCAACTCCCTTCTCTTTTAGATCCACTCCTCCTCCATTTCCCTTCCAAAAAGATCAGGCCTTCCAGGGCTATCAATCAAACATGGCATAACAAATTACAATAAGGCTAGATACATACTCAAGGCTGGATGCGGCAGCCCAGGAGGAGGAAAAGGGTCCTGAAAGGAGGCTAAAGGGTCAGAGACAACCCCCACTCCCACTGTTGGGAGTCCCACAAGAACACTAAGCTACATAAGCACAATGTGTATTTGGACCTATATCAGGCCCATGAAGATACCACAATTGTCACTTTAGTCTCTGTGAGCCTCTATGCGCCCTGCTCGGTTGATTCTGTGGACCATGTTTTTATGGTGTCCTGACCCCCCTCTGGCCCCTACAATCCTTCCTCTCCTTCTCCTTTGGGGTCCTCTGAGCTGTGCCTAACGTTTGGCTGTGGGACTCTGCACCTGCTCCTAACAGCTGCCGGATGAAATCTCTCTGATGTCCATTATACCAGAATGGTCTATGAGCACAGCAGACTATCACTAAGAATGATTTCACTGACTTTCTTTTCAAGTCATGTTTAATTCTATCCTAGGTCTCTGGGTTGTCCTGCCTCTCGAAGCATTTTTACCTGTTGATCTGTCTCCCCAGCACCAACGCAATAATGAAAATCATTATTTAAAGGAAAGTTATCCGATGTTCACAAGGGTGCACTTTGAACCTGGGGACATTCCATTGAACGGAGAGAATGTTGTTTAGCGGTAGAGGAGAAGAGACCCCATGTGAGCTTCCTCCCCAGGTTCATCAGACCCCACCCCCAGGCCACTCTCCTTCTTTAAGTGTGCTACAGAAATAAAATGATCTGCTGCGATCTACAAATACTGCAACTTTCGGGCCTCCACAGCACAAAATGAAATCTTTTGCTTCAAAATACCAATCCTTGGAGCTGTAATGCCGAGTGTCAGAAAGAATAATTTATACTTATGGCCAATTTGTATTTATCCTCGTGTATTTATAAATGTACTGCAACTTCAATAACCATGGTTAGAGCGAATAACGTCACTCCTAACCACTACCTTTGGCTGGAAAAACAATCTCACCGCAACAGATAACACTAAAATACTCTGAGAATAATCTATAAATGAATGTTGGATTACTAGTCTAAAGACGGTGGTTATAAATGATTACATGAAAGAGTTGATGTTGCTTTGAAAATCTTAGAGCCTGTCTATGGATTTTTGTATTTTATATGTAACGTTTTTATGAAGTGATTTTGCCTTTACATAATAGCTTTCATCTTCAAAGCACTTCACAAATATGAACTAGTTACATAAAAAGCTATATTACTGCAAAATCAGAAAATGGAAAAGCTGGGGTTCCCTTAGCACCATTTCTCACACACTTTATGTTTAATCTACAGCAGTGGTGATGTGTTTTAAACATGTGTAACTATCAACACTGTGGAAAAAAATCTAAAGGGTTAATGAAGTTTTTAATACACCAGGCAGTTGTTACTTGACAAGCAAATCTCTTTGACTGACTTGGTAAAGTTCGAAGAAATTAAACTTATGATCAATCTTCCTTGTATTCTTCTATCTCATAAAATCTGTTAAATATCAATAAAAGCTATTCAATGAAGCATTAACATATTGAAATTGGAAAAATTAAGCATGCACCAATGAGGAATGATTAAATAAATTATGGTATATCTATATGATATAATATTGTCAACTATAATACAACCATTAGAAATTATGTTTTTGAAGACAAAATACACAGAGAGTTTTTTCATAGCATTTCCTTTATTAAAGTTCACAAGAATCTCTACAGAAATAATTACAAAGGTTAGAAATGTAATTCAGCTGACAGACTGTTTGTCTAGAATGCATGAAGCCCCAGATTCAGTTCTTAGTACCATATAAAACCAGGGATGATCTATAATCCCAGGAGTCTAAAGTCTATAGGTGGACAGGAGGTCAACATTATGTGTATTTTAAGTTCAAGGCCACCTTGGTATACATGAGATCCTGTCTCAAAAAGAAAAAGAGAGACAGAGAAGAAGAAAAGAAAAGAAAGAAGGAAGGAGAAAGGAAGGAAGGAGGGAAGGAGGGAGGAAAGAAGGAAGAAAGAAAATAATAAGCAAATTGGATAGAAGTAAATATTGGGAGTACAGTTTTACTTACTTGGAATTCATTAAATTTTTCATGGTAGAATGTAAAGTGGTTTCTGATTGCTTTTCACAGTACGGAGCATGATTCCAAGGCCTTGCACATGTGATATAAGTTCTCTCTTACCAAGCTACATCTTCAGCCCTTCTGTTCTGACTCTGTTTTAAGATAGGGTCTTGCAAATTTCTCCAGCTGGCTCAAACTTGTTCTTCCAAGCCTTCTCCTTCAGCCTCTCCAGGAACCACAGCTCCAGGCTTGGGCCACCACACTTGGGTGAGAGTGCTTCGCTTTGGTTTTTTAAATGTAGGGCATAGACATTATTTCAAGCAAATCATGAGCGTGATCCTCTCTCTGAAGAACCCGGACTCTACTGTCAATCTGCTTGAGACTTTCTAAAAGGGAAGAGATCTTGGGGTGCCTGGGAGTAATATGGTGCAAAGTGAGAGGAAGAGGAGAGCCCTGAGTTGAATCTTAAAAAGTGAACAGGTGTTTAGTAAGAACACAGCAGGCAGGGCAAAGGGAGAAACATTCTAGACCACAGTGAGCAAGATGCATGGAAAAGCAAGGAGAGTCATTGTGGCCAAGTCAACGTGGCCAAGATGCTTAGAAGGTTATGATGAAGGAGATGGTGCATGGCTGGCCACGGAGTCTGACTTCATCATCCTTTCTTGATGGTACAAAGAGGCTTCTGGGAAGTGAGGCATCTGCAGAGGTCAGAGTGTGATAGGATTAAATGAGTAATTTTTACTCACTCTGGTTCAAACAAGAAGAGAATTGAAAGAAAGTTGAGACTAGATCCAAGGATACAAATTAGGGTAGTCCTACAGTTTGTTCCAGGCAGGAACAGTGAAACAAGAAAGAAAAGAAGGGGGTTCTGGGCCAGCTAAAAACCAGAAACAGTGTATCCTGGTGATCAGTTAGATGTTAAAGAATGAGAAAGTGTGACTAATGTAATTCCTGGGTTTTTAGAGAAGGTAAATGAGTAAAGACTGTTACCATTATCTAATTGAGGAAGATCTGAGCGAAGGCAGAATTAAACTTGGGAAGAAAAGATTCAAAGGAGACTCTGGATATCCAGGGTAAAAGGAAACAGTAGCCAACAAGGACTGGCATGCAGCCCATAGAAGCAAGGGGTAGAAACATACTTGAGAACGCATAGCATGTAGTCCTGTGTATGTGGGTAGAAGTCAGAGGAAACTGAGGAGTGTGTGTGTGTGTGTGTGTGTTTGTTTCTGTGTGTGTCTGTGTCTCTATGTGTCTGTGTCTATGTGTGTCTGTGTGTGCATGTGTGTGTGTCTGTGTGTTTCTGTGTGTATATGTGTTTGTGTCTGTGTGTGTCTGTGTGTGCATGTGTGTGTTTTTGTATGTATATGTGTTTGTGTCTGTGTATATCTGTGTCTGTGTGTATATGTGTTTGTGTCTGTGTATATCTGTGTCTGTGTGTATTTGTGTTTCTGTGTGTATATGTGTTTGTGTCTGTGTGTGTCTGTGTGCATGTGTAAGTGTGTATATGAGTGTGAGAGTGTGGGGGAGTATGGGAGAGAGTGTCTGTGTGTTTGGGGTGTAGGGGTGGATTTCTGTAGAAGGCAGAGCAAATTAGGGAGTTGAGAGACCTGAATACTTCTCTACATTGGGTCAAAGACAGAGTCAGTAAAAGTAACCAAGATGGACACCTTGATTCTAATTGAGATAATGGGGTCTGAGAAGTGGAGATTGTCAGGAAATAAATCCCAGCAGAAGGTAAATGAGGCCAGGACAGGTATGTTTCATAATAGAAATCCTCACTGTCCTTTGCTGGAGCAATTTCAGCGATAACATGGACAGACGTTTAGAGGGAGGGCTGAGTCTAATTTAAGAAGAATGGGAATGTATCAACTCCTTATACAAACTTCACTGTGAACTGGGGAAGAAATGAGCAGCCTTAGCAGTGACCATAGGACAAGGAGAGAAAGCACAATCGTGAAATCACAGAACGAAGACATCCCAAGACATGCCCAAATGCTCGGTCTTAGAATGCCAGAATCATCCAGCTAACATTCACACTTGCTCTCAACCATTAATGAGGAAAACGCTGAGATTCACCTTCTAAAATCTTGCCTTAAATATTTATGCTGCCAGGTCACTGAACAAAATGGCTACTATGAAGAACTCAGTTACTGTCTATAAATAACTTGAAAACAGAATTGAATTAGTTCTTCCTAGATTGGTTACCAAGTAGTCAAGATTAAATTAACTGAATAATTCTTGCAACATTAAGTAGATTTGAGGTTGGTTGCATAAAAATTCGTTTGTGTAGCATCACTAGTTGAAGAAATTCAGACCAAACTTTTGAAAAGTTACATTTTAGGCACAGACATATTTGATTTAATGTTAGAAACTTCGGCAGAGGCAAAAACTAAACACAAAAATAAATTGACTAGGAATTATCTAAAGAAATAAAACCTTAAAACCAACCAAAAAGTCAACAATGGGAAAAAAAAACGACATAAAATATGGACTTCAGCTTAATGGAATAATGCACACTCATTAAATGCATGAAACAAAGCTGAGTAAGATTGTTTGTTCACTTCAGCTGCAATCATGTAATTATAAATTATGTATGCAAACCAAAAAAATCTTAAAGATTAAATAATATGCAAACTCACAGCAATAAAAAAGAGCCATGTTGTAGGAATAAAAATTATTTTTTCTTGTTTTTTTCAAATTTCCCTTCAATGTTCTTATAAGAGCATCCAGAATGTAGAATGAGGAGAGAAGAAAGAGAAAGGGAAGGGAGACTGGGGGTGGATGGGAGAGTAATCGAGGTTAGAAATCAATAGAAAGGAAGTGGTCTTAAGAAGGAAACAAATTCTAAAAAATGCCTCTAAACGTGGTTGTAGACTATTTGTAGACTGTGACTCATCTGTCGATGCTGAGCCCTGCTTAGAACTGAGTCAAGGTGAAGTGGAGCTACCCAGTTGCAGGCATGAGTCATTGGAACAGCATGGCAGGTACCCTGTTAGGTCAGTGTCTGCAAATAGAGTTTCCAATCTCTTTTGCATCTATTTTTCTTAAAACCAAGATGGCAGACAGTTCTAGCATAAACTGTTACTATGCTTGACTTGCCTTGTTTTAACATTAAGGGACTCAGGCAAGCAAAGTCTATGTCCCAACGTTTCCAAGACACTACACCCCTTATATCACATAACAATGTCTCATCAAACGGTTGTTTTTGCTTACTAGTTCAGAAGCTTACAATCGTTAGAAGAGAGCTGCGAGTCAGAAGGGCTCAAATCTGAGCTCCGACATTATTAGTTTGGAGACCTGCCATGAGCTGCAGAAATGATCTGTGTTTCATATTCTTCATTGGCAAAATAGGAAGAGAGCATCCCTCTCCAGAGGTCTTGTAGATATTAAATGAGATTAATGCATGCAGGGCAATGAGAGATATGTCTGGAACAAAATAAACACAGATAATGTTAGCTGCTATTATTATTGGGAACTACAGGGATCCTTGGGAGAACCAGAGCTCTGGCCTTGAGAAAGCCTGCTCAGATTACAACTAATAATTAAAACATAAATAAGGACAACAGCCATGATTATTATACCTTTTGAACACATACCAGCATTTGAATGCACATCATTTGCACACGCACACTATCATTTGCACATAAAACATCATTTACATATGTGACACCATTTGCATACGCATCATCATTTACATCTTATATCTTCGCAGCAACTCAGCAAATCAGGTCCTGGGCCCATCAGGTAGCTCAGAAAACTGAGGTCCAGGAAAACAAATCAACTGGAGGCTTCTCCCAAAGTCGAGATGTTAGTTACGGGATAAGAGAGGCTCTATTTCAAAGCTACAAACTGAAGGACAGATGCTGTCAACTGTCATGACATGATCTAGAGTAGAGAAAACTAGTTGGGATTTTATGATCTGCCTTTTTGTTGACAAAGCCATTTAAATGGGCTCAGGGTTTTATAATGGTACTGTAAACTGGAGTAATCATTAAACAAGGCTTGAATTGTAAGTAACCTTTTTCTTTGAGAATAGGGCTGAAGCAATGAGTTGCAAAAAACAGCACTCTGAAAGCAAACTGTAGCAGCCGGGTCCAAGGGGCCCTGGGATGGGATTGTTCCTCAGATGGACCTGCCATTGCAGCTGGGGAAGGAGAGCTGATTCCCAGCATGAGAAGTTTCTATTTCGTGCCCCTCAGATACAAATTAAAAGATCCCTGTTTGAAAAACACTATGATCACAACAAAAAAAAAAAAAGGGAGGATTTTTCGCAATTTATGGAATAAATGCTGACTTATCTTACCCAGTGCTTTTCTAGAAGTATGTGCATTTTCTCAGGGCTAGTGCTGTAGATGAACCCCTTTTGTAAAGAAAATGGAGGGCAAAGGAAACCACTTGCTCTAAACTCCGCAGTCCCTGGCCAGTCTCCATCCTATGCTCCCTCAATGTGCGCAGTGTGTGCTTGTGTTTTACACGCCCTTCCTTACACATCCTATCATCACGATCCATTGTTGTCATCCAACACAGCTCCCCTCATCAAGGAAATAATGAGTATGCTGATTTATTCTATTCCTTTTGCTATTAATAGTTTGACAGGAACATGGCCCATGGGTTTGGTTACTGTTGGGATGGCATTTTTAGTAACCTTCAGATTTTGGTCATTCCTCTTAAAAGAGAGAGCCCAGTGATAGACTATTAGTATATTTGTGCCTTGGGTCCCAGATTCTAGGACCAATACATGAGAGAGACAGAGACAGAGAAACAGAAAGTTAGAAAGGGAAAGAGACAGAGAGAAGACAAATGAGAAAGTAGATCCGAGAGTGTCCTGGGCTTCAGACCTCTCTGACGTGATATCCCGAGGAGTCGTGACTTCCTGGAGATTCCGGTTAGCACATGTACAGAGAGCTAACGCAACTTAGGACTGTAATTTATTTTGCCTTAAAATTTCAGAAAAAGGAGTAATTCCTGTGCTTGCCTCTCCCAAGAATCTTGGGGTACTTCAAATGTTTCGGTATGAAAGTCTTCCTTAGCTCTATGGTTCATCTGCCAAGAATGCTAAGAGTAAAACATTGTTACAAAGTTCTTCAAAATCTGATTGTACTAGAAGGGTTGTTGCCTTTCTAAAAAGGCAAAGGTCTCTGAGTGAATATTGCTCATAATACTGTGGGTTTTTAAAAACCATATTTAAAGAGTTCTTTATTTTTATTTTGGTTTGCCTGCATGTATGTCTGTGTACTGTGTGCACGCATAGCACCACTAGAGGCCAGAAGAGGACATGGGATCCCGTGCAACTGGAGTGACAGATGGTTGTGAGCTGCCAAGCTGGGAACTGAACCCAGGTCCTGTGTAAGAATATTAAGTGCTCTTAACCACTGAACCATCTCTCCAATCCCTTAAGCATTTACTTATTTTATTCGTGTGTGTGTGTGTGCACGCGCGCACGCACGTGCATGCATTTATGAGAATAGCTGCCCACAAGTCCTGGAAAGGGTGTCAGATCTGGAGCTACAGTTGCAGGCAGATGTGAACCACTGGATGTAGGTGTTGCCAAGCTAACTCTGACCCTCTGCAAGAACAGTACATACTCTTAACCACTGAGCCATCTCTCTAGCTGCATTTTTTAACCAGTTTTATTTATACACAACAGTGATTTCTCCAGTCAGAGTTTACTTCACCCCCACCCACCCCCACCTTGTCCGTAAGACACCCAACATTTCTAATTATCAGTAAGTTGGGTCATCATTAAGAAATCTATTCCAGACCATTGAGATGACTCAATAAGCAAAAGCTCCAACCACACAGGCCAGATGACCCAAGGTCAACCCCAGAACACAGGAAGAAACAACCAGAGGTGGCGATATGCATGTAGGATCCCAGCAGGATGGGGAGATGGCGATAGGAGAATGGGCTGTGAGCTCACAGGCCAGCGTGTCCGCGATATTTTGCGAATGATGGAGACTCCCACCTGGAAGCAAAGTAGGCAAGAACCAACTTCCAAGACTTGTTCTGACCTCCGAAAGCACACCTACATCAGCACTTAGACGGCCCTCCACACAGTCACATGCAAGTCATCAATTAGCAAACTAATTAATTAAATGAAAAGGAGGAAGTCTAGCACAGCTGTGCAGTCTTTCTTCTAACCTGCTTGTTCCCCACCTAGAGAAGCCTTGGTTGCGGTCTGACTCTAAGGGTCCTGGTTAGCAACTGAGCTGTGTGTGGAGGACATGCTGATCTCACGGAGGAAAGAACCACAGTCGTGGGGTGCTCTCCTGAGAATACATTTATTTCTGCAGTATAAAACAGAATTAAATTCTTCAATCTCAAAAAACTATTAAAAGGTTGTATTTAAAATGCATGAAGCATTAAAAAGACATCAAAATTAAAATAATCTCATAAATCTCTTCATTTAAAAGACTTATTAGAATACAGATCGAGGCAGAAAACAGCTGCCCCATACGCAGGAGCAGTAAATTATGACTATTTTAACTTTCTTTTATTTTCATCACTGAAAATTCTCTTCCAGAATAATCGCATTGCGTAGCCAGACCAACTGTCCCATATATTTAAGATGTGACTGGTAAATCACTGTCAATGGACTGAAAGACAGATTCGCTGCGTGTTCCTTAAAGATCAGCAGAGCACAGGGTTGTCCCCTGCCACGGGATCCAGAAGGTAGCGGCAGAAATTAGCTCCTAATGGCAAATTTAACCAGATTAATTATCATTCCAGTTCAGCTTGCCAGAGCACTAGGGAGACCCGAGGAAACACTGGTACTGGAAGAACCTTTACTGTCTACCCCTTCGAGTTGGATCTGTCAGCTAAGACCCAAGGAAGCAATCAGCGTACCAAAGGCATCGAGATGCACGCAGTTGCCGTAAATTATTGCCCACCCCCACTCTCCTTTGTAAGTGACTGACAACTAGGTGAAGATCTTTCCTTTCAAATAAAGGTTCTCCCGCCCTAGACCAGCACTGTCAGTCTGGACTGTACGAGAGCAGTCCTTGGAGTACAATTAACCTATCATGTTGATAGCACCTCAGGGCCTGCGAATCCTAAAAGGAGGAACAGAAAGCCCAGAAGCATACCACGAGGCCTCAAGCCACAACCTCCCTCCCCCATCAGATTCTTCAAGAACACACTGTGAGCTGAGCAGAGCTATTTTTGATAGAGAACGGCGCGATCCGCTTTGAAAGTCTCACACGAAGATAAAAGGTGTGTCCCATAAAGCTGCCTCCTATTTTTATCGCCTCCCTTCCGCGGGTGGACTCTGGCATCCGTCCCGGTTGGCAGAGATATGATTAGTAAACAAGGGGGCTTTATGAGGCGCTGCTTAAGCACCACGAGTCCCCCTGAACCTGATGCGGTAGTTAGTGGCCTGGGATCCCTTTTTGGCTCTCTCTCCCCAGGAGACAGTGCCGGTGGCAGAAGGAGCGCTCTCTGGCAAAGCAGCATCTATCTTTGTGATTCCGCACACTTCCCCTTGCCTCGGCTGTGCAGGCTGAGCAAAGCTCCTTATCTAAGAGCCTGGAAAGGATAACGGGGCTGCTGGAGTATAAAAACTGCTAGTATTTTATTTATCTCTCTTTCTTTCTGCTTAGATTACCATTATCTTTGGTCACTGAATTTTGTCTTTTGGACTTCAAATGAAGAGTGAAGTCAAGCAGAAGGTACCCTCTAAGCCCAACAGAGCTCCTCTCCCTCAGTGCATATGTGCGCGGTTGCACGCACGCGCCCTCACACACACACACACACACACACACACATACACACACACACACACAGACCACATGGCACATAACCTCCTGGCCTTTCTTTGACTTTACCCTAGGATTCCCTTCCTCATGAGTAATGGGAGATGACTCAATGATCTTTCTTGCAGAATAGTTACACCAATAAACAATGTAGGTTCTATAGATGCCCCCAGAGCCTTTGTTTAAGGTTATATATACTCAAAAGTGAGGGGAGACAGGGAAGATGTCTGTCACCTGACTGAAAATCTACCTGAGGGGACACTGCATAAAATGACAGCTAACTCCATTATTCTTTTTTTTTTCCTTACACCTACATAGAAGTCATGGAGATGCATGAAAGGCAGTCCCTATCGGTAAGGTTTCCATCACAGCAGAGCCAGGGATGTGGTTCCCTGGTTATGGTAAATAAGAATGGAGCAGCAATGTAGTTATAGGTCAAGCACCATCCTGCAGGCATGTGGGGTCTGTTTTGGCTAGGACAGTCTCACATATGAAGCATGGGGTTCTGATATTAGTGAGAAGGGATTTAGCAGCAGAAGGGGCAAACTTGGGGAGCAGAGAGGTTTCCTGGAATGGGGTCACCACCACCTCTCATTTGTAGGGTGACCTTCACATTTGTAGTTCTCAACGCAGACACACGGAATCTGCATTGGCTGTTGTTTGACGTTATTTGTTTGTAACCCTTGATACTCACACTGCAATTTCTACTTCAAAAGGCAATTCTGAGACACTACTGTAACTGGAAAGCCAATGTCTCATACCCTACATATGACAGAGTCATACAAATAAGACAAGCAGTGACATGAGCCTGGCCTGTTACACAGGTAAGGCAATGTATCTCCCAGCCAGCTTTTCCACTCCTCAGACATATACTGAAAAGAATCAAAGTCAGCATGCAACAGAGATCCCTGCAAGTCCATGTTTACGGAGGCACTATTTGCGACAGCCAAAATACAGACTCTTCCCAGATTCCCTCAATGGATGAGTAAACAAAGAAACTGTGATTTATATACATGACAGAGTATTATTCAACGATAAAGAAGAATAAAATCATGTGTTTGCAGAAAAATGAGTTAAAGTGAGTGAAATAAGACTCAGAAAGACAAATACTATGTTTTCTTTTCCATGCAGAATCTGAGTCTAAGAAACAGACATTGAGAATATGGAATATGGAAAGGAATGTACACCCAAGGGAGAATGGGGGACAAGAGGAGGTTCACAGATGGTGATTACAGTCAAAATTCATATGAAAACATCCGCGTTGAAATTCATTCTTATGTACAATTATTATATGCTAAAGAGAGAGAGAAACAGGCAAAATGAAGGCAGAGTAACAGGGTGTTAAAGATTCCCCACGATCAAAACCAAGGCCCACTCCTTGTCATATCCAAAGAGGCTGGAAGAGTTCTTAACTGCATCAAGTACACAGAAGTCACTCAGGTAACTCAGCGGCATGGTAGGTGGTAGGGTACTCCTGTAGTCACTGTGAGCTCTGTTAACAATCCTATCACTGTCCATGAGGGGCTGATTTAAAAAAATGTAGGAGTGAGAAGCAGAGATACCCATCCAGTTAAGAGACACCAAAGAGCTTAGCTGGAACAGTAGGAGATGGGATAGAAGGAAGATTGTGCCGCCCCCAGCAGTGCCCTGTCCTGACTTTCCATGTCACACTGTGTTGATGCTCCCCTACACTGCTCATCCTCTCTCTGAGCCAAGTCGTTATTAGTGCTTTTCATCAAGTCAAAGATGTTATCAATTGTGAGCTACACCATTATTTTATGTGCCACTAAGAAAGAAAAATGTTGCCAATTAAATGATGATACACCATCACTTGTTAGAAGCATCCAATTTGAGAGATGCTAAAATGGAGGTGGGGGGAACTCATCTTGGAATCAATGAGACTCATTATTAATCACTATTGCTTAAAAGCAAATAATACAGACCTTGGGAGTTAATTGGTATTCAGAGAACAATGAAAAGGCGTATCTGGTACAATGCCCTGCTGGGTAGAACTAGAGCAGAAGACTGTGTCATCCTTTAGAGATGAGGCAGTGTAGAATTGTTACTCTAAGCTGAGCCAGGAGGACCCAGGTTTGTGTCCTGCACTCATCGCTTACTAGCCATGGAAACCTAGTGAGTAACAAAATCTCAGAACTTGAATTGGTTCATCTAACGCTGAAGTGTATAAGAACCCTAAGCACCTTCCTCACTGGATCACCAGAAGTGGCATCCAACAAAAGCTAATCACAATTAGTACCTCATGCTGTCAGTGATCACTGTTTTTCATCTTTATTTTATGAGATCCAAAAATCCAACACCCCCAGCAGCACAAGCCTTATTGATGGCTGCATCAACAGCACAGATATTGGCAAGAAATAGAGATGGGTTCTGTATGAGATCATTTTGACTGGTCGGTTTACAATGTGACACTGAAGCTGCCCACAATTTACTGTGCCAGGATTCTTCCTGAATGACAACTCTGTACCTGCGACAATCTGTGTCTATAAACCATCCTAAGGAGGATGCGTGGAGTGCTGAACCCCATAGGTTAGGACTTGTAACTCTTTATGGTAAGGAGGCTGTATCGGTTTAATGTGTGGGGAACTCTGTAGAGTCTTTCAAACTTCACTACAACCTAAGCCCCATGCCAGGCCCAAGGTAGCATTGGGTGGCATTGTTAAATACATGGAGGAAGGCACCAATTCAGAAATATCACAAGGGGACCTGCCTGGTGTCACACTATTGGAAATAATGGGGCCAGTAAAGTGGCGCAAAGGATGCTGGGGAATGTACCATTCTCAAGTACAGCCACAGAGAGCAGGACTCAGTAGGCAATAGTATCACTCTAGAGCAAGTGTACAAGTGCCAGCTCTTTGGACAGTGGGGACAGTGGTGAAGGTACAGAGGACAGCTGGGCCTGCAAGAAGAGGCTCTCTCTAGATCCACTTCTAAAGTTGACAAATTTGGAGTGGTAGACAAGTTTCTAGCTCTCTCTGCTAGGTGAAGGTTCCAGCGAAGAGAAAGTCTATCTGTAAGACTCTTTGGGTGCTCAGCCCTAAACAAGCCACTCATACTACCTCCTCTAAGGCTCAGGGAACTACACAGAAGAAGAGGGGGAAAGACGGTAAGGGCAAAAAGATAGGGAAGGTCTGTAAATGCTGTCTTCCGAACATGGCACAGCCAATGCAACCATGATCTCAGTTCTGTCTCCAACGGACTTGTCAAGACTAGGCCTGTCAACAGTCAGTTACAGACCGGGGAGGGGCCTACATGGATCCCCTACTCCAAGTTGAAATACAGGCAACTGATAGATTCTAGGGTAGGGAAGACATTCTCTTTGGTGATGTACCTACTGATAGATAGCACTGGTTAATCTTAGCAGGTACAAAACAAGACAAAAAGACATGAACATGGGGAAGGGACTTGCAGGAAATGGGGTGAGTAATAGAGAATAGAGAGAAATGGGGAGGGGAGGGTGACAGCAGTCAGAATACATTTTATACTTGAATGTTTATTTGGTGTGTATTTATGAAATTATCAAAGAATGAATTTAACAAAAAAATTTAAATTTCTAAAGATATATTCATTGTTGAAATATAATAAATATATACATTAGCTACAGTCTTACTTTTCCTTTAAAAATGTAATCTAATATTTTATAATGTTCTAACAGAATTATAGTTTTCAGAGAATATAATATAAATATGGTGATTTTTTTAGCAAAAATAAATAAATAAAATAAAAAAGAGCCATTGGGTCTTGACCTCTAGAGTCAAGTGCTGGAATGCTTTGATATATTCTTGCTGTAGGCACACTGCAGTGCAGACTAAATGAAACTACGTCTACCAAGCACGCTTAAGGGAAAGACGATGTCTGTGGAGTACTCTCTGTTGGATGGGGTGGGTATCATTACAACCTGCTCTCCTGTGGAACAATGAAGGTAAATTGCTCAGGACTCTAAGTACAATCTTCCCCTCTTCCTCTCCCTCTTCCCCCTCTGTCCCTCTTCCTCTCCCCTCTTCCCCCTCCCCCCTTTTTCTCCTCCTCCCTCTCCCTTTCCATCCTGACAAAGCAGGAATCAAATGACCCTAGCAATCAGTTCATTGATCAAAGAGCACTGCACAGGCCATGACTCATGCTTCAGACACACAGATCTGATACTCTGCATGACTCCTTTTCTCCCACTTGTTCTTGCTTTTCTGGTCTCTTTCTAGAAAGTCCCTTTAATTTCCACAACTAGATCCTATAAGCAAAGGCTATGGACTCAAACCAGGACTTGTAAAACCCCAAGGCCCTCACAGTAAGATACAGAAATTTCTTCTCTACTTGTCAATTATATAATATCCTTCTCATTTGTCCCCACATTCCAAAAGGGAGACCCCATTAAGAAGGGCTAGAAGTCTCTGTCACATGATCCTTGAGTGTTACTAGTAATAGAAAATAAATACATAAGTCCAGCAATAGGAAACATTTATATAGCAACATGCCTTTAATCTACTCTAATTCTATACATTGGGATGATTATTTATAAGTAAATGTTAACATGCAAAAATTATACCTGTATAAAATATTTTGCCTTGTAGAAATGCTTATAAAATTTTCATATGAATTGCATAAAAATAGCTAATACTTCTCACTTTGAGTGATAACGATAAATTTTGTTCAAATTTCTGACAATGAAAACAATTTACATTAATTTCAACAATTTAATTTTCATTTCTAGATGTCCTGATTCTTTTTCAAATCTTCCTAGCTTCTTTGAAAGACTTTTAGGTCTGCATATGGTTTTAATCTGTTTCTGTGCTCTTGTTTCCAGGTCTCTGACTTGACTGAACATTTTAAATCTTCTTGTCTTATTGTCCATATTGTTTTTCTGGGGCCACTATAACTCTGATGTGTAACATACAGCACACTTAAGAGTCTTGTACTGCCATTTGTGGCTTCTCTCAACTCAAGTATATGACAAGGAGATTCCTTGCATGTTTGCAATTCTGGGTTCTGAAGTCATCTAGGTGTTTCTAGAGCCTAGCAAGTTGACAATACTAACCACAGTGATGACGAGGATCCTGACAGTGGTGGAGGTGCTGACGGCTTTTAAATGAATTCATGGAAAATGTGAGGTCCGCAGGCCGAGTGA
This sequence comes from Dicrostonyx torquatus, assembly GCA_028555095.1. Taxonomy (NCBI): domain Eukaryota; kingdom Metazoa; phylum Chordata; class Mammalia; order Rodentia; family Cricetidae; genus Dicrostonyx; species Dicrostonyx torquatus. The sequence goes on along the minus strand of JAQHUG010000017.1, from coordinate 4,336,370 downwards.
CTAAGTGCAAAGGCCACTGCAGAACAAATAGACCCTCCTTTGTTTTAACAAAGCAGAGTTCACAGTTGTTCACCGTGCCTGGAGCATCTGAAATTGCATCAGATGTACACAGGTATCCAACACACTTTATTATTCCAGGAAACATTAGTATTCATGTAGAAGAAACACTGCATGTATTATCATGATACAATTCACTGGCATCGGGTTTCACAATTCCCGCATGAAGTCAAGTTTATTACACACCAAACCCAAGGTCTACAAGGGTACCTTCTACTGTTCAAAAACCCTCATGTCTTTAGGTACAAAGAGGAAACAACTCTACCTTCAGGGACTCACAGTTAATGTTTTCTGAGCACCTAGCATGTGCCAGGCTTGGAGCTCAGTACTTCCCTTGTTCATTTCTTCCTATCTTTAAGAAAACCTTCTAATGGAGATTCCCAGAACCAAGCCCCAAAGGAGCAGGCACGAAGCAAAACCATTAAGGACATGATTTCTGGAATCAGTGTATCTGGTCTGAATCCTGGTTCTGTCACTTACTTTGAGCAAAGCGACTTCACTGTCTTGGGGTCCTAATCGACCAGTAGGTATAGCAGCAGGAGCTGACTTGGGGTGAGAGGCAGAAGAATCAGTAAGTTGGACACTCCAGGAGCAGTCAAGGCTGAGCTATTACTGTCTTACTGACAAACAAAGAAACAGAATGTGATATAAGAAGTTTGATTACAGGCTGGAGAGATGGCTCGGAGAGGAAGAGGAGCTGAGTTCTATTATCAGTGCCTAGATGAGGGAGCTAAAAACTGCCTGCAACTCCATCTTCAGGGCGATCTGACACCTCTGGCCTCTGTGGGCATCTGCACTCACCCACGCACACCCACACATAGGCATACACACATATGGTGAAAAATAATCAAAAGAAATCTTTAAAAAAAAAAAAAGAAGAAGAAGAAGCCAGATTAGATTATTTAGTTTTTACAAGGAGAGCTGGGACTTGAACACAGCCATTCCACTTCAAGGCCTGACAGAATGAGGCAGTGTGATACACAACACCTTCTCCATGTTATCAGAGCTCTGTCTTCAAATCCACACCTGCTCATGTACTGTGGCCAAGTACATGACTGTACAGAAACAAGGAGAGTCCTGTCCTGGGCCTGGTCAGCTCTTGACCTGCCTTAGCCTGGCACAGTCTCTAACTAGAGGGGGTAGATGACTGGAGAGAGGTAGAGAGAGATGTTCAAACCTGACTCCTGTAATTGGCTTCCGTATCCCAGCCACAAAGTGGTTAATACTGAGAAAGATGAGGACTATGTCTTCCCCGCCAACATGAGTACTAGATGAGAGCCCGTGAACACCATCATCGCCAAGCAAGCCTGTGTTCTAGGAGCTTCTTAACATGACCCTCACGAGGAGCTGCTGAGGCAGAGACTGTCATCTACAGATATGGAATCTGAGAATTGGAGGGGTCAGGCCAACTGTCCAAGAACATACAGTTAAATAGCAGGGTTGGGGCTCAGCCCAGAGCTGGGTGGGTCACAGTCCTTTCTACTGTGCTGTCATAAAGCATCAGCCAGAGATGATGACAGAAGTAAAATGGCATAAGCTTCCACAGCAGTCAAAGACTCTGGAGACAAAACCTGGGCTTGAACTTGGCTCCATCAGCGTACACCGTGGCTCCACTTCCAGCATCCTCTTCTTGAGGGATTGTTGTACCCTTAGAGTCATGCTTCTAGACTCTAATCCCCATGCAGGAAGAAGGAGAGTCATACTAACTTCCTACTGTATCCCTGGAAACTAGGACAGTTTCTTGGTTCTCAGTAAAGGACGGAACAAATATTTCTAAAGTGAATGAGTCATGAATAAATAAGCAAAAGAAAGTCTCCACCTCTCTCCTTACAATGACTCTGGGAGGTAGAATTTGAATCCTACACACGCAGGCAAAGCAATTAAATCCCCTATCAAAGGTCATGCAAGTCAACGAATGGTACAGATGAAATCTGAAAGCAGCCTATCTCGTTCCCAAATCATATCTCCTATTCCCAAAGGAGACCATGTCATGTCCCTACTCGGGCTGCTGTGAAGATGGGCGGAGATAAGGAGTGCGAACTCACTGTGCTAACGCTGCACTCTGAAAAGCTGGTAACTGATTTCTCAACACAGAACCAAAGCCTAAAGCCAAAGCAGCACAACTTACGTGGAATTTTAAGTACTGAGAAGAAAAAGTGTACTTGAGAGGGGCAAAGGGGGCACAGAAGAGAACCATCAAATCACGCTGCTCCAGGCAACCACCTTCTCAGAGTGTAAACGGAGGACAGCATCCCCAGGTTCCAAGCACAGATTTGCAAGATTATGCAAGGGGCACCGAAGCAGCACCCTGATCAGTGTGGGACCCTCAGCAGACTGTCACGTCAACTCTAGCTGCTTTATAGGTCTGAGAACAAGAGACGCACTGCCTATGATCCCTGCTCAGAAAGTCCCTTGAATTTCAATGCTGTTTTTAGATTCCTAGGTGATCTGTCTAGCCTAAAACTCCCGTGGCTAAATCAGATGATTCAATTAAGCTCGCACAGCAAATTAGAATTTAGCAACACCTTGCATCTAAGGAGTGTTCAGTGCCATGCTCCTCTCTCTGTTTCTTGTATTAGCCATATACTCCTTTTCCTTTTAAGCAGAACCTAGATACATGCCCAGGAATTTACCCCTAAGACCAGGAAGTTAAAGCCCAGCTGGAAAGACTTACACTTTTCTTTCTCATCCCCTCCCCCCAAAGATGGCTTAACCCAGATGAGGACACTGATAGCAATTAGATCTCATAATAGCCATGAGTGCTTGTTCAAGAACACAAATGGAGCACCAGCCAAGGGTGGTTGATAAAATAAACATCTTTCTCAGCTCTCCAAATCCTGGATCACCGGGATTGGAAACCCATGAGGATAATCTTGAGAGGTTTAGGGGTTTTTTTAAGATTGCCAAGTTAAGGCATGAAAAAACTGAAAGATTATTGCAAAATCCTTCAAGAATTCTGCCCTAAGTAAAACCCTCATATCCCTATCCTCTCCCCAGTTGCTGAGAGAGGAGCACAAAACCTTTAGCTGGAAGCTTCCAAGGATGAGGATGTCAGGGGCGCAAGGATGAGGATGTCAGGGGCGCAAGGATGAGGGAGCAAAAGCCAGTGGCCACTCAGTCTTAATTCAGCGGAATAGAGGCCCTGGGTTGTCATGGTTTGTGGAATTTTTCTAGAGAAATCAGATGCCTTTTTATTGAGGAAACTGGGGAGTAAAGATTTCTGATTCTTAAGTGATGTCCAGTGAAAAGGTTTGGGCAAGCCAGCCCAAGCTGGCCGTCTGCGGCCTTTCCCCCGTGGAATGGCGTTGTGGTGCCTAACACCCACTAACCACACTGGGCCCTGAAGACCCCACTCCCAACCCTTCAGCTGCCAGTTACCCACCTTTCCCAGTGGTCTTTCAGTGTCTTCCCTGGGCTTCACTTTCTCCAACAGTGAAATGAACTCGAGGAGGCGTGCCTTGCGCCTGTCATCCAATGTTTGCTTAAATCCAACAAAATGATCATTTCAAAAGCAAGGAGTGCTCACTTTATGTTCTGAGTGCCAGTGCTCTAGCAAAATTAGAGACGTGAAGCTAAAACGTCCCTTGAACTGGAACGCCTGTTGACTGTGGTAAAGCGGATACTGAATGGGAAGTGTCACCCGAAATGGAAGTCCTCCAAATTTTCAGTTATATAGAAAGCATGCAGGTGGCCAATGTGTTTCCCCTCCAAAAGAGTTCATTCAACAGAAATAATGGGAAGTATATGTTTAGTACCAGGAAGTGAGAGAAAGAGAGGGAGACAGAGAGAGGAAGGAGGAGGAGGAGGAGGGAGAAGAGAGAGTGCTTTTATGCAAATTTTATTTCCCTATAATAACTAAAACTATTCTGCTAGAAGGAATTATCTCTATAGGCTGGCAGCTGTGGTAGGCAGTGAATTAAAAATGGCTCTGGATATGGGAAAAATCTGTTCTATAATCGGTGCTATTCTTGGAGAGGACATCAATCGAGCTCAGCTCCCATGATGCTCCACTGCGTGAACGACACACAAGAGTGGGGCAGAAACTCCTGTTAATATCACCCGTGAATATGGCGGCCCCACCTCAGACACCACACTGTTCTCCTAAGATGAAGGTAGAAAAATTGGTGACCGCTAAGCAGCCAAAGATCCCGTCACTCGAAAGGCCAGTGGGGGACAAACAAGTCTATCATGGCTTCATCCAGTCCCACATCCATAGCTTGCCCAGACCTAGCGGTACAGTCCAAACTTTTCTACATGTCTCCTTTTCTCATCCCACTCCACTCCTCCTCCTTTCTAGTCTTCCTTTTCCCTCCTTTTCTTCCTTTTCCTCCCTACTGATACACAGTCAAAGGTACGACCCAAACCTAAAAGCACAAGATGGTAGCTGTTTGTTTGTGAGAAACACGCTACAGAAACAGATCTTAAGCAGTAAGCAGTCATTGTCATGTTCTACCTGAAGTGTCATGACATTCCTAACGAGGGGACTGCTTGACCAGTAGAAATATCTGCACCCTTAGTGGTGCCACCGTGGCAGCTCTGACCAATACCCTGCAAAAGGAAGTCAGGATTTACCTCTGTAAGTAGTCCTGACACTTACAATCCTAGCTCCTTGATGGACCAAGAATTTTCCTAAGCCCCATTATACCTGAGGTACCTGTCTTCTCTCCCTGAGTCATAGGCACCATCTTTGTGTCTCCTACAGTAACAGGTTTCACTCCCTCCACATCCTTTAAAGTAACTACAAGCCAAGACTAACTAGGAATGCCAGGAGATTGGCAGAAGTAGTCATCTTGCCCTTTCCAACATTAGTCAACATCCGGAGTCCGTGATCCCGTAGACCAACCAAGCTACCTGCATTCATAGCCACAGAGCAAATCAGTCCTCTCCTGAGGACAGAAGGAGCTCCATTCTAGCCCAACAGGCGGGGAACTTCCCAAGACAGCAGTAAACAAGGCCACGGGTTAGATAGAGCAAGACTATTTGATTCCACATTAAAACTGGACATCCAGCACCAAGTCAGTTCTACAAAGCTCCACAGAGATGCCGAAAGGCTGCTGCAACTCAGCTGTATTCCCTGGAGAACAGGAATTGCTCCTGATATCAGCCATCACCACTCAAGACAGGGAAATCATTCTATATATCTCTGTGTTCCCCCTGGCTTGGCTTCCTTCCAGCCTCCTCTTCCCCAACCCAGGCAACCAGTAATACATACCAGGCACCGTGAGGCATGCACACATTTTTTTTAGCCCCACTTGCTCTCTCTTTGAAGCTCCTGAGAGCTCCAAAGTCTTCACTACAGGCTCAAAAGCTGGCTGCATTCTCACTTCCGTAGGAAAACAGAACAGGGTGGCCCGGCAGGGTTCCTTTAAGAGACAGCTGCGTCCATTTTGCTCATTACTCTTCATGTAGAAACTGCAAATTGCATTTGCAAATATTTTCTTTAAAATAAAATCGTCATTTCTGAGCTTCCTGCAGGCGTCCGGTGCCTGGGTAAAACAAATCGCACTAATGGAAACCAGGGGTGGGGGACAACATCCCGCACCCTTTGCAGAGGCAGCAGCCACACCCTGCTGACCCCATCACGCAGGGAAAAGGTCCAGGGAAGGGGATGTTCATACGAAGTACATCGTTTTCCTACACCGGGAAGCTGTGGCACAACTTGCTCACTGTCTCCGGTTCGGCGACCCTCAGATTTTGAGAGAGAGCAAATCCATCTGTAAAATTCTCATTTCTACTCACACCGACCTTGTTCTTTCACCTGAACCTGGGATGGTTTCCCCCTCGAAATCCTAAAAATAGAGCTAAGCCTCCTGAAAAAAAAATGATTAAATAGACAATACCACCACCTAGAGACTTAGCACGGGGGTGGGGGGGATATGGGGGGAACTGGGCCTCAATCATTACCTCTGCAAAATGGGGACAGTCAAATGTCTCCTCTGCTGGGTTATTGACGAAAACTAAATCAGGTAATGAACCTGAAGAGATGCTTCCGACCCAAGACGGTTCAGCTCGCCAAACGGGAGGCAGGTACTTCAACGCTCCCTTGTAAAAGGCTCAGCTGGAGCCAGAAGCCCGGGATCCAGCACTTGAACCCACAAATCAATTTCTCCATCACGAGAGAGAGGAAAGCTGACTCTGATCTTCCAGAATGATGCTTTACGAAGTACACACGGCCACCCACGAGTTGTTTCGACCAGTCCTTTGGACCTGAATGCTCTCGGGCTTCTGGACCTTGCAGTCCGTTTGCAAATGTGAAATGAAGGGGACAGAGGTCCCCTGAAGATGCTGTCAGCACCACACAGGAGGACCACTCTGCCTAACAAATGACTGCCAGGGAAGGAAAAAGGAGAGGGGCGTCTTAGAGTAAAAGAAGCCGGGGCAGCACACCCGCCAATTGTGATGCATAAACCTCTATTTTGCTCCTGCTTTGTGGGGGGAAAAAACAGCTCAGATTAGATCAATTTGAACAGTAACTGAAGTCTATGATAGTAATTATACCTATTTGTTAGCTTCCCATTGAGAGAGTCTAATTCCTGTATGTTGAGTCTCCAGCAGTCTTAGTGACTTCTTCAGTGGAAAGATTGAAAAGCATGTAACTCAAAACTAGGTCATCTGTACCTCCAGCTTCTGTTCCTGTGTCTCCAAACCCTTGCTCTTGGGATATTAGGTCTGAGGACTCAGCAGCTATGCTTGGAGAAGAGAGACACGTGACCATCTCTAAGAAGTTAATGGTCACATCTGTGTCTCCAACGGAGCAGCGGATGAGCAAGTGACTCAGAGGTCTATGCTCACGCACTCCCAGATGCTGCCACCCTATGGGAAGGAGATCATAATCACATGAACTCCAAATAAAGTCAGGCAGGCCACAGAACCACGAGAGATGACTCTGAGCAGGCATCCAAGCCACAAGGTTGGAAAGTGGTCCATTTTGCAGCAAAACACACTTAGGAAACTGGATCTGACAGAGGCACATTCTTAGATGGTAACAGGGGAAAAAATGGCATCTATTTGAGATCTTTAAATCCATCCAGCTGACAGTTAAAATAAACTTAGCCATGAACGACTTTGTCCAAATGTGGATAGGCATCAGGAGGGAATATACTCCTCTCCTCTTGGATATTTTTGAAGCGGTTTCTTGTGGGATGTTCTTTGTGAGAGCCCTAGATTTAGCAGGCCATGGTCTGAAGTGCACGGAAAACAGAAATATTAGGGGATGTCAGGGGTTTCTACATGATAGAAGAAACCACATACGTTATTTAACTGATCAGTCTTGGCGCATTCCTAGTTACCTGTCGAGAGAGCAGCAGAGAAGAAAGAACCGAGGGACCACACTGACAGTCAAGCCAAGCTTCACCTCAACTGGAAGTCCTCGGCCACATTCTTCAACACCTCTGAGCTTTGTTGGTTCACGTGAAAAGAATCTTTGTCCTGATGAAGCTACCATTGCTTGGAGTGTTAAAGGGACAGGGGCTGAACAAATGTTCGTAACTGTTGAGAACAATAGCAGAAAAACATCTTACTCCCAAGGCTCTTGGCTTCTATCCCTGGAGATGCTTACGTATGCCCTACTAGTGCAAAGAATGTGAAACTCTGGTTCTAAAGCACACATCGCACCCAGGAACTGGGCAGAATGGGCTTCTCTTGAGAGGATATTTTGGAGGACCCAGTGAGAATCAAGCCATGTGGGGTGTATAAGGTTCATCTAGGAGCTTGGGACGTCTTGAGAATGCACAGGCTCATCGTTCAGGGTATCTGAAGTGGGATTCTTAAGAAAGCATACAATGGTCAGTCCAGAAATCTGTTCTCCCCAGACCAGAAAGGCATATGTGCTCGCAATAGGAGGGCCACACAGCTGCTTCCCACTGAGGGCAACTCCATGTCAGAGCTGATGACCGAGCTGCTTGGAAGTTCACTGACATTCAGAGAATTAATTATTAGCACAAACAACACCAAGTAGGCTAGCAAGCCGTTAGCTTCACTAATAAACTAAATTAATCTACTAACAAGTGCTGTGTTATCAAGAACTATAATTCTTTGCGCATCTCTTTTTATGCACTGAGTTTTGGGGAAGAAAGAAAAAGCTATGTAACTAAAGCAGATTCTTCTATTAACCTGCCTTTCCCTTGTGTGCATATGTGTACACACGTACACATGTGTGCTTGTGGTCAATGCTGAGTGTTTTTCTCTGTCTCCATCTTATTTTCCAAGACAAGGCTTCTCACTGAACCTCGAACTCAGTGATTGGCCAGTCTGGATGGCTATCAAGCTCCAGGGCTCCTCCCACTTATGCCTCCCCAGTGCTAGGATGTCTGACCCAACTGTTTGTGTGGGTTCTGGGGATCTGAATTCTAGCCTTCATACTTATCTGGCAAACACTTTACTGACTGAGTCATCCATCTGGCCTCTGCCTTTCTATTTTGATAGCCTGTTATTGGGAGCAGGGGCCCTTAACCGATTGTATTTCAGAAGCCATTGTAACTTTGTATATTTGCTAATAGCTGGTAATTTTCTAATAATATATAACAATGTATTCGGTAACATCCAATTGTAATAAAATGAAATAAGATGAATAGCATCAGGGAAAACATTGCTGTCTTTCTCCTCTCTACCAAAATGTCTCTACCATGTGGCTACCTTTCTGTGCCATTAATTGAAATGCCTGAAGCTAACATTGTCCAAAGACTGACCCCAGGACATCTAATTTTAATGGTGTTATATCTGTCATTTGACTTTGAAGATGTGTATGTGTGGGAAACATGGAGTTAAACAACTTTAATGAGATTTCTGCATTTGGTGACAGCTGTTTTTAATGACAAGTCTCTTCAGAAACATTAATGTGTGTGTTGTGCATGTCTAAAAGGTACCCAGACATGTTTTATTCAAGGGATAGTTCTCTGGATTCTTGTTTCTGAGAAGACCCAGGGGAAAGAAGAGACAGTAGCTGTACTTGGTAACTAACCCTCCCACAACTTCCTGTTCAGTGATTGCTTTACAAACTGAGCCTGCAATGCGTGCATAAAAACAGGTCTATCTGGAGTTCAAAGTCACTGCTGGTCACGGAGTAAGTTCTAGGCCAGCCTGGGCTGGGTGAGATACTGTCTCAAAGCAGACCAGCAAAACTAAAACCCATCATATCCACTGGACAATGGCGAGTTAAATTGAGTAGGTATTATATTGAATGGACTTTTTTCATTAATTAAAGCTTTTTTAAATACCTTGCAAAAAAAAATACAGGGAGATTAACCAAACCCAAAGCCTGTACATCTCAATGAACTTCTACACAGAATAGCCAACACAAAGCCGTGGGTAGCGCTACATGTTGGAGTTTACATTTTTCCACTGTCATTTATATTTGAGACGGGGTCTCATTACATAATCTTAGCTGGCGTGGAATTCACTATGCAGACCAGGCTGGCCTCAGACTCAGAGAGAGCCTCCTGCCTCAGTGAGAGGGTTAAAAGTGTGAGCTATTGCTCCTGGTTCAAATAGATTAAAAAATGAAAAACTAAAGTAAGACTAAGTTAAAACTAGAGAAGCAACTGACCTTATGACCTCTTTCGCGGCCCAAGAGCTCATTGTCTACACTCGGTCCCCGCCATCACCCTGCCTTGTTATTTTACCCTTCCGTGTTAGCCTTAGCTCCAGCAGAACATTTAGATAGCCTTTATTTTTTAACTTTTAAATTATTTACTAACTTTATGGGAATGAGTGCTTTGCCTATATAAATATTTTTGCGCCACACGTATGCCTCACATCTGAAGGAGTGAAAGTGGGTGTCAGTTCCCCTGAAATTGGAGTTTCAGATGGTGATGAGACAAAATGTGGGTCCCAGGTCATCAAACCCAGGTCCTCTGCAAGAGCACCAAGTGCTCCAAACTGTTAAGCCATCTCTCTGTGCTTTGTTTTTGGGGTTTTTTGGGTTTTTTTTTTTCCTTTTTCTTTTTCAAGACAAGGTTTCTCTGTGTAGCCCTGGCTGTCCTGGAACTCACTCTGTAAATCACGCTGACCTCAAACTCACAGAGATCCTCCTGCCTCCGCCTCCTGAGTGTTGGAGTTAAAGCCGTACGCCACAGAAGACACAGAGAGGCCCCGTGTCTCCCCTTCCCTACACAGAGTAGGTGGAGCCTGGGTCCCATCAGGGCTTCCTCTGGTCCAGCATGTGAGGGGACATGCCACCACTACCACCGCCACCACCACGGCACGCCACAGAACAGTCCGTCTCCAGCCCCCCCCAACCCCACACCGGGGTCCCCACTGACTTTGTCTCTACTTTCATTGTTCCTTCTTCTCTAAGATGTCAGGAAGTTGGCTCCTCACGGTAAGTATGGCTGTCACACAGTCTTTCGTCGCTGACTCCTGGACTTAGGGGTTTTCCCCATCGTTTTTCATGATTTAATAGTTGGTTTCTTTTTTAGCACTGAATATCATTCCACTAAGTGGTAATAATGCAGCTCATTTCTCTGTTTACTTATTAAAGGACGTTTCGGTTGCCTCCAAACTTGGAAAATTATGTGTAGCCATAATTTTCCAAATAGCCATGTGTAGATTTTGATAGGGATAGACGTTTTCTCCCCTTGAGTAAATGGGGTGGGGGGAGAGAATTTTTAGTGCTGTTTTTTTCTTTTTTCCTTTTTTTTTTCTTTTTTGCTTGTTAATTTGTTTTCAAGACAGGGTCTTAGTGCGTAGCTCAGGCTGACCTAGGTCTCATTATATAGACTGGTACAACCTCAAATTTGGCGATCCTCCTGCTTCTGCCTTCTGAGCACTGCCACACCTAGCTTATCTGATTTTTTTTAAATAAGCAAATAGTACCAAGTCTCCAAATGAAGTACCTGTGGGTTCCTCACAACTGTTTTTCAGTTTCCTACATTTCACTAGGCCAGGGAATTAGCAACTATAGACCAGAGGTCAAGTCCGTCTCACCCCACCCCCCCGCACACACACCCCACCTGTGCCACCCCCGCTACCCTCTGCCCCCCCCACGCATCATATCCTTCAGCCTAGAGTCAAGAAGGACTTATATGTATGTCTTTTCAAATTATTTTTTGCTTTCCGGGGATGTCTGTGTATACATGTATTTGTGTGCATGTTCATGTATGAAGGTACATGTGTGTATACATGTGCATATGAGTGTGTGTGTATATGTGTAAGAGAGGGAGAGGGCACATGTAGAGGTCAGAGGACAGTCTCTAATGTCATTATCATCTACCTTTAAGACAAGGTCTCCCATTAGCCTGGAGCTCACCAGTTAGGCCACACTGCGTGTTCACTGAGACTCAGGGAGCCTCTTGACTGTTCCCTCGGCACTGGGAGTCCAGGCATTTTCCTGGCATTTTCCGGTGTGTTCTAGGAACCAAACTCAAGTCCTCACAATTGTGAGACAAGCACTTTACCAACTGAGCCACTTCCCTAGCCCCACATAGACTCGCTGGAAAGCAAGTTAAAGGAATAGACTTCACGTGTGAGAATTACAGGAATTCAAACATCAGTGCCCACAAATAAAGTTTTATTGGCAACACAGTCATGCCCACTTCTTTCCCACTGTCTGCAGCTGCTGTTGCTCCAAGCAGCTGAGGGGCACTTGCCAAATAGGTGGCGTGGCCTTTAAGGCCTTCAGGAGACATTAGCTAGGCTCAGAATGTCAAGTACTATTAGGAGCATCACACCCGTGAGACAAAGCCAGGCTTTGCAGCCGTCTTCCAGAATGCACAGGACGGTTGATGGAGAAACTGTTTTCCTTCACGGTAGCCCTCCCCAGAAACCACCTTATTTTCCCACACATCTTCGAATTATCTAGGCAGTCGTGCTACAGGTAGAAAGTATTGAGTTTTGACTCTGCCAGCGGGACCTAGTGCAGTCTCTAGGATTTAACCAGCATTTCCCCTTCAAGGGAACTAAGCAGTAAGTATTCTGCCTGACTTTTTTTTTTTTTTTTTTTTTTGCCTTAAGGTTTGTTTACACTCAGCAGGAGGAAAGGTAAGAAGATAAAAGCAAAACAGAAGGAATAAAGGAAGACAAGACTACAGCAAAACTCAGAGCAGGCAAGATTAGAGGAACAAGCCCTGGGGAGGAAAGTGTACAAGTTAGCAAGACTGCAGTGGAAAGGGAGATTACACCAGCAACAAGGTGGCCAATGGCCAGGAGGCGGGTAGAGAAGCAGAATTGCCACCGGCAAAGGTGACAGGGAAGGTGTCACTCTCCCAGGATGAGTCACTGATGTTGTTAAGTTCATTCTGGTTGTTAGCTCCTCCAGCTAGCTGAGACCCCTGCTGATGCTCAGAAAGGACTGGAGCCCGTGGGTTGGAAGGCATTTGAGAGAAAGGACCTTACCTGATTTTCCTCGGGAGGATCCCTGTCATTGAAGATGGTTGAAAAAGAAAAGATAGCCTTGGTCAGCAACTTCCAGGTGATGTTAGGACCGATTGATGATTGAATGCCCATTGCACCACAGTCCCTACAGAAAATGGTTTTCACATGTTCATGTCTTTCATCCGGTTGTGTGTATATGTCTGTGTGTGTCTGTGTTTTTGTGGGTCTGTGCATGCATGTACGTATTGCCATAGCATACATGTTGAGGTCAACTTTCAGGAGCTGGTTTCCTCTTTCCACCATGTGGTTTCTGGGGATCAAACTTGGGTCACCAAGCTTGAAGACAAGCGCTTTTACCCATTGATCCATCTTGGTTGTCCATCTTAGGTCCTTGTAAACACCCCAGAGGTCAGTCAAATCTTTTAGTGGGAAAGAATTAGAGAAGATAAATGACCATGCTATCAAGGAGCAAGAGAGGGAGCAGAGTTGGGATTTGAACCTGTGATAATCCATCTCAAAGTTCATTCCTGGCAAGAAGGGACACCATCACTTTGCCAGCATTAGTTAAGATAAGGACCTGAATGCACTAAATTAATCCACCACCAGGAGCTGGACACACTAAAGCCAGTGCACTTATGGGTGCTAATTCTGAGCACAGATGTAGATATAGCTACCAGTCTAGGTGGATCCCGCAAGCATTTGCATCTTACAAAGAGATTTTCTCTTATTTAGCTCATTTGATGCTGCCTGGAGCCTGAGTGGGCAAAGAAAAGAATGCTGGGCACTCAGCTAATAACTTGCCTCCCATTCTCTCTTCTCCTTCCAGGACGGTAGCAGACTAAAGCTACGTGTCCAGCCACCTTAGAGAGATGGGGACAAGATGAAGTGTAATTAAACTCTCTACTGCTCTGAGTTCATCTGGGACACGCTCAACTTATATCATTTATCCCTTCTCCCTCTCAAAAGTCCCAATTTGAATGATTAAATATATACTCAGCCTAGGTCAGTGGTCTTCAGTCTTGATCATATAACCAGGTCACCTGGGGAGGTTTTTACCCCAACCACACACATTGTGGTTTACCTTACTTACATTGAGTCTAAGTATAGATATTTTTAAGCCCCCATGCATTTTTATTTTGTTGCGGGGACCAGGTACTGTGCCCGCTCTAAACTAAAGCTATTGGATAGAATTTGTGAGGAACGTGGTTTGGTGGTCTTCTTGTTGAAAAAAACTACACGCAACCGCTGGAGCTCATACAACCATGTTGATCTGTGGGGCTCCCTGGAGTATGAGAAGTACACACCCAAGAGCAGAGCAGTAAGGGCAGAGGTCACAATTTCCTAGGAACTCTGGGGTGATCTCCAGACTAGTACAAGAAAGTACAAATAAATCTTTTCATTTCCAAGTCACCATCTCCAATCTCTCAGCCCAGCAGCTAAGCACAGTTTCTAAGTAACACGGTAGTCACCACTGCGTCACGAGTAAGCAGAGGTGCCCGGGATCACAGCTCCTGAGGAGCAGAGGCCAAATGTTTCGGGCATGTTTGGCTCCAGTCTTGTGACCTTTCTGCTAGGAAGGGGACAGAGTGTATTTTAAGGATGGAGGAAAGGGTTCCCACTTACAGCAGAACTCTCCAGACATTTCTAATGTCCTTCTGGATGGCTACTTTTGTCTTCCATTCATGTGTATCATAGGACACAGAGCAAGGAGAAGGCCCAGGAAGAAACTGCTGTTTTAGTTCCAGCAGTGGGAAGGGTTGGCATCATGATATTGAGTCCTTATAGGTTGCTTTATAGTGTGGTTACATGTCCAATAAATATTAATATAAAATACCTAGCATTCCAAATAAATTTATTTTCTCAAACAATAGTTTCTGAGAACATGGGATGAGACCTAGGCTAAGAGGGAGTCTGAGAGTGAAGTGAGGAAGAGAAGGATCCATACTGTTGCTCACAAAGAGATTCAAGTCTTTAAGTGGGGCCTAGGTCACGAACCACAGTAGCTACAGTAGGTGTTTCAGGTCACTGGCAAAAGATGTGGTTGACCAAAAGGGACCCAGTCACCTTTAACTTCAGAAACCAGACGAGGCTTCCTGGAAAAAGTAGGCAGAAGACGGCCAGCACTACTGACTTGTCCCAGCTCAGAGACTAAGGGAGTAGGAAGGAGGCCCAGTGGGACTGGAATATGATGGGAACACTAGAGAAAAGGGGTGGAGCTGGATCTTAGCGCAATGGCAGAGCACTTGCTTAGCATACCCAACATCCTGGTTTAGACTCTTAACACTGAAAGAGAGGGTAACCAAGGCCAGAAGGTACTTTTAGGTCAAGTCACCAAGAGTCTTCAAGGGAATGGGGCTGGGACCTATCTGGAAAGGTAAATTTGCCAAGCCTGTGCAAGATGCCTTGGCCATGGCAGGGAGGCAATGGGACTATCTGGGGCCACTGCCACCATCCAGGCAAAAGGTGATGTGACTAAGAATTGGGGTAGAGGTGGTAGATAGAGGGGAAGGCTGAATGCCAGATAGCCAGAGCATGCTGGGTAGACTTGGCAAGAGTGGAGAGATCGATCACGGTGTAGCAACTGAACAAGAGGATGACTGAAGACGTAGCCCAAGGAGAGCAGAGGCTTCAGTTAGAAGCTTCCAGAATGGGAGTGCCCAGCACTTGGTAGACACTAGTAGATTTATGAGGACTGGGATTGCAGAGCTTAGATGCAGTGGTAGATGGAGCCATTCAAATGAGAGAGGAGCCACAAGGAGAGAAATGTCAAGGAGGTGAAGGGAACAAGGTGACAGAACCAGGAAGGAAACTGAGGAAATACTGTGCTAAAAGAAAAGCAAGGGGGCGGCTACAGTCAGAGTCTTCCTTGAGGGTTAATGACGACACTGGGTCTGCCTCTTTTGAACAGGGCTTCGTGTCTGGGCGTAGCTTTGTTCTGCTCCTCAATGACCTCCAGAAATCTCTCTTTTCACAGAATTCTAGAGACACCCTGGCCATGGCCACCAGACAGATTCTGTGATCTCCACCGACGAGGCAGGGTCAGTTGGTGACCAGGTTCTGTCCCTCAGCTAACGTCTCTAATCACGGGCTCTTCGTAATTCATGGGTCAAGACCAACCGCACGAAGTTACACAGTCTAAGATAGTCCATTGCCATGTTGCTTTATTATGTTCAAATCTGGAAAGAGCCAAAGTGGCCAGGAATAGGGGTTAGTTAATTATTAATTAATGATTACATATATGCCCTGTAGATCACTCTGCAGCTATTAAAAATTATGACATACAAATAATTTAGTGACACATGAAATGTGCACAATCTGCCACTCTTCAGAAGTAAATTACAAAACATGATCTCTTTTTAAAATCATATATATATGTATATATATATATAATGTTTATCTCTAACTCTCAAAGGAAATGGTGACTTAACATATTTCAGTTTGCTTTTCTATAGCTGCTCATTTTTCTAGGTTAAACGCTGCTATATCGGAAGCTTTTTCATTGTTTAATTATTTTCACAATTTCACATACACACACACATACAATACATACTCTTCCCCCCTTCTCTCTTCTCCCCTCCCCCTGGGCTCCCTCTTCTTACCAGCAAGCCTCTTCCTATTTTCCTGTCTTTTTTATTGTTGTTGTTAACCTAGATATTTCTAAGCAAAATGACTTCTATATGTCTATCTCATGTTGCTTCCAAATTAGACTAATTATGTGGGTCTTCTTTAGGAATATGGATCGCATAGAGCTTTTAAGATGAGGCTATTATTCATTATACATAAGGTTTTTTTTTTAATTTTTAAGAACTCACATTCTCCATGGAGCCTCATTAATCACCCTTTAGCCTAAATCAAAGAAGCTAGCAGCCAAGGCTCTGGAAGGTTCTTAACCCCAGTTTCTCACTTTGTAATTCAGTGAGAATGACCACCTCAGCTCAAGACTGGTGGCAGGTAAAATAAAATGGCGTAGGTTCCCATCTTTCCAGCCTGGAAAAAGATGCCCATGGCTGAAGCCATTGGGAATGGGGTTGTTTGTTTGCTTGTTTTAAGGTCATGGACTAGTCCAGCTTCTAATACTTATCTATGGGTTGGGCAAGTGTACACTGAAGTCTTACCATGGACAAGCCGGACTCCACAGGAGTGAGGAGCAATACTGACGTTGTCGCTACTGTCATGTCTCATCACCAAGTCATTGCTCAAGTAAGACACATGGATCAGAACCCAACAGCTCTTTGGAACCCAAGCCAGGTGCCGACTTACCACCACAGCCTTGTCTTTACATACCAAATAGTATCCATTCCACAACTCGGGGTACACTGAATGTTCACACAGTAGTCTCTGACACAAAGGAGGACTTGAGCAAACACAGCCACTACTATTTCTGCTATGACCCCCATTGCTTGTTGGATTACTGACCAAAATTCTTAAGCAGCTTTTTTCTAGAGTTATTTGATAGAAAATTTCATTTCACCAGACACTCTTCAGTGTTGATCAGTATCACAGCTTTCACCAATTAGGCAAAATCTACTGGTTCCCTGCCAAAATTGATAAAATCGCTAATTCTTGTATTTTCAGAGCAAATTCTTTTTTTTTTTTAATCCTATTTTTAATCTTTGATGATCTTTCTAGACTCTTCGAGGTTGGAGTCAGGTTTCTAGATTTCGAATACTCGGCTTCTGTTTATAAAGGGAAAAGTGAAACTCATTCTTTTGGATGCTAATCTATTTTTCTCAGTGGTTAGATACAGAAAAAACAACTGGAAGAGGAGACGGGCACACAGAGAGATTGCTGTGACATTTCCCAGCTTCCAGAACTACGTAGTCTCTACTAAGAGAACATTTCCAGTACATAAACACCAAAGAAAAAGGTAGGGTTGCGAGACCATCTGCTGTCCAGCTGGAGCAAAGACTGCAGCTCAGAACCCACTTCCCACTCCAACTAACGCCAATCCCAGCAAATCCTCAACAGGCACGTGTGCTAACGTGTGCCCGTGCCTATCAATGGCGCAGATGGGAAATCTCACTCCCGAACCAAATACTCTTGCTTCTTTGCTGTCAAGGGCCTTGATACATCGAGTGTGCAACAGGATCCAAAGAACCCTGCAATCCAGAGAAGCCAGAGCCCCACAGGCAGTCCTTTCCCAACTTCAGTCCTGGAGGACTTCCTTAATGCCACAGCCGAACTATGTAACTGTGACCACAATTCCTTGTGGCTGCAGTGCCACCTAGTGGCCAGGTGAGCTAGGCGTGCACCCGTTCTCCACAGGCTGAAAAGGCAACCTGTCAGCTGACTCTTCAGTTCTTCCCCCAGGGAAGCAGAAGTGGCTGGTGCACATGACAGCCAGAATTAGGAATCATCAGGGTTCTAGCACATTCAAACTATTTCCTGATTGTAATCACATCCAAATCAGCCAGAAGAGACAAAAGACGATAGGAAAGATTCCTGCCAACTTTAGGTTTTCATGTCCAAATGCATCCTCATGCAAACTCACAACCATGCAGACGCTTAGAGCTAAATCCAGGCAACCCTGTGCCCTTCCAAACATCAGAGGTCTGCAGTCACATAAATAAAATTATTTTCAAGGGAAAAAAAAAGAGGACAAAGTCTAAAGGCTCTAAAGACCGGTAATGAGAGTCCTCTTTTCTCTTTTCCATAAATGATTGTGTCAGTTGCTGGTATTTCTGATGTCATCAGACAATCACAAGAGAATCGCAGCTTCACCCTGCAGAGAACAACCAAAAACACGTGCCCACCTTGTTGAGACGACAGTTTAAATAATGCAATTTGTTTGGGACTTAACCTGAGGGTACACAAGCTAATTCAGCTCATTTTTTAAAACCCAAATTATGCTGGCTAATAGGCTGCTGGAGCTCAGAACAGAACGTGCGCATGGCAGCTAAATATTCCATATTAAAAATAGTTTGTGATGGGATATGCTTTTTTTAATTAAAAGTTTAATGTACATTAACATTTTTAGATGAAAAACTGACAATCCGAGAACAGCTCTAAATTCTCCTTTGATTATTTTTCCAGGCACTGAAAGCATGATGAAGCTACGCAAACAGACAAACGCTGAGCTGTTTTGAAGATTCATTTCTGTCCTGCCACGTAGCCTCCTTCATAGCCCTCCGGTGGTTTCCCTGTACAGAACCTGGTCATGCACCGACTTCTGGCTGAAATTCCAAGTCATAGCATCTGCCTTCATTTGTGACCCATGCTTTCTGAAGAGGTCAGCATCTCTGTCCTCTCCTGAGGCCCTCTGTGGACTCTGTCGTGTAAACCAAGTTGACACTTTCGTGCCTGCCTGCTTTAGGAGCAGCAGCCCAACCCTCCTCCCCCCATTAGCATGTCCTCAAACTAGCCTCCGTTGTCACCAAGTCTTGGGCTGTTTAGGTTGCTGTCACAAACTGCCTTAGACTGGATGGTGCATAGATACCAGACTCATTTCTCACTGCGCTAAGTGTAGAAATACAATAGTCATGACCCTAGAAGGTTAGGTGTGTGTTCAGACCTGTTTCCTGCCTCATAGTTGGCACCTTTTAGCTACGCCTGCAGAGGGTGATCAGGGCTAGCTTCTTCCAGCCTCTCTATGAGGGTCCTAATTTCATTCATGAGGGTAGAATCCCATCCAAAGCCTCTCCTCCCAACACCATTGGAATTGGTCATTTGGGTTTCAACATATTAATGCCTACTTCCCACCATGAGACCCACATTTTGAGACCACAACTCCATCCAGCAAAAAAGAAAACAAGACACCAATTAAATCCAACTTTCAGATTTAAAATAAGCAATGTTTTTAGTAGAAGCATGCTCCAATGTAATTAATATTGGGGATATATTTATACTAAAAAAAATTATTGTTTATCTGGAAAGTTTAATAGATAGTCTGCGTTTGATCCAATAGCCCCAGGCTAGGAGCCCTGTTGGTTGTTATATTGTGACCCACTCTTTCATACAGCAGTTCCCGCCCCAGGCCTTTCTCTGTCAGTCTCCAGAATGATGTCTTCTTGGCTACAGTCTCCTGAGGTGTTCAAGGGACAACCATCCATTCTGAGAGACTGGTTTTAAGTCATCTAGTTATGAGAAAATAAAGAGGAAGAGGAGGATGAGGCAGCAGAAGAAGAGGACAGGAGGGGGACAGAAGAGCTCATGACTGAGTTGCTTTGTTTGATTGGCAGCAGTTCCCTCTCAGTAACAGAAATACTGCTTGGTTGTTGGCCAAGAGTTCCTTTAAAAACGAAGGCTTAAAACAAAGCAAGTCAACATGAAGGGACCAAGAAAGCATCAGTGCAGACTCTGCTCAGGTGAAGAAATGTCCAAGCAGTAGTGTCCAACGGAATAAAGCAATGTCCTCAAGCAGAAGTTAGCAAATTGTTGCCGTCTTCAAATCAGGCCTATCCCCTATTTTTACAAATACAACTTTATTTGGGACAGATCCATGGCATTCTTCTTTGTACTATCCGTGACTGTGTTCATGCCACTAAGACCACAATCCTTGTACACATAGCCCAATATATTAACTGCTGTAGTTTTCCACACTTTAAAAAAAAAGAAGAAGAAAAGGAAGATTACTGACTCTTTTTGCTAAAGTGTCACTCAACCAGAGAGTCAAATAACCAGAGAGAACGTCAAAAGTCCCCACAGTGAAGACTTTTGGTACCCGAGTAACCATATGACAGAAGAACATCTCCAGTTCCCCGGGGCTTCCATCTCTATTTCATATTCGTGTTAAGAACCTCCTCCCCATACTTCCTAAGCTTTCCGCCTTTTGTTCTCATGCTTGAAAGTTCAGAATAAAATCCACTTCTTCAATAAGCCCCCTTATTAATTCTGGCCCACGCACGCCCCAAACTCTGTGACAGTGGGAAGGCATCGGCATGCCTTTTATTTGGTTCTCCTTAAAAAATGAAGAAGAAAATCTTTTCTCATCAAAAACTCTAGCCACATAAGGCAAATTGATTGTAATAACTTCACTTTTTTTTTTTTTAGTGCGGAGCAAGTTAAAGGTAACACAGTAGCTTCCATAATCATGCAGAAATTACTTCTGAAACAATGGGTAGGCTCGGGAAAGAATGCCTTAATCAGTTACAAATGCCTAAGTAAGCATAATTGCACCCCACTAGTTAAGCATGATAGCTTTGGAATCCAACAAGTCAGCAGTACTGAAGCTGCTCAAGCCAGTTCACACAGTTGAGGGCACAGAGGCACCCTGGGTCTGAAGGGGAATGAAATTACAGCCCCATTGTGTGAGCAAAGACATTAAGTAGTCCAAAACCTCTCCCAGACCTTGAGAAACACTACAGATACTGAATCCCAGCTCTGTGTCGCCTCACAAACATCCCTACCGTGACCCAGGCAAACCTTGTGGCCACTCATCTGGAGCTCTCTTACGTAGTGATAAGGCCAGTACCATCAACTTGCCATCGTCCACATCCGCTGACAAGCCAGTGACCGTTGTCTCCGGACAAAGGCCTATGTGTTCCTCACTTTCCTACAGTGCCTCATGCATGACAAGGTCACGGGTAAGGTTGGTTGAAGGTACAGTCCATTCATCTCTTTCGAAGGTATTCCAAATGAAATGCAAAGAGAAGGTGACTGCATGTTCTGTTCAAACGGGAAGACAAAACAAAGCCAAGCAAATAGTTCTCGCTAATCAAGGGAGCATCCGACTTGTATTCGAGTTTTGTTGGCTGTTGAGGTAAAACATTTATTGAGCTGCGTTGAGTGACAGGGAGGAAGTTAATGGCATCTTAGCCTTTCCCTTTCCTATGCTTTCTCTTCCCGTCAAGTTCTTTATATCTTATCCATTCCGCTGCTTCTTTCTTGGGAAATAAGCCAGTAGCTGCATATTTGTGTAAATAATAGAGTTACAGACACAGCCTTGGCTCTAATAGTGGCTGTAAAGGTGACGTCCCAAATTTAAGGGTCTAACAACATGTACAACAGGCCATGAAAAGGAAAGACTTTCCCACTCTGCCAGCAAGAGGAACAGGACACTGCCCTGGCTCAGAGAGAGAAATACAAAATGGTGGCCATGATGACAGCACTCCAACTTTGTACAGTAATTCCTTCTAGAAACTCCTACAGAGACCTGTGGGCTCTCTATGTTTGGTCAAGAACATAATATCATATTTGAAGCTACTGGGCATGTGTGTAAAACTAAAAGTCTTGAGAATAAAGGAAAAACTTTAAGAAAATTTTTACCATATTCATTAGAAAAAGAGAAATTCTGACTTTTTAAAATCAAGAGTTTTGCTTTGTATGTTGTATTTTCAGTCTTTAAAGATCTAAAGATGGTTTGGTTTTTTGTTTCTCGGTGTTTGGAAAGCGTCAATGGTTACAGCACATGGGAAAGGGTGGGGAGGCTGCTAGGAAAAGGCAATACTAGGCAAACTTCTCAAGTAGCCACCCAAAGGAGAAGCGGAAGGAGGCGCATGTGCCCCGGCACCTACCCCAGCTCTGATGCCACCATCCCAAGGGAGGTGTGCTATAAAAAAGCATAATTTAAGTATCATATCTCATCATTCAATATAGTTTTTCAACCCTCTCAAAATTACATTGAAAAATCTATATAATGTGTGCTTAGATTAATGAACTGTTTGAATCTGGATCAATAAGCACTCGAGGCTCCGTGCCATTGACACCTGCTGGGAACATCTAGAAGAAGGCTCATGGAAGACAGAACCAGCCAGCATTTTCTAACTACAGGGGTTCTACTTAATAAATAAACAATCTAATATATGACCTCTGCAGATTAATTTCCTAAGAGCAAGTAAATAATCTACATTCAAATTTTCCCTGATTATGCATATAATTACAATATCACTTACCAATTAACACATTGATTTAAACCTTCTTGGGATTGTGTATTTAAGAGTATAAAAGATTACCCTGGCACCATCCAGATACTCAATGGCAAAGAATCACAAAGGATGCCACTTGCCACCCATCAGATTTCTCCTGTGATGATACAATCTATGATGGCCACAGATTGTAGAGTAAAACCATAAAATATCACAGGCCATAATTACGGTCTCAAGAACCGGCCCGTACTGACTCACACTAGCAGAGGTTTGGACAATGACATAATAACAACGTCTTGGGCAAAAGCTTCATCCTCTCCTGAAATATTTCCATAGAACTGGAGATTTATAAAACGGCTTCCCTAGCTTGGATTATTATTATTTTTTAATTTACTGCAGCAACTGGGGTATAATTTATCCAGCACTAGACAGTTACATAAATAGACGAAGATATACGGTGTCGATTCTTCTCTCCTTTCGACAAGTATAATAATTAATGGTAGTTGTTCCTTATTCCTACATAAAATCTCCCATTAAAAATGTTAATACGTTCTTGCAAAAGTCTATGTAGCTATGGAAAAGAAAAGGTACAAGGAGAATTGCTTCCTGGCATGCATACATATGTAAAAGGAGTTAAAATAATAAATCAACAGGGCAAATATAATGAAGCCTGCTGTCCAACAGGAAAAGCTGTCAGAATGAGGCTTCACGATTAAGACCTTTATACCAAGCAGTTCAGCTGAATAAAACCATTCCCATCACTATGCATTATCATGGAGAGAATTTCTGTCTTGGATCAAGTGTCATAACGCCTCAGTTCTGGGCTCCCCTCCCCATGTATTAATATCACTTTCTGAATATCTATTCAGATCTCCACAGAAAACAGAGATTGATTAAAGCTAGGCAAGAAAAAAAAATGAGCTCTTACTAAAAAAAAAAAAAAAAAAAAAATACTATGGTGTTTTTATTTAACAGTAAATATTTCAAAAAAGATTGCTTACATGTTTGAAAACTAAGGACCGTACAAATTCACAGTCCAGCACCGCTGTGTTCTCAGGAGCCCACACATCATCATCACACTATAATCGACAATGACAAGGCAAGGAGATGCTCACCGTGGGCTAACTCCAGACCCCATCCTCAGTTCACGTCTTAGAAAGGTAAGAACTCCCAGGGAGCTGCTTCCTAATTCTGTAATATATATCACTGACACTGTCATTCCCCTGAGCTATATTACTAATTATTCAAAAAAAAAAGAAAAAGATCAGAAAACCAACAAATCCAAATCCAACTTTCCCTCCAATCTTAGTTCCCCATTTAAAGGAACTGAAAAACAGAGCTTCTCAGGGTAAAAGTCCCAAGAGCTGCTTAAAAACCAAAGGAGCATTTCAAATCCACTAGACTCCCCTTGACAGCATCTGAACAAAACAGCAGCTGCACGCCACTTCTCCCCAACACAACATGCAGTGAGGGCCCAAGACGCCCAGCTACTGTAATCCGACCTCGGAAAGTCTGGGTGTCAGCAGCTACTCAATAAAAAGGAAAACTGAAAATAGTACCAAAATGGCTCCTAATAGCAATAATGTATAGTTCTGTGGTCATTACCGGCCAGATAATAACCGGCAGTGACCTTAAAACCCTGCATTACGGGTAAGTATGGCCTAGCGCGCGCTGCAGATGTGGGCCTTCCCAACAGCCAATGCAATCCTGCTCTAAGTGCTCAAACCACACCATGTCTGGCTCACATGCATGGATTTCTCTCCCTCTACTGTTATCACACCAGGCATCTTATAATGATCTGAAAAATATGT
The DNA here is from genome assembly GCA_028555095.1 of Dicrostonyx torquatus. Taxonomy (NCBI): domain Eukaryota; kingdom Metazoa; phylum Chordata; class Mammalia; order Rodentia; family Cricetidae; genus Dicrostonyx; species Dicrostonyx torquatus. Next base: position 4,312,390 of record JAQHUG010000017.1, on the reverse strand, counting down.
ACCTTAGGGTAATAGAGCTATCCTGAGAAGATAAGGGCCCGGACAACGTGATAGAAAGCACATACAGAAGACTGACTGCTTGAAGCCGACTCTGGGGGACATCCTGGCCTTTTTAAGCCTCAGATGCTAGGAAAACTGCAAGGCCCTTAGTACTAGGTTCTTCACCTGCAGGAAATGATGCATCCATAGTCCCGTTGTATAGGTCAAAGCAGTGAAGCACACGTGAGCCAAACTGCCTGCCAGGTGAGAGTCCACTGTTTGGGGGTAGGCTCAGAGTCCTGGGAGAAGGCCAACTTTTGCATAGATGATGAATACTTAAGGAAGAAAATATTGCCACCCTGGTGCGAACAGGATGGGAGGGAGAGTGTTGAAATATTGTTTTCTGGACATGACATAGCTATGACATCCATGAGCTCACAGCAGATGTGGGAAACCGCACAAAATCCTGACACAGATGTGGGAGATAATCTCCAGGCCCCGACCCTCACAGAGGACCTCTTTACCATGGACAATTGGTGGGGAAGGGAGAGTCATTTCATTTGAGGATAAGGTCACCGGTAGGTTTCCATGTCCCATGTGTGCATGGGCAGAGCTTACTGGACTTAGTGGGCTACCAAGGAAAAAGAAAACATGAAGTTGGCAGGGATTATATTGGAGGGATATGTGGGGAACAGGAGGAAAATGGGGTTACATGTGATCATATTTTATTTCATGCATCTATGACATTCTCAAAAATAGGGGGGAAAGTTTAGAAAGATGTGATATTGAAAAGTGAGATGTGGTGGTTTGGCTAAGGTGGCACCATAGTCCCAGACCCAGAAATACTCAGTCTCCAGTTGGTAGCACTGTTTGGGAAGGATTGGGTTGACCTTATTGGAGGAGGTGCATCCCTAGAGTCTGCTCTAAGAGTATAATGGCTTACAGTACTGTCAAGTGCTCTCTCTCTCTCTGCTTCCTGCTTAAGCTGCAAGTTCTGAGCTCTCAGCTTGGTGCTTCAGCCCCCATGCCTGCCACGTCCCCCTGACAGTGATGGATTCAGCACTCCAGAGCCGTAAGCTCAAATTAATCCTTCCATCTGTTAGTTGCCTTGGTCATGTTGCAACACAGCAATAGAAAAGTAACTAATACAGGGGGCTACCTGGAAAGAGGAAGAGGACCATTGGGAGGGCAGAAAGGATAAACAGTGGTCACAGAGAAGAGATAAAGAAGGTATGTAGCACATATGTATTGCAATGTCATAATGAAACTTATTAGTCAATAAATACACTCCAATAAAAATAGAAAAAATAATTTTGAAAACTTCATATGCTCAATTTTCATGTGTCAATTAAAACATAATAATTTTAAACTATTTTCCAAATGTATAAAAAATGTTTCTTCCATTTCTTTCTTTGAAATTCTGCTAGCAAAAGTGGGAATGCTTTTTTTTTTACATATAATAATCCTTGCAAGTAGGTCTATGATCGAGATGGGGGGAAGCTACAGTCTAAAAGCAACGCTTGGGCATTGCAGAGCTTGAACAAAGAGGAATTGCCAGGATTCAGAGTAAGACTACTGTTTGGTTCTCCACAAAGCCATAGAGGGAGAATAAAGAAAACTGGGGCCTTCCAAGAAGATAAACTAAATCAGTAAGTTTAAGAATGTTTTGACTGAACAAAACACAAAAGCAGACCAAGGTTGGAACCATTCCCCAGAAGAACATTCCTGCCCTGTTCTTTGTGGGTCCAGCCAAAGCCACACTTTTACCCTTTGATCATAAGGTTTTATCCCAAAGCTGGCAGCAGCATCCAAATAAACTTGAGCCTTTTGTCACTGGAGAATTCATCTGGTTGTTTGGTTGTGTGGGTAGAGGAGATGGTTTTCATTTCGGGAGGGGTCTATTGCTGTGATAAACCAACATGATCAAGGCAACTTATAGGAGAGAGACCTTCTGCTGTCAGAGGATTCGAGTCCATAATGCAAGGCAGAGGCAGTAGGCGGGCCTGGCGGGTGGAGCGGCAAGTTTAGAACTCACATCTCAAACCACAAAGAGCAAAAACAAATGAAAATGAGCACTGGGAATAGCACAAGGATTTGGAATGTGAAGGTCAGTCCCCAGTGGCATATTTCTTCCAGGAAGGCCACACTTCTTAGACCTCCCCGAACACCGCCCTCAAGGATCTACTGTGCAATACATGAGTGTGTCACATGTACAAGGGACATTTCTCATTCAAACCACCGAAAGGTCTCAAAGACATTTGAGGTCTCAAATATATCTCAGGCTAGTCTCAAAGTGTCTTACACACCTAAGAATAACTTTGAATTTATAATCCTCCTGCCTCTAGCTCCCTGGTACTAGGATTAGAGGTGTATATGCACCAGTTTTCTTAATATCAGATTTCTCATTGTCCCTTCACCTATCTTGGAAATAAGGTCACTTTTTTGGTCTTTGGTAGAGTCTTCACTGAAGGAACTAGACCTTTTTTTTTTTTTTCAAATCTGTTGTTTGGATGGTAGCCTACCTGACACCATCAGGTCTGCTCCATGGTTGCAGTGTGCTTTGTCTGGAATGTGGTTACCATAGGGCAATTTTTCTCTACAGGGGACACTGAGCCATGACTGGACACATTGGAGTGGTTATAACTAAAGGATCCAGACAGAGGTGGTTACTAGTATTTAATGGGGATGTACAGAGCAGTGTGACAAGGAACCATCATTCCCCAAAAGTCAAAGGTGTGCTAGGCCAGTGGTGACAAATGACCAAGAATGACTGTTCTCCTTTACCGCGTGCATCCTGCTGCCTTCCATCTCTTCCTTTGCCAGGCCCCATTTCCTCCCCCACCCCCCCACGCCCATCTTATTCTGCTTTCTAGTCTATCACTTTTGTCCCACGTCCAAAGCTGTTTAATCCATATGATTGTCAAAACAGTCACACAAGGACAATTGTCTATCTTTTACTCTCAAAAAACAAAACCAAAGGTCACAGAGAGAAGCATCTTGTCAAAGCCACCAAGATCCAAAGTAGCTCACGTAAAACTGGATTTGTGCCCGTCCTAGAACCAAGTGTTTCTTGACAACGAAGGATATTCATGAATGTTATTTGGTCTCCCTAAAAAGAGGTAGCAGACATGTTCAAAAACAAATTTAAAAGTATTCATAAGAAGTTAAGATATGCCAGCCATCCGCTGCCCTGCCTTTCCGAGGATGGCTGTGAGTCACATCCATTCAGAAAGTGGAGAAAAAGAAAGTTATGTCTTCCCCATCATTGGGTATACAAATGCCTCCTCCCAACAGCCTGAGGCCATGGTATAATCAATCCCCAGTTTTATGAAGACATGGACCCAAAGCCACCAGCCACTGACCTCTATAAGTGATGAAAGACCCAAGATAAGGTTAGAGACAGGTGCCACACTGCTGCTGTCACCTGACAAAATGCTTGCACGATTTCACTGAGGTCCACATCTCATTAGCCTGAGACTGTGCTAACGTCCTCAAGCTCAGCATCTGGTCTCAGGAATATGGGGCAAGGTAGTAAATACCACAAAGTACCCAGATAGCACAATGTTACTGGGGTACGTGTTTCTCGCTGCTATGACAGTAATGCACACTGTCATATATTGCACATGGAGAAGGGACATCCAGACATGGTTGGGGGCAGGAAGAGTCCATGCCCATGTCACCTGAGAAGAGGTACCTAGGAGGACAACGACAGGGGCAGAACGGAGGTGAGTCTTAGGTGGCACATGAAGGAGTCTAGTACAGACCCACAGAGCCAGCACGTGAGAGACTTTCCAGAGGTTACACCCCAACCTCTTGCCCTGTAGCATGTGTCTATAACAGAAACCAAAGGTAAACAAAGCAACCTTCTCCCTTCCCAGGTCAAACTCACCTGATAATTTCTGTCTTGCGTTTCAGAATATTTGCTGCAAGCCACATGATATTATGGCCACAAAAAAAAACAAGGGAGTCTTATAAAATTGGGAAATAGCCGGGTGGTGGTGGCGCACACCTTTAATCCCAGCACTTGAGAGGCAGAGGGAGGCAAATCTCTGTGAGTTCAAGACCAGCCTGGTCTACAAGAACTAGTTCCAGGACAGACTCCAAAGCTACAGAGAAACCTTGTCTCGAAAAAATTGGGAAATGACCGATCTAGGGAGACACTTCAGTGGTTAACATGCCTATCATGCAGGTGTGAGAATTCAGATCCCAGAACTCACACAAATGTCAAATAGGCATGGTGGCACACCTGTAATTCCAGCTCCAGAAGAAGGAGACAAGGCATCCGTAGAGCAAGCTGACGGGGGATGCTGGCCGTGTCAGTGAACTCTAAACTAAAAGCAATCAAGTATGATCCCCAACATCAATGTCGTGTTTCCACAAGTACTCACACACATGTGCGCCAATCCGTGCACAAGAAAAAAATGGGGCAAGTGGGAAATTTCTAAACCAGGTACCCACGGGGTAGAGATTTGGGAAACAAGGTAAAAGGAGGCTGGCGTGCAGAGCCCCACAGTTAGGGGAGCAGCTAGAGGGCGGGAATCTGTTCAATCTGAGGGACAGATTCTGAGGTTCAAGGAGAAAAAGACCAAGACCCAGGGCCTTTAAGAAGCAAAATGAACTTCCCTTCACAACTGCTACAGTAGGTATGAGGGACAAGTCCTAGATCCAGAGACTACTGTCTGCAACCAGGGCAATGAACACGGCTGAAGAGTACACTCAGTGATAAAAAGTTGTTGCTCTAAACTTGGCAAATTTGAGGACATTTCAATGGAAATGTCCAGTAAGTGACTGAAAGGGGAAAATTCAAGTTTAGTACACGCATCTACAATGGAACTATAGATGCATGTGCAATAAGCAAGCTGTCTAAGAGGCCTGGGACAAAGAACAGCGAAGAACCAGATGGAAGACTATCCAGAGATATTGTCAAAGCATTGGAAAAGACAGGGTTGGAGGCCACGGAAGCTGCTTCTTGGCCACATCATTAATTGACATCATTTTTCTCCTTATTTCTTTAGTCTTCATTACCTGTTTTTTCCACTAGAATATGTATACAACTGTGTCTCCAGAACCTAGGATGTGGCCCCGAGCACTTAGTAGGGACCAATAAATATGAAGTAAAAGAAGAAACAAAGAGAAACCAAGGAAGGAAAGGATTTCCAAAGAGCGGAGTTGTTTTAAAGAATCAGGAAAGAAGGAAGATTGAAAATAGGTCATTAAATCTGAGAATTAGGTCAGCAGTGAGCTTAGCCAGAGTCATTGCAGTCTGTTGGTAGGAAAACTAAATCATTAAGGCTTTGAAGACAGTGAAGGCAGGAGGCTGGATCAAGAGACTAGAAGGCTAATTTGGGGGAAAAAGATGGAAACAACCTGAGATCAAATTGTAGATTTCAGCAAATCAGGCAGAAAATGAAAGTTAAGCCATAGTGAAGAACTGAAATCAGGAGGAAGTGGTACAGAGCCCAGAAGAAGAGTCAAAAAATTGAGCTGCATATTTTTTTTCTAAGGAGATGAGACCTGATTGTCAGGACCACGTGTTTAGGTGTATATATAGGGAAGAGAAATGAAACTGTTCTCAAATGCTATGACCCGAGTTCTCTCTTTGGAAGATGAGGATGACGGCACCTCCTTTTGGGTGGCTCTAATGAGAATCCAAAGGTGGCTAATCCGAGAGGCGGACCTGGCAAGCATGCCAGTCCATGGTATCAGCTGGCACCATCACCCTTTCACAAAGCACAGAGCCTTGGAGAGGAGAGCAAGAAATCAGAGCGTGGCCATGAAAATTGCACTGAGTTAGACAGGCCATTAGTTGTTTGTTTTTTGTTTTTCCTCTGTTGCTCAGAACAATGAATCTTATACTTAAGGTGCTGTAGTCTATCATTCTATCATTCTTCTGCAAGCTTCTTATTTGTAATTATGAGTTGTGATGTGTTTCTTAACGGTGGGGATATGGCTCAGTCGTATAGTACTTGCCCAGCATGTAGGAAACCCTCAGTTCCCACAAAGACTGCTAAACACACACATACATTGTTCTGGTCCCACTAGTGCAAACAAGATGGTTATTTGGGCAGCTCCTACATCCTGTTCATGTTGCTGCTTTGGTGACTCCCCATGGTATACAGTATCTCCTCCATCTTTCATAATATGGTTCCCAAAGGACACACGGAGCATCCATGTGGCATATGCCATCTCCTCTCTCCAGTGGTTTCTGGCCCTGGGACTCACAATTTTGACCTATCAAATAAGAGAATTTTACAGCAACCCTAAACTCATTCCCTGTCTATTTAAATTACTTCCCCATGAAGAGAAGTCCCGCCAACTCGAATGCCTTGGAGATGGGAGCTGGAGAGAGAGAAATTTGCTTTTGTTAGCAGACTCCGTAATTACATGGAGATATGTCCACCTGGGTAATAACTAACAGGATTTTTTAACTTTTTATATAAATATTTCAGTTTCTTGGCTTCCTAGATTGACTTTTTCCTTAATATTAATTGCCTCCATAGTCTTCATCTGTGACAACATTTCTAACCAGTGTCTCTGCACATTTTTATTTCTTTCTCAGGAGCCTGCTCCTGGATGACTTCATTTCAAAATTTTAATACTATGAATAAAAATTAACTCACTTTGCTCAGGGGTGGACAAGTGACTCTCTGGAGGGTGACTGCCAAGCCTGCAGCCATTTACTTCATGCAGTGGGTCACTGGGTTTTAGTTTGGCCTACAAGTTCCATAAACTGGAAAAATCAAGGTCTCAAACATTATCATTTAGCGTTATCTGCTGAATGGTCGTGGGAGCCCCCACCTCCCATGCGCCTTTCTAGAGGTTAGCGAACGTGTCCTCTTGCTCCAAGGAACACGTGACAGGCTTTTCCATACCAATATGCCGATTCGTGGAGCCCAGATCTTCTTGGGGATGAATCCTAAACATGGCCATAACTTTTTGCACTCTGTTCTATTTACCTGCTTGTTTGCTTCAGTATGTGTGAGTCAGGATCTAACTTCTTTGCCCTAGCTAGCCAGCATCTCCTGGCAATCCTTCTGCCTCATCCTCCCCCATGTTGGAATAACAGGTTTACATAAGCCACCAACCCAACCATTTTTTCCCCGGTTTTGTTTTCATTTCCTATCCTTGGAGTAAGAGCTTGGGTTTCGTGGTCTACCTCTCCCCTGTGTCACTCACAGACCACAGACGATGGGGTAACCTGGGATACTTAAGCTGCAGCTATAGTCTCACCTTTTGCATCCTTGCAGAAGGTTCTCGGGTCTCATGGTTTGCCTCTCTGCACATGTAAGCTCTCTTAGCCTTGTGCTCTTCTCTGACTGAACCTGGGCCTGCTGCATACCACATAGGTGATCCGCAACCGAATGACTTCCAGCCCCTTCACCTCCCCATTTTTAACTGAGCCCTAGCTCTTCGCCATTCCTGAGCACACATTCTGGTCCCTGATTTCGCTGCAGAAACTCAAGAAGCTTGAAGTGTCCTCAGCCTGGCAGGGGCCCAGGGCCAGATGGTGCTCTCCTGCTTATCATAAAGCCTTGGTTCGCAAATGGCTCCAAGCTCACTGGCCTCTAAAATAGCTGCTTTTCCCCATCCTCCAAAGCCTTGGGCAGAAGGACAACTTGTTGATTGCCTCTCTTGCCATCACTATTAACACCTTGTGACCTCTGAATGGCACAAAATCTTCGCTTGTGTCCCCCCTGATCTCTTGAAGGCTACTGATAGATTGGCCTCCTCTCCCAGGTGGAAAGAAGCCACTAGGGCTGCGGGAGGCATAAACAACAGGCGACAGAGGGAGTTCTGCTGTGAACCGACCACCTCCCAGATGGGACTTTTCTCAGCTTGGTGGTGATGAGCCCCCTCAGGAAAGCTGGAACTGTTAATTGCCAAGCTGGCATCATGGGGGTTGGCTGGTGCATTGGCTTTTGGTCAGATGTAGCTTTTATCCTAAGCTGATGGAGCATGCCACACATGGCCCTCGGTGTTGCAGCACTCTTGGGGTGACTGGCGAGCCAAAGGACTTCATAACGGAATGTAGGAGTTCTCACCTCTCGGTCACTGGCTCAGAAGCAAGAGCTAATACCTTCTGGTGGATCCGACGTCAGCTTCCAGGCTGTATCAGCTACTCAGATGCCACTTGCTTGACCAACTCTCACCATGGTTCTTCATGGCAGGACTTGGAAGTGCACAGTCTCTGAGGTCACGCCATGAGACTGAGGAACAGAACCAGTGGCCCTTCTCCACCTGTCTTGTGACCTCTAGGGGAAATGGCTCTGTCAACATCAAATAGCACAGTCCAACAGTTTTGGTCTTCCTGGCTCTTCTTTTTCATTTTATTTTTTTAGTTTTCATCCATTCCTGAAACACTAGTGGAAACTACCAGTTACCAGCTAAAAATCTTTAGGGTAACCCTTAATTCACCTGCCTTGTGGGCAACTGAGGACTGCTCCTGAGAGCTGCCTGGACATTTGCAAATGTTAGCACCCTAGGGACTTTTCCCCAGCACTGGAGCCCCTTCCACAGCTTGGAACCTTTTCTTGCCAAGCACCTGAGTTATTTCTGGAAAGTAACTTTTATTTCCCAAGGAAAATGGCAGGTGACACAGAAATGTCCCTTCTTGTTTACTCACTGTCCATCATCAGGCTGACTCCTTCTGGCATAACTCTTCTTCCTCTTTCTTCACTCTGTGAGGTTTTGCTTGCCTCTCTCTGGAAACTTCCCAAGAAGTACAGTCCTGTCCCCAGACTTTGGTTCTTGGAGCTGAAGGCAGAACTGTTCTTCCTAAGGGTGGCTTAGCCTGCCAGGGAAAGCTTCTAAATTCATCCTCTCGTCACCCAGGGCCCAGCAGAGAGGTTAGTGATGGGGGAATAGCAACATTAACGAACGCCCTGCACTCCAGGTACATGGGTTCCTTTTTCCTATGACCTCCTTGCCCCAGACTCTTCTCTTCCTGGAGGCCCTTTCCTACCCGCTGTGACCACCTGGATCCTAGTTTCCCCAGTGAAGGCCTCCCATAGCTTCCTAGGGCCTAGCACAGGGACTTAGGATGAGTACATATGACCTAGAAGAATTTCCACTGCCCCCTCTACCTGAAGGCTCCAGGAGGTGAGAGTGAAGGCAGCGCTTCCATGTCTCTTTCTCACCTCTGAACCCAGGAACTACAAGGAAAGCCATAGGCACTCTGTAGACAGGAATGGAATAAGCCAAGAACCTCCTTAATGTTCACCAGAACCCAACACGGATGCTTTTTTAACTCTCCATTGACTACTAGAGAGTGTAGGGCTTCAAGAGGACACAATCTGCCCATCTATGATCCTAGCACTGGGGAGACAGAGACAGGTGAATTTCTGGAGTTCTCTAGGCAGCCAACACAGCCAAATTGGTTAGCTTCAGGTACAGTGAGAGAGCCTGCCTTAGAAAAGAAGGGGCTGAGCAATTGAGGAAGACATCTGTTGTTGACTTCTCGCTTCCACCAGCACATGCACACATGTGCTTACACACACCTGCACACATATGTGCACATACATATCATACACACACACAAAGCCATGGCATCAGCATCTAGAGACATAGCACAGTGGTACAGCACTTGTCTAATATTAAAGAGTCAGAGAGAGGGAGCTGGAGAGATGGCTCAGTGGTTAAGAGAACTTGGTACGTTGCAGAAGACCCAGCTTTGTTTTCCAATACCAACCTATTCAGCAGTTCACACCCATCTGTAACGCCACTTCCAGGGTATATCAAATGACCTCTTTTGCCCTCTGTGGACATCAGGAATGCACATGGTACACAGACAAACGTGCAGACAAAACATGCATATACATAAAATAAATATTTTTTAAGTGAGAAAGAAGGAAGCAAAAGTTTAATGATAAAGCAAAATGCCTGCATTTGCATAGAGACAGAGTGGGCAAAACCCTTCCTGCTGCCCTGGGCTCCAGGGTGGCTGAATGTGGGTCTGCTCTGAGGTGTGCAGCTCTCGGAGGTGAGCAGAGGTGGCAGACAACTTGACATCTATCAGACACCTCAAAGCACAGGCCCATGACGGGTTAGGAACATCTGTCTGGCCTGCTCTGTGAAGAGCCCAGAGGACTGTCCACAGATGTGTGAGCATTTTGTTTGTCATGGGTGATATTGCCTGTCCTCGTTAGAAGTGGAGCTGCAAGTCTGGAAGCCGCAAATGATGGAGTGCTAATTCCTAATGTAGTTTCAGGGGCCTCTGGACCACCCCATGTTCTAGGTGAATGTCGCCCTCTAGGAGCATGGAGGTCACAGCTCTAGGGAGATGGGCAGAACTGAAAACCCTCAGGGGCTACTTCAGCTGACATGGAAAGATCGGAGCTCTTAGGGAAAGGGACTAATAGCTGTAGTCTTGAAGGATGGACATGAGTCAGCTCTAAGCTGAGGGGACGGGAGTATCCTAGGGCTGACGCGGACTGGTAGGTAAGCTTCCAAAATGAAATAATGACTCAGAAAGAGGTGCATGGGATGAGGAAATCCCAAATGGCTTTGAAGAGCAGTTAAGGAGTCTGGGATTGCCTTTGTAAGAAAGAGAAAGCCACAGGCAGGTCATAGCTGACGAGGGCTGACCCAAGGACCTCAGGGACCTCAGTGACACTCAGTAGTAGTGATGCTCAGTCTACTGATGGTGCAGTTGGAGGCGAACACTCAGGTCAGGAATAGGGAAGTGGGAGGCAACACTGTGGTCCACCTGGGCCAGGAGCTACCAGACGCAGCAGGGAGGGAATAATTGACTCTAAACACAGCCCAGCAACCTCTTCTTCAATATGGAGAAGCAGAGGAAAGGAGGGTGATCTTGGGTCTTATAACAGGATGGAGTTAGTGAGATTATAAAATACTGAAAGCAAAGGAGACATGAGACTCAGGGTGGAGTGAGGGCTTGTCATCACAGTCTCTGGCGGAAGTATGATCCTCGAGAACGGGAGACACACCTACTCCAATGGCCTTACCACCAGCTGAATACAGTCACCCCCACTTGCATCTTACAGCAATAAAGTTTATTCCCAATAATACTGCTGCAAATGTTTACTCGTCATCCTTGAGTCTTAGAATTACCATAGCAGAGAAATTTATATTCAACAACATTATTACAATTTTCGGCTGCTAATGAAATTATTGTTTCTGTTTGTGATGTGTTTGGGAGCCATAATGATAAACATTTCCTTTCAAAAATACCACTGCAATGTTTATGTCCTCGAAACCTGCCATAAATGACAAATTGCAGAATGGCCCTAAGCAGCTAAACTCTCTTCTTAGGAAGGCTGGACTTCTCGCTTCTGGCGTGGTGGGAATTAGATCCTGGAGTAGATAGGATTTGCAATACCAAAGGTTGACATTTATAATCCAAGACTGTGTGGTCTCCAGATATATTTGACATTATAGCTCATCAGTAAATAAAAAATAAAAAACTTAAGTTTTGTACATACTCCTAAAACACGCTGCTGTTGAATTTATAATTTATAATGTAATTTATGGTTATTTTCCACTGAGATAATTAATATACTATGCATATGTTGAGCCAAACACAAAAAAGAACGTGAGGAGATATAGAATAGAGTCACACAGACCTGCTGCCTCCAACCCTCTCTCCATCGTTGGGAGCTTGCCCTGGGGAAACTCCCCACAGTGTGGTAGGCCTAGAACACTGTCTTCCCACATTCTCCACCTTTCTCATCCTTGGAGACGAGAACCAATGTAATATTGGATTCCCAAGCCCCAGGGCTAAACACAGTACTCTGAGAAAAGGCTTGTGGGGAGAGGTGGGAACGCAATTTTCATCTGTTTTAAATTTGAGGGTTTTGAGTGAGAAATTCAGTTGAGCACTGGGCTTTGCAGTTAATAAGATCAGGTCTAAAATACCACATCTCTCCAGAGCAGTAAAGGCTCCTGGTGCATGCTGGGAAGAAGTCACCTGCTCTCTCCCTCCCATTCTTTGCTATACTTTGCTTCTAGGTTTTTCTTTCAGGTCCAAGCAGTCCCAGTGTCTTCTTACAACCTAAAACTGGCACTAGGCTGACTCTTATACCCAGGGATGATACAGCCACCATCTGGGTTCCAACAGCAACTGCTTTTACATAAAAACTTTTTTTTTTCAGAGAAATTTTTAAAAAGTCTGCGCCAGCATTAGGTCACCTCTAATGAGCACACGCGGGAACCCTGAAGTGGTGTGAAATGACTTCTGTCATAACTATTCTTATCCCTGGATATCAAAGGTTCAAGCCCCAGCTAATAAGATGGACAGTAGGCAGTTAGACACACAACCGGGCCTGGGGCCCTGGCTTTGCTTGCTAATTTCACTTCCTGTATACCCTCTGCAAGTTTGGCGCCTCAGACTCTCTTCTCCAGAGGGAATTTTCCTAGATGAGAAGCTACCCTCACACCGTCTCTCACTCTGAACTCCCTCCTCTTCAGACATCTTAGTGTGGAAAATTTATCTGCTCCTCTGGTGGACGGAGATCCTTTAGCCTATGAAGCCCAAAGGAGAGCTCTCCCTCGCTATTCACTTGACACCGAATCCTGAGAGGTCTCGACCATGTCCTGAACTATTATTTCAGTCTGATGGTGGGAACATTTGCGGATGCCCCTCCTTTACTCTAAGGTTGACCAGAGTATCTGCAGAACACAAACTCTTGTACATTTTCCTGCACACGATGGGTATCGGGGGACATTTGTTGAATTCAAATTCCCTTCCAGGCTCTCATTAGTTTCCTCCTTTAGCTCCTGTCAAAGGAATAGCAGTCCCAGCTAGGACTGAGGCTAGACCCAGATAGGAGGCAAATAGATCAGAGAAGGTGCCCAATACTGCACGCCACACACATTGTGCCAAGTTGTAACCTTCGGCCCTAGACGCATTCACATACACCCACCCCAACACGCTTACTAGGTAATACTCATGCTTTTATGTTTTCATTTTGTTGTCAACCATTTCAAAACGAGCAGACCCACAAAACAAGCAGACACAGAGGTAAACCCAGAACAGCCACATAGGCTGAAAAAGCCAAACCTACAGGGCAATGGTTGACTAAGAAAGGCTGTCTCCTCCCTAGACGTGGAGGGTTTTTTTGTTTACAGTGTCCCCATATTGCCAAGACATCAAGAGCAATATGAAGCTAAGATCGGAGATAATGTGGACTTCATGTCCCTTTGAACGGTCATCACTTACTGGCTGGAGACCCTATGGGATAGTGGCGACTAATAATGTAGACTTCATGTCCCTTTGAACGGTCGTCACTTACTGGCTGGAGACCCTGTGGGATAGTGGTGACTTGTGACAAAGGACAAGTGCACGCTCCAGTCACCACGCGGCCAGACTCCTGTCATCCTGGGAGAGTTCCACCTGCCTTAGGTGTTCAGCACAAGTTTCCTGACCCACTTCCCCTGCCCTGGTGCTCCTCTCCACACTGTGATTTATCTTTGCTATGATTACCGAATTGCCTCTGTGTCCTTTTACTTCCTTTTCCGATTAGTATTCCCCTGTCCTGCTCCTGCCCCGGGATCCTGCTGGTAGGACATCTGATCCAGACCTTACCTCATTCTCAGAGTCTAGGCTACTGCAGCCCTGCTTCTGAAGCAAGTCAATGAGGAGCAGGGGCGGAACCATGGACAGGACCGTGGGCAGGGCCAAGGGCAAGGCCACCCCCAGCAAAAAGTCTTTCCTAAGGATGGCTAGGTCTGGCAGAAAGGGACAAGCTCAGTCTCAGGCCATGGAGGCACGGGAGGTAAAAGGAAGGGCCAACGCCCACTGCTGCTTGCTGGCCTGATCCAAGGCCAGCCTCACATCTGTCATCCCCATTGACCAGGCTGTTTGCCAAGAGAGGGAAAGAAAAGGCAGAGGAAGGGGAAGAGAAGGGGGGAGGAAAGAGACAAGAGGAGCAGCAGAGAAGGGAAAGGAAGGGTGGGGAGAGGAAGTGAAGGGGTTGGAAGAAAACCCCTGAGATCTAGCAGGCTCCTCACGGAACTGCCGATTCTTACCCAGAAGCACACAGCACTACCTGATTTAAGCAAAGCAAGAAACGTAAAGTGCAATTTGCCCTTAAAATTCAACAGCACAAGAATGAAAAGGAAATGCTTCGCCGAGTTGTGACATTTAAGTGGTCATGCATTTTTCAGCATATCGGCTATGCAAAGATGTTTATATTCGTCTCCTACTCAGCCATGTTTCATTTAAATGGGGTGAAAAATGTCTTCAGAAAGTTTAATTAAATAAAATGGAAACATGGAAATCAAAGTTAACTGCAAAAGGCTTTCTTTAGAGGTGTTTTTAAAGAGGGATAGAAATATAAATTCCATAAATAATAAGGGAAGAAAATAAAAGCCAACGAGGAGATTAAATAAATATTGTTATCTCGACCTCTTGCTGTTTCAACTCCAAGTGTATTTTTATCTTGCATTATATTTTTAAAAATCCAGAAGGAAAAATGTCAGGAGATGACAACGTTAAAAGGTTCATGGATGCTGAGTTAATCTAAAACCTTTAGCAATAAAAAAAAACTTCATTTAAAGAAGCAGTTTCTTTATTTAAAAAAAAAAACTGTAGGGCTGCATGGATAGATTTAATTCATCACTTTGCAAGCATGCCCAGTGAAGTTCACAAAGGTCTAATAGCAGCCCCGGCTAGATTCCGGCCCATCCATCTAGGCTCTCTGCTCATACACGCCAGTTTTAATATGCACCGTAACGACAGCGACAATAATGACCTTAACTTGGGTAATCCATTTGTTGACAGCAGGTGATAACTCGGCCTTCCTGATAGTAATCTGTCTTTTTGGCAAACGGAGAGAGGGCTATTTGCCACGTACATTTGTTTTTATGGGGATGACATGTTTTATAAAGCTGGATATGGGACAGTACAGGTGTGGAATTAATTGTCCAAGTTGCAAAATATGTTCGTGATGGTATGTTAAATCTACGGCACACAGTGGCCCTGGCACAATTAAACACTGACTTCCATTAAGGAACCGCAAGCCTGTATTTCCAGTCGTGGCCCTGCTTTCTGCTGAGTGGGTAGCTTAGGGCTTCCTTCTGCCGCTAGTTTATGATCTGAGCTCTTTAATTTTCCCAACTCAACGCTTAGGGCCACAAAGACAAACCGCCTGACTTTTAAATAATATATTCCCCTTTTAAATCTCTGCCTCCTACCATTTCCTGGGAGTCCCATTTCCTGTCACCATAATTACAATAATTTGTATGTAGTTCCTGGGATCACATTCCTAATTGAGTCCTAAATTGGTTAGCCTCATGAAGTTATTAATATGCTTTTTTAACCTGCACAAAATACCTATTTTTCTGACTAGGCAAATAATCTTCATTGTTTCATATATTCTTTACCTTTTTTCCTTCGGTTTTAGTATCATTATTTCAATTCAAAACATGAAATTTTTAACAGAAGTGTAACAGCTGAAGGGGAAGATTTGGGTGAAGGGACCCATGAGAGCCAAGACTCGGTGGCGTGAGAGCTATGTCACACATCAATACCAAGCAAGGACTCCTGGTCACTCTGGCACTAAGGAAGAAGTGTGATAAAGCAACAAGGTCCTATCAGAAAGCTTACCCATGACCAACTGACTAAGCCCAAGTCAGGCTGGTCTAGAACCTTCCAGGTAGCCCAAGCGGCTCTGCTGCTCTCTGTTCTCTTGCCTGAGCCCCTGAGGGCTGGAATTACAGATGTGGAATCACTCTGTCTAGCCCGTGAAAGTGTTTTTAAGGGATTATCACAGTCAGACTTCTGTTAGGAACATTGATTTTAGGCAGTCCAAATTAGTAGTCTATAGAACTTGTCCAAGCCAGAAATAAATAAGTATAAACATAAAAACTAAAGTTATAGCAAAGAGAGAAAAATAGGACTTGAGAATTATCACCTTCGGGGAAGCTCCCACTCAACTGGAAGATTAAACCAGTTCAATAAAACAGAACAGCCTGAGTGTGGACCAGAACCATGAGCTAGCTTCATGCCTTACTGGGAAACGGCGACCTGAGTATCTTTTGAGCAACTAAATCTATCATCTGCCTGGGAGATGGTTCTCTTTAGAGAACCTTACCCCAGACCTGGCAGTGCAGCCATGCTTCACAGGGCAAGGCCTAAAGTCAGCTCAGAGAATCTTCCACTGAAACCTTTTCCCACTATTAGAAAATTAGAAAAGTCAGGTCTACCTCAAACACACATCCACGCTCAATCACTACATCAGCCAGAATCAAGACCCTATGGTCAGTGGCATCCACAGGTGTGACCGCTGAATAAGATCTCAAGACCGATCGCCTTGTTCTATTGAAGGCATCTAATCCCTCCCCGACTGCTTTCTCATTTAAGTGTTTTCTAAATCATGTGTCCGTGAGGCTGGGTTGAGACAAAAATCAATATCCTGACAATTCCTCTTTGTCTCTTCTGACGACACAACTAGGCGGTCAGTGCCGTATCCTGAGATTTCACACGGGCCCCTTTCAAAGTGCCAGTGATGGGGTTTATCATAATTATCCAAGAGTAATGATTTGACGTGCAGAGAATAAAACATGCCGTTTCCGCGGTCAAGAGGATACAATCCTTGGCACATTCAAAGTTCTCAGGTCTGAAGGGCAGGAGAGATGTGTAAAAATAGTCTGAAGAATCTCACCATTAGGCACATCTATGTTTATCGGGCAATCGCATGCATGCTGCGAGTGCAGAGAACATATCTGAGAAAGAGGTGCTCGCGCAACACCACGGAAGCCTGCTGGGAGTGCGGGTCTTTCTCAGCGGGCGTCTAAGGCCCAGCAGCACCTTGCTCTGGAGCCTGGCACGCATCAAAGCCAGAATGAGTGGTCTTTCTCTATCCTCACCAACAGTTGCTGCTTTCGTTTCTCGTGTTTATTGCTTTCCCATAGTAGCTAACTACAGCGATGTGGGATAACATCAAATTGTGGTTTGGATGGGCGTTTCCCTGATGCTTAAGTGTCCTTTCATACCTGTCAACCATTCTGGGTCTCCTTTGTGTATTCAGGTCTTTGGCCTACGGCTTTCAGTTAGCTTTTCTAAGTTAGGATGCAGAGTAGTGGGTTTCATCCTGACATCACTGTTTGCATGTCGTTGTACTTGATCCTCATTTGTTCCTTCCCTAGCTCCCCTCATCAGTGTCTCCTCCCTCTGACTACTCTCTGTCTTCCCCTAGCCAATCCCCACCCTGCCCTTTACTTTCCCATCACAAGAAGCATTATTCTGTTTCCCACCCCACTAAACAGCTCCTCCTTCAGAGCAGAAGAGACGGTTAGGGTGCACAGTGCTCTTGCAGAGAACCCAAGTGTGATTCCTAGTACCCACAAAGAGCACCTCACAGGGGCTTATAACTCCAGCTCCAGGGGATTCTGACACCTTTGGCCTCTGTGAGAACCTGCATCCATGGGCTCACACTCACACAAAGTAGACGTAAGTAAAAATAACAAAATAAATCTTCTTTAAAAATCTTCTCCACTCCCCTCATGATTCCTCTTCTAGTTTCATGTTGCGCGTGCGCGCGCACACACACACACACACACACACACACACACACACTATTTAGGCTCCACATATCAGAGGAAGCATATGGTATTTGTTTTGCGAGTCTGCTTTAGCCCATTTGGTTTTTCATTATTGAGTCTAGAAACTCTTCCTGTATTTTAATCCATCGAGGAAAAGGAAGGGACACAGACTCTGTTCAATAACAACATGGAAGGTGCTGAGGAAAGGACTGGTTCTCTCAGTGGAGAACGTGGGAAACGGAATCTTCTAGAGAACTGTCTCGCATCCCTGAATGTTCTTGCAAGTCTAAGTCTGTAAACTGTGTACACACGTGTATACACAAACGCCACACACACACACACACATAGACACACACTCCTTTCCAATAATGTCCCTTTTACCCTGCCAGCCTTTCTCATCTGCCTGCTGCCACTTCCGTTGTGTTCCTTCCGACCTCCCTTGCAGACATCCACAACTCTCCACAGACTCCAGCAGTGCCTTCTCCGAGGACCAGAAGTTCTCTCTGTCCTCGTTCTCCTGTTGCAGGCTGGCAGACAATAGTGCCCGTCCAACATCACCTACCCAGCTGTGCTGACATCCTGTCCAACCAGAGGGCCCCAGGCTCCCGTCATTAAAGAGGATGAGACCTGCGACTCCAAAGGCTCACCACAGAGCACTGGGATGCCCCTCCTCAAAACTGGGCCAAGTGAAGCAGAGATCAGCAGCGGAGTGCCACAAGGAGATGGCCCTGCTCCGGAGATGGGGAGAGTACTGGATCAGAACATGCCGGCAGCCCTTGTGCTGACCTGAGCCAGGTGAGTCAGAACAGAAATGGGCTCTGAGAACCACCTGGCTTTATGTCACAGGAGACACAGCTTCACCCCGTTCCTAACCGGGAATTGTAAAGTATGTCAGTGTCCTCCTAGGGTATCTGCTATGCAAGCCACTCTTCCAAACCAAAGAACAAAGGCCAGGATTCTCCTGTGAACCTGGTCTGCTCCTCCCTCTCTCACACATACACGCAACCTATTCCCACCCCACCTAGGTTCCCCTCAATATTAGAGAGAAACATCACTTGAAACAGTCCCGAGACATTCTCTTCTACAGGACAATGGCAGGCAATGACTCACATCTTCCAGAAACGTCCTTCTGACTGAGCCCTTCCAACTGGGCAGCTGGTCCGCTCCCTAACCAACAGAACAGCTGTCCGCTTTCGTAAATATCCAAAGCATTCATGTGATAAAAACTCTGCCGAGGCTGGAGAGATGGGTCAGCGGTCAAGAACACTGACCGCTCTTCCAGAGGACCGGGGTTCCAGTCCCGGAACCCACATGGCAGCTCACAACTGTCTGTAACTCACTCAACACCTGTGGTAAAACACCGATGCACATGACATATAAAGAGCTAAATAAATAAATAATTGATAATAAATAAAGCCTAGAACCTGTCTCCTTTCTCATCAGCCATGGAATCATAGCAGAGAACCTTGGACACCTGCCTCCAGCTTCTGCCATGGTAAATTCCCTTGCCTCTTCCTCAAAAAGCACGCTTCTCTCGCATAGGCGGACAGAGCATTCCACAATAAGCTAACTGCCTGCACCATGAAGGTCAGCACATCTCGGGCCTGGAGGCTTTGTCTGCTGCTCAATGCCTGAGGGACTGACTTCAAATTCCTTGTTCTTCTTACCAAGCATAGCCATGACCCCAGCATACTGGCAAGCAAAGGCAGTTTGGCAAGTGTTTTTTGGTTTAAATATGTTTCTTAGCTCTTTCTTCTGTTGCTGTGATAAAAGACCCAAATGAGAACAGTTGAGGGATGGGGGTACTTGGCTCACCATCCCAGGTTACCAGGAAGTCAGGAAGTGGCAGCAGCAGGCCTTGAGGGAACTGGTCAGCATACATGGCAGTCAGAAAGCAGAAAGTTGTAAATGCTCAGCTTTTTTACAATCCAGGGTCCCAGTCAGGAAATGGTGCCACCCACAGGGAGTGGGTCTTCCCACCTCTGTTGATGCAATCAAGATAATCCTCACAGGCATGCCCAGAGGTGTGGAGATGACAGTCACCTCAGTTAGCAATTCCCTTCTTTAATCCCCACCACAGCCACCTCTCACCTGACTTACACAAGAGCCTCCAACTGACCTCATTCTTGCCCCCTCTCCCTTAAGAAGCCAGACTGATCTTCAAAGACCATCAATCAGGCCTTGTCCTCCCTCTGCTTAAAGTGTTCTCAGTGTCTTCAAATATCACCGAAGTAAATTCTAAATTCCGCATGTGGCTTGCAGTCCAGCAGGACCTGGGCTATATGACCAACCTGCGACCTTATCTCTGGCCACACCCTCTCCATTCCCCAGACACAGTTTGCTGGGTTGACAGTTCTTCCCCTGGGGCCTGCCAAGTGAAGACCCACCCAAGACCGCCCTAGGAAGCCTCCGTGCGATGACTCCCAGCCTGGACACTTCCCCTCTCATGTGTGACCCATTCTTGCCACAGGTTACCATCTGTTCTGTCATGAGGCCGGATTTTATAACTGGCACAGCCGTTTTCAGATAGTGTCGTGTGGTGATGTCATTCTGTCCAGTGAAGCTAGAGCTGGTTAGTTTTGCTCCTGCTCTGTGCCCAGGCCCTGGAATTGGGCCTGCCATAGGCACTCCCGAAGCATTATTCGGGGACCAGTCCCATAACTTCTGCTCTAAAGAATGGGTGTTTTTAAGACACTTGTTCACAAGACATCCCCCCATTTCTAAGCCCAGAGTACTAATTTCTACCTTGATATTACTTTTCCCCCAATAATAGAAATAATAGCCACCATTTGGCTTTGAAATACCACTCTATATTAAATACCTAGACAATCTGCATTTATTATAGGTCAACCAAAAAAGAACTGGATATTACCTGTCCCCTATAATTGGATTGTATTTTCTGAAGAATCATGTTATTCTAAAATTTTGCCTTCTAATTTCCAATGGTATTATATGTTTTTATTCCTTGCAAATAAATGGGCAAATTGTTCCATTTTTGCATGCAGAAATCAGGGGGAAAATACTAAAATCTTAATCAGACTACAGACCTCCTAAAAATGACTTGACTGGGGTATATTTGAACATAAGAAGGCAATAAATATGTGTGTTCTTAGAAAATGCTGGCTGGGCAGTAGTCATGCACTCCTTTAATCCCAGAACTCAGGGAGACAGAGACAGGGGGATTTCTATGAGTTCAAGGCCAGTCTAGTTTATAGAGTGTGTTCCAAGACAGCCAGAACTACACAGAGAAACCCTGTCTCAAAAAAACAAGTGTAAAAGAAAAAGAAAATACCACATTGGTCATTATGACATTTCATCCATGTACATAATGTATTCCATCATATTCCCCTCATCTTCTCTTGCCCCCCTCCCACACCCTTTAACCTCCTTCTTCCTCCCAACTAGTCCCTCCTCTGTTTTTATTCAAGTCATGTGTGTTTGTGTGTGTGTGTGTGTGTGTGTGTGTGAGAGAGAGAGAGAGAGAGAGAGAGAGAGAGAGAGAGAGAGAGAGAGAGCGTGCATGTCCTAATTGGGTTTCTTTTGGGTTGTCTGCTGTAAGTTGTGTGAGAGAGTTTGCTTCCAGGAGAATGTTCACCTTACCGGCGGCTATACCACTGAAGAAAATGTCTCACTGTCCCCCATCAACCATTATCTGCAAATAACAGGAAGATGGGACCCCAAAAGCTCGTCCCCTCCCCTTGACAGGGTGCTGATGGACCAGTCTTTGGCAGATTTTGTGCAGGTACTCACAGCAGCTCTGAGTTCAAGGGTACAGCAGCCATGTCATGCCCTCTGGCAGAATTCTATCCACTCCTTCCCCTCCAGTTCTTGTTGTCCCTTCTCCCACAATGTTCTCTGTGCCGTGGGTGTGATACAGACATCCCAATTATGCTTGGGCAGTCAGCAGTCAGTTATTCTCTGTCATTTGGCCCCTCTCTCTCTCCACATGAAATTGTCTTCATTACCCGTTGGGTTTGCTCCCTCCATGCCAAAGGTGTTTCTAAGCCCATCCTGAATACGATCTCGCTTAGCTCCTAATGTCACAAAGTAGATGCTGCAGGTCCGATTCACAGATCAGAAAACAGGGTTAGTAATGTGCAAAACCAACTGCCACATTTAGTCTCATTCGCTCTGGAACTTTCCTGTGGGACGATTTCACATTAGAGAGGCTACAACGTTAGCGCGACACAGAATCCTTCTACAAGACTACCTAGGTAATCTAGATAGAAATGTTACCAAGAGTCTTTTCCTGGTAAAACTGAAGAGACAACACTCACTAGCAAAACTGACGGCAGCATTAATAACACCCGTGCTGAATTTATCACTATGAGTAACCTTTCTCTCTCGCCTTGATTTTATAAACACTGCTTATTAAACCTGGGCCGGGTTCCTACAGTGATCCTGGAAGAAAGTGTTTCATCATTGGAATATCTGGCCATTTGAAGGAAATAACTTGTCCCAAGTTCCTACCTTTACCAGTGTTTTCATGGCCCAATGACAATGCAGTTACCTGCCTCTTCCTACCTCATGAATGACCACCCACGGATACCACTTCTGCTATGAATGATGTTCTCAGAAACCAAAAACTGTCTAAGAAAACAGTGATTTCTTCTCTGAACTCTTCTGAGTCTGCTTAAAGGCAAGAAGCATCAGGCATGTGATCAGAGCTAGAGTAGTAGTGGGGAACACAAGGAGAAGACAGGCCATCAGGACTTGAGTCTGCCTTCCTAATCAAGCAACTACTCTTGCAGGAAGTACTGTTTTACTCACTCCAAACACATACCATAAACTCTGATTTCATGTTTGCATAAAAATGGATATTATTTCTATATTTATGTTGGATCTTATTGACCAGAATTTAATTAGCCCTCACACAAGGATATTAAAGTTTTCTTAAACACTCAGGGCTTTTCCCATCTTCTATTGCAGTTACCCTAAGTCCTGTGGCTATTTCTTTCTAAATAACTGAGTACATTTTTAAAACACTGGCTGATATTTAAGTCACACAGGATCCTAATGACACTTTCAAGGTCATTCCCTCTACACATTGTAGTGCAAATTCTAATTGGCTTTCATAATAAAAATCCCAAGTCAGATACAGGGGTAAATGCTGAAAGATCTGAGAAGTGGAGCAGCAAGGCTCTAGCTCTTACCTCTTCAACTCCTCAGGCCGAGTGGGCTGTCCTGTCTCTAAGAATCCTCAGACTGAATGCTGTCTCTACAAAACCTCAGGCTGAATTCTGAGCTCTTCCCACGTTATAGTCATCTCTCTGCCCTGCTATCTCACTTCTATCTCTGTCTCCTGAGTGCTGGGATTAAAGGTGTACACCACCACTACCCGGCCTCTATGGCTAACTAGTGGCTAGCTCCGCACTCTGATCACCAGGCAAGCTTTATTTGTTAAAGGACAAACAAAATATCACCACAACATACGTACACAGATCAGTGGCTAAATTATTTTTATCTGATCTTGCCTGCAATATGGCCACTACATTCCATTCTATGGGATCATCAGAAACAAACTGTGCAGTATAGTTTATCCTATATGTTCACTTGACTGGCCCACAATGCCCAAAGGTTTGAACCAATCATTATTCTGGGTATTTCTGTGGCAATGATCAACATTTAAGTGAATGGCTTTGAGCAAAGAAGATTACCCTCTTTGGGATGGGTGAACTTCATCCAGTCTGACGAAGGCTGAGTGAGAGTTCCTTGTAATTTGTAATTTAAGCTGTGGCTCTTCCTGCATCTCCAAGCCTACCCTGCATGTTAAGTATTTAACAAGTCTCTCTGATTGGCATGAGCCAATCAGATCCAGTAAATGATAGATAGATAGATAGATAGATAGATAGATAGATAGATAGATAGATAGATAGATAGGTCTTGTCTGTTTCTTTAGAATAACACAGACTGATTCACACAATTCTCACATCATTATCATTTGCAAGGTGTCCCATTTCTTTAGTTAACAGAGCCTGTGCAATTGCACAGCAGGTCTGGGAAGTTACACTCTGTCGATCTTCCGGCATTCTGTACTGGTTAGAATCCTGTTGCGAATGAGTGAAGTTCAGAATCATTTCATAGCCATGTTGATGACCGGCCTAAAACCACAGGACCTGCATTAGCTGTTCTTCTTTGCATTATCAATCTTGAGATCATCATGTCTCTGGCAGAGCGTGTTCTCAGGATTGCTAATTTTAATTTTTTTCCATAAGCAGAAAAAAATGGAGGTTTTGTTCATGGTAGTGACTATGTATCAGGAGATCTACTGTTCCTTGACTTAGAAGACATGAAGGCAAATGTTCTAGAGCTTAGAGCCTAGAAAAGCAGGTAAAAATGGTGGCCAAAAAATATAGTAACACTTGTTATTGGTCTTTTTACAAATGTATGGTGAGTTCAGCCTTATCACTAGAACCACACTGTTTAATGTGTGCGTGCGCATGTGTCATGTTTGTATATGTAGTTGCAGGCACACGCACACCCTGGCATGTGTATGAAGATCAGAAGAAAACATCAAGTATTAGTCTTCACCTTCTAGGTTAGTTAAGGCAAGTTCTCTTGTTAACAGCAAGATACATCAGGAGAGCTGGCCCAATAACTTCTGAGAACTCAACGCTCTCTGCTTCCCATCTCCCTATAGGAGAGCAGAGATTACTAACATGTGCGCCATGTCGGGTTTTTTTAAAGATTTGTTTACTTTTATATATATTGGGGTTTTGCCTACATGTATGTCTTTGTGAGGATGCCAGATCCGCTGAAACTGGAGTTACAGACAGTTGTGAAATGTCATGTGGGTGCTGGGAATTGAACCAGGTCCTTTGGAAGAATGGTCAGGGCTCTTAACCACTGAGTCGTCACTCCGGCCCCACCATGTCCAGTTTTATGTAGGTGCCCACCTAGCCTGCTCCTCAGCCCACAATGTAATGAAGCTGAAAATAACCGCTAGTTATACTAACAGCACTACTTCGGTTAAATTTAAACTGAAGTCTTCAGAATGTGGTGGGTTGTGAAGAAAGAGCCCTTGCAGGTCTAATTATATTCATAAGAAAAAAAGTGAAATATCCCCCAATACAACATGACCAGTGTCCTTACAAGAAGGGAAACTTGGGAAGAAACGCATAGAAAAAGAGTATTCTGTGCAATGCAGGGTAAAGGTGACCAACCATCTTCAGGGAAAGAAGAGAAGCCATCTGGAAAACAAACCAAACAGCCAGCATTTCAGACCTCCAGCCTTCAGACTCCAGTAAGATAAATACTAATGGTTTAGGATGCCCAGTTTCTAGTACTTTGCTACACTGGCCCTAGGGAACGAATGCAAAAGCCAAGAGTGAGAGAAACACGTTGATCAGCAATAGAAGACGTAGACAAATGAGAGAGCCACCATCAAGGCGACATCGTCCTGACTCGATGGCTGCCCGTAATTCAAAGGGAAAGTATGAGATGTGAGTCAGCTAGGGTTATGGATGCAGTACGCTATAAAGTGGCTACCCACTTTGCCACACGGGCACAAAACTACTTTATGGTATGTCTTTAAAGATGTTCCCAAAGACAGACTCCCCCATCAACAGTTAGAGACCTTCCTCTCCCCAAGTCTGAGCCTGAAGCTGCCCCTGTGATTTGCTCTGACCAGCAGGATGAACTAGAAGCAATCTCCTATGAGTACCAATGCAAGCCTCCTGAGACCTCCCTCACTCTTCCTGTTCTTCTTAGGAATCCTGAGAGGGCTACCATAGAGTAAGTTAGAGCTAACTTTTAAATGATGGATACTGGACCCACAGGTCAGTTAGCCCCATCCACTATCAGTAGCCAGTCATCTGCCACCACAGGCAAAATTACCAGCTGCTGGCTGACTGCAGACGCAAGTGAGCCAACCAAATATGGCAGAAGAACCACCCAGCTGATCTCAACCCGCGTTCTCGATACATATGATTGTGAGTATGTACACTTACACATGGATGCTGTTGTAGACCAAAGTCTTGGGATGACTTCTAGTATACTAAAAAGGAATAGCACTGTAGAATGACTATTGTTGCCCTCTACCTGAATAAGTAATTCAAGAACAAAGCAATCTGGATGGAAATTCTGTCTTCCACATCCTGAGTAACAACTATCAGTGAGACCGTTGAGCATTTCGCTGGTTATGTAATCCTGACACACACACGAGAGAAGGCTTACCTGAAATACAAATCTGAAAGACTGTGAGGTGGCTGATTTCCATGCATGGGAGGTTCCTATAAATGAATATGGACAAAATGAAGGGGGAATCAATTCATAGTGAGAACTAGGAATGATCAACATTTCAGATCAGATCAAGCAAGACAGTTAAGAAAGGAGAGAAGACACAGTGATAAACAGAAGCACCACAGAGAAAAACAGGCTATTCTTGGCAGAGTCAAATTATTGATAGCTCAAAAAATATAGGGCTGAATCAAGCATGGTACTTCCATTTCTTTAATTTCAGCACTCCAGAGGCAGAAGCAAGCAGAGCTCTGTAAGGCTAGCCCAGACTACACAATGAAGCCCTGTCTTAAAAAAATAAGGTGGGGGAGGCTAATAAAATTCCAACATTTGTGGTTAAGGAGATGGATTGAGTTTTCCATAGAAGCCTGATAACCTGATTTCGGATCCCTGGACCCTACATTTCAAAACAAAACAAAACAAAAACACATCTAGAATCTGTCCCTCCAGGTCTCTTACACTGAGAGGGAGATGAGAGCACTGCAGGGCAGCTGTCCTGGACACAGGGCAGCAACAAACAGAGAGACTAACTAAAGTGGATGGCAGAAAACTAACTTCTGAAAGCTGCCCCCAACCTCCAAGCATGCTATGACATGTGTATTCTCATTCTCTCTCTCTCTCTCTCTCTCTCTCTCTCTCTCTCTCTCTCTCTCTCTCTCTC